>CM053788.1:555973790-556573790 GCA_028749045.1 Cupressus sempervirens | reverse complement strand
ACCATAATAATTATAAGTCAAATATCAAACGCTTAGATGCATCGTTACAAATATGAATTAATCATCATTAAAGCATCATTAATGAACTAGTAATCATAATCATTAAACAACACATGAAATATAGTCAACTAAGTAATCATCGTTGATATATCTCTAGTCCAAATTATGAAATAATATCCTCGAAACTAACACATCCATGAAATAGGCATGAAAAAGTTTAGTAAATATAATGGAAAAAAAAACTATAGGTGGGCACTACAATACCCACTAGATAATATACTGATATATAAGTCCCTTGTTACAGGATGGACCCTGTTAGGAGTCAATGGGAAAATTTAGTATAAGGAGTCCCTGTTAGGAGACTTTGAATCCCTGTTAAGAGATTCCAACCCAGTTAGGAGTTGTGCCAACCCTGTTAGGAGTTGTAGTACAAAAAATGCAAGATGAGCCCACTACCGAAACATGCACTTCCAATTACAAGAAAAGCTCACTGCCCAAACAAGTAATATGACTTCTAGAAAATAGAAACTTTCTTAGTTCAATCTTGGATCTTGAAATAGCTTCACAAACTTCACAAATATGACTTTCACAAAATTTTGCATACAATTGCTCAACCATATCTTCTTCAAGATAACACAATTACACAATTCTCATCGCAAGATGTCCTTTGCATAAATACCATGCCTTTCCGTAAATTGCTGCTAGTTTTGCTAAGACCAAAATACACTTTTCCAACTTAGAGTAAACATTTAGGATGTCAGCCCTAATTGGACAAGTAATTATTTTGTAAACAAAGTAATCCTTTCCTTCAATTCCACTGTACTGTTTCATCAGAACACAAATATCTCCATTTCTTATAGTTTGTACTAACTTTTGAGGTTATACATGTCATCACCAACATGTATTCTATCTCCATAGAACTTCTCTATTCATAACATGATGTCAACAACAAGTTATAAACAAAACAATACACTATTGTATACCAAATTCCATATTAGACAATTTTTTGATTACCAAAAGCTAAGTATCTTTATTTCCAAGGTTTCTTGTAAGCATGCACATCATGTGTTGCCATAAATGATAACAGTTACATATCTTCATTAGCTAATTGTCAAAAACCAATTGTTAGAAATAGATAATACTGAGACAAGGGGTGAATTAATATTCTACAAACTTTTGCCCACAACTGAATATTGTTAAATACTTTACAACATGGATATTAAGGTAAACAAACAATACTAAACAATAAATAAATCCATACACAAAGAGAAATCATAACACCATAATTTTTTTAACGAGGGAAACCCTGGCCAAGGAAAACCCCTGACACAGATGGTATCCACAAAATGATCCACTTAACAAAAGAACCATGTTAAGGATATTGAACCCTTTAGAAGTTCATGAATTACATATAGTGTCTTGGTCCTTGTTAGAGGACTAAGCTCTATTAAAAGCTTCAACCCTATTAGGAATTGGTAAAAAAAATACAAATCTATGCAAGAAGAGCCCACTACCCAAACATGCAATTATAAAATGTAATGCCTTTATACAAAAGAGATAGATACAAAAACTTCTTTACTGTTGTCTATTTTAGTTCACATATGTATGGTGTTACATTAGAATTCACATCACATAGCCTTCACATAAGTTTGCATATTGTATACTTAGTTCACAACACCACACCTTACTTCAGAAATCATAATCTTCCTTTATATCTTACATTTTAATAGAAGTCTATCCTATCGACCTTCAAGCTTTCACACACTTGGTGTAATATGAAAATAACTCTTTCCCTCGTATGGTTAACATCTAGGATGTCATCCCTAATTAGTTAATTAATTTTTTTTACCCAAAATAATTCCTTAACCTTTAATTTACCTTTTACTAATGAGCCCTGTTAACTACCTTTGCTGATAAAACTAATATATCTAATGATGTACTATCTGTACTATATTGTGCACTTAACAATGTCATCAAGACACTCTGTACTACTTATCCTCAATTGTGCATATGCCAAATATCTCTATCGACTACGCAATACCAAAACTATTCTTGTGCTGCTAGTTAAACTGTCAAACACTTAGACAATTTTCTATATCTGTCTGTGAGATCTTTATCTGTAAATTATGCCTTCTCATCCTAAGATATATGTTTCCATAAATGATAGCTCCAACTTCTCTTACTTAGCCATTTTTCCAACAATTACCCCATAAGACAACAACAAGGAATTGTTAAAATATAGTACAAGAGTGGACTAAACAATATAAGGAAACTCCATGAGTCTTCTACTCTTTGGATTATGTGATACATATCAATCCATTAAAGGTACCTATTTTATGATATTTTACAAGAATACTTCTCACAAGTTCAACCACTTGACAAATATATAATACTATGGTGGGGTTTTCTATCCTTATATAGTTGATTTGGGATGGAAGAACTCAACATATGTTCTACTCAATGCATCTACAACTAGGTAAAACATTTCACACTTCTATATTTCAAAATTCTTGAGTTTCTTTGAATAAATTTAATCTTTTTCATTTGGTTACGATTCAAATTTGATTAATTTTTTAGCCTCTAATGTTTGATGATCTATACATAAAATATTTCCCTTTGAAAGAAAGTGATATTTTCAATGCTTTTAAGCTTGGATAATTTTCATGGAAATCTTGATAATAAATTGATTAATACCTCTTGGCCTCATTCAACTTGTTGAAACAAGCGACAAGTTCTCCTTCTTAACTCAAAGAAACACTTATGACTAACCTTTAGTAAGGAAAATTATTTAGAACAAATGGATCAAATTGAAAATAAATATTGTTGGTGTAAATACTTATTTACTATTTACACTTACTTAAGTTTACTTAGGTTTATGAAGATTTTTTAATATTTATTTATTAATCACCTAGCAGTATGTGCACTCTTGTGAGTTGTCATGTTGACAACATAGGAGTTCACACCTCTTTTATGCACATGATGTCTACAACACAGGAGTTCGCACACTAATTAAGCACATTGTGTCTACAACCTTATCATTCTTATCCACTCATCTAGAATGATGGACAAGGCATGTGCTTAGTTGTCATGATGCTTATCTTATCTCCTGGTTCTTTCTAGAGACATTCTAGGTGCTTCCCAAGAGGCCTTTATACACAGGCACTTTTAGTGTGTTTGTACATCACATACTGAATAGAGCAATGTATTAGGACATACTTTGATCAATTGATCATATCCATTTTTGGTCTACAATTGTGCTTGTGTTTGAGTTCTTAGTTCTTGGGTGAATTTTTTCCTTTGGCAAATTCTTACATGGTATCAGAGCTATACCAAATTCTTACATGGTATTAGAGCTCTTGAAGATTTTCTCATCACATAGCCATTCAAGACCGCTGTTGCTTCAACACCTCAGCCTAAATATGAAATACTGTAGAAATTGAGAGTGTCTAGAGCTAGATCTAATCTTGCCATTGTGTTTGGAATGCTAATTTGGTGAAAATTGGCTATATAGTTGCCTACCCTAGGCCAAAGTCGATTGTGATGCAATTTTTTTTTGCAACCTGACATCTGAAGGACCAATTTGCAGCATTGGTATGATCATTTTAGATCATACACTTAATTTTTAGATCTACATTTTTTTCATCTGCATCTCTACTATTTTTTTAAATCTACATTATTTTCTATTTTTTTTTTTGGCCATTGGGCCATAGGAGAGATTCCTTGCAGGTGAAGATTGGTGCTTGCTGGTGCAAATCAAATATTTGCATAATATTAGAAGGTCCAAAAACTCCCAGATCAGATTTTGTTTCATCCAAATTAGACATCTAAGGAAAAATCTAGAGCCATTTAATTTTTGGAGACATGATGGCGATTTGGAAAAAAATAGCAGCAACAATTTTCAAATAGCGATATCTCCCTCATACAAACTCCTTTTTGTGAGAAATTATTTTTGTTTTGTGGTAGGATTTTGTGATCTACACATTGGTGTAGGTGGTTTGAGATCTCTATTCCTAAATTTTTCCGTAACTCCAAAATCTTGATTTTTGCCAATTAAATTGCTTAGTACAGGCTCATCTAGACTCCAAATTAGGTTCCATTTTTTTTGAAAGTGCATTTTTTTTGTCTACTTTCCTAATCTGCAATCATATTATAAGTTCTATAGATAGAAATACTACTTTCAAAAATAAGCCTTAAATTGGCAAGTGGCTACCAAGTGCCTAATCATTCATTAGGGGGATTCTTTGATTCATTCTTCTTGTTTTTTTGTAGGTTACATTGATTGATCCATCATGGAAGAGGAAGATTTGATTTACTTGACCCCAAACAACTATCAAGAATGGAGTCAACCTGTTGTCAGATATCTCAGTCAATACAATGCACTACCCTATGTGCTAGATCTTGAGTATAATCTTGACAAGAGTCTCATCATTTGGTGTACTCTCATTCTCTTTATGGTTAATGACATTTTGGATACAATTTCCAACATTAAGTCATCTGATCCATATATTTTTTGGATGCATCTTTGGGAGACATATGGAGATCCAAACATTCCTCCATTCCTAGCAGATCTTTTACCTGAAGTTGCAGCTGAATCCTCTTCAGATGAGATCACACCTCCAGCTCTTATTGCTCCTACTAATCCTATTCCAGCCATAGATGCTTTAGATTCAATGCAGTAGAACCCTTTATGTGTTCCTACTCTACCTTCATGCAAAGACTTCATTCTCGCCCTTGTAGGCCTGTTCATGGAGTCTCACATTGAAGATGTGGGAGACACTATTGATGATATTCATCTTCTCTTTAAGGCAAATAATTCATTCATTTTTTTAGTGATAGATTCATGTACTTCAACACAACAAGGTACACATGGTCTTCTAGGTGATGATTTCTTGCCAGACATTTTAGTTCTATTCTTGGAGTCACACACAAAATATATGGATGACTTCTTTGATGATTTATTGCTTCTCTTTGCTGAAGTATATTCTTCTACAATTATTGCACATTCTCTACATGATCAGTCTTTTCGAGCTGATGTGATTATGGATACTTATGTACAAAATTTGTAGGAGGTCTCTTTCACATTTGAGAAGACTGTTGGTTATTTGACATAGGTTCTACATCATTCCTTGTTCAATCTGCACTTCTTCTTAGTAGTTTTGGAGGGAGCCACTATCAGCATCGACATAGGGACACTTGAACAGGTTTTAGAGTTACCATTCATCATAGACATTCTTCTCCATACAAGGGACACATCTCATAGGTACCCTTGCCATTGTTTCTTCCAAAAGGGAGTAACATCATTCAACGGTCATGGATTAGCTTCTACATCGAAGTGTTTCTCACTAATCAACACACTACTTTTAGGGGGGAGACTACCTCATCTCCTTCTTTTCTTTTTTGGGGGAGACTTTTTCCTCTTAGGGGGTTTTGTCCTTCTCTATTTTTCTCTTGTATATATTGGATGTATGTCGTAATGGGGGGGTCTTGATTACTCCATCCATCCATACATCCCTATTCATCTCTCTTTTTGGGGGAGGGTTTTTCCCATGAAGTTTTCCCTCTTTCTCCGCTTTATGAGAGATTTTCATATCATTATGTACATGGGTACCTAACACGGCCTAGTAGCCAGGACCCATTTTGCATTTCATCCTAGTTTTTTGTAAGCTTAACGACATTCCCCTAAGTTGCACTTAAGGGGGGTGTTGGTGTAAATACATATTTACTATTTACACTTACTTAAGTTTACTTAGGTTAATGCATATTTTTTAATATTTATTTATTAGTCACCTAGGAGTATGTGCACTCTTGTGAGTTGTCATGTTGACAACATAGGAGTTCACACCTCTATTATGCACATGGTGTCTACAACACATGAGTTATCACACTAATTAAGCACATTGTGTCTCAACCTTGTCATTCTTATCCACTTATCTAGAATGATGGATAAGGAATGTGCTTAGTTGTCATGATGCTTATCTTATCTCCTGGATCTTTCTAGAGACATTCTAGGTGCTTCCTGAGAGGCCTTTACATACAAGCACTTCTAGTGTGTTTGTACATCACATACTAAACAAAGCAATATATTAGGACATACTCTAATTAATTAATCATATCCATTTTTGGTCTACAGTTGTGCTTGTGTTTGAGTTCTTAGTTTTTGGGTGAATTTTTCCCTTAGGTAAATTCTTACATGGTATTAGAGCTATACCAAATGCTTACAAATATAAATGTCAATTTAGAGAGATATAAACCTTCATTGGTGGTCAAGGAGTACACACAAAACTCTAGTATCAATTTTGATGAATAAGTTTCTTATGTACAATTAGTACTATTAGAGTTGACACAAGGAAGGGATGAAATAACTAGGGCCAAAGGCTCACCTAGCTATCCAAACAACCCTACAAGAGTTCACACAATATAAGCAAAAAAAAAGAACAACAACCAAAGGAGGAAGATGAATGAAATAATTTTATTGATTCATCAAAATATCTTCATACAAGCCCATCTATAAGGCCTTCTGGGTTATGGCCAAATATAAATACATTCACATTCAAAGATCCAACAAAAAAATTGCACTTTCTAGTTCTACTCTATAATCCGGTCCCAAAAAAACTTTCCTAACTCTAAGCTCAAACACTCTATATATACTTTCCAAAATATCTTATAGATCATTCTAGAACATTACATAGGAGGAAGGCCGACCCAATAATGGTCTAGACACATTACAAGAAAATATCTTAACATAAATATCACAATAAAAATAAATCCTACAAGTTAGCTCGCATAAATCATGTACGAATGTTGACACTTAGCATAAATAGAAAAACTTGACACATGAAGGATTACTCGACATACACTGGGTAACTCGGCACATGAAGAGTCACTTGGCATACATTGGGTAACTTGACACATGAAGGAAGACTTGATCAACATTAGATTGCTATAGGAACTCAGCATCCATTAGAGCTACAGTAACTTGGTATCCATTAGAGCTATAGTAACTCGACATCCACTAGAGCTATAGTAACTCAACATCCACTAGAGCTACAGTAACTTGGCATCCATTAGAGCTATAGTAACTCGACATCAACTAGAGCTATAGTAACTCAACATCCACTAGAGCTATAGTAACTTGGCATCCACTAGAGCTACAGTAACTTGACATCCATTAGAGCTATAGTAACTCAACATCCATTAAAGCTATAGTAACTTGGTATCCACTAGAGCTACAGTAACTCGGCATCAACATGTAGAATGAATAAAATGAGTAGGATAACAAGGCAACCCAAGATGCTCCTACATAAAACAATCAAGTTTGAAAGAAATGATTTTCTTGAATCATTGAGATGTCACCATCTGAGTTGAGTCCCAACTCAGATTGAGAAATACATGAAGCATCTTCAATAGGCCTGTTCTTCTACTTCACCAAATATTCATAGTAATCTTTTCCTCTTGTGCTCTTTCCAACTCTCTCATCCAATATCCATTCAACTTCTTCAATTTGCTTATTAGGATAATCTTTTGATACAAAAAATTCATCATCTGACTCATGATACTTATACAAATTAGAAATATTGAATATATGAGATATATCCATGTCATTAAGTAACTCAACTTCATAAGCATTACCACTGTCAAACTTCTTCAAGATCTTACAACGTCCAAATTTCTTCATCTTTAGCTTATTGTATATTTCAATTGGGAATCTTCCTTTCTTCAGATGGAGCATCACCTCCTCACCAACTTAAAACTCATGGTGTCTTCTAAACTGATCAACATTCTCCTTATACTTTCGATTACTTTGTTCCAACCTCAACTTCACTTCCTTATACAAAGACTCCATAAAATTAGCAAATTCTTCTCCTGCAATGCTTCACTAGCTACATCTCTCAAATTTGATACTTGTCTAGGCTTCATTCTAGTAACAATCTCAAAATTTGTCTTCCCTATACTCCTATTCACAAAATTATTAAATGCAAATTTAGCTTGTGCCAATACCGTTTCCCAATTACTTGGCTTATTCCCAACTAAATATCTCATCAAATTATCCAAGCTTCTATTCATAACTTTTGTTTATCCATCTGTTTGTGGATGGAATGTATAACTAAACCTCAATTCAGTACCCATCTTCTTCCACAAAGTCTTTCAAAAATAACCAAAAAACTTACTGTCTCTGTTAGAAATAATGCTTCTTGGTAATCCATGCAATCTCAGAATCTCTTTAGAGAAAAGTTTAGCAACATGCCCAGCATTTGATGTCTTCTTAAATGGTATGAAATAAGTCATCTTAGAAAATCTGTCCACTACAACAAATATGGAATCATACCCCTTCATTGTCTTAGGTAATCCAAAATCTATGGTGATGTCACTCCAATGTTTCTCAGGAATAGTAATAGGTGTATACAAACTAGTATTTTGACTCACTCCTTTTGCGATTTGACAAACTCCACAACTCTTTACAAATTTCTAAATATCCTTATACATTTGTGGTTAATAATACTTCTCTTTCAACAAACTCCATGTCTTATGAATTCCAAAATGTCCAGCCAATCCACCACTATGCTTTTCCTTAATTAGATTCAACCTCATAAAACTTCTAAGAATACACAACTAAATGCCTTTCAAAAACATGCCTTCTTGAATGAAATACTCATCATACTTATGTGATCTGTTAGACTCAACCTCATAGAGCTTCTAGGAATACACAATTGAATCCCTTTGAACAACATACCTTCTTGAATGAAATACTCATCATACCTATTTATGTGAGATATCAAATTTGATGCTCTGCACTCTCTCCACACCTTAGAAAAATTAAGATCAACATCATACAACTCTTTCATTTCATCAAAACCAAGAACTTCAACCTTCATTTCAGTCAACAAAAAACATCTTCTACTCAATGCATTAGTAACACTGTTAGTAACTCCACTCTTATGCTTAGTAACAAATGTGAAACTCTACAAGTACTCAACCCACTTCATATGTTTCTGATTCAATTTATGTTGACTTCCTAAGTATAATAAAGCTTTATGATTAGTATATAGCACAAACTCCTTAGGAATAAAATAATGTCTTGACTTCTTAAAGCTTGAACAATAACATATATTTTTTGATCATACATAGAATACTTCCTTTTGGCATCATTCAACTTTTCACTAGAGAAAGCAATAGGCTTACCTTCTTGAATTAATATAGCTCCTATTGCATTACCACTGGCATCACATTCAACTTGAAATACTTTGTTGAAATTAGGCAAAGCTAATACAAGTAATTCAACAACCTTTTGTTCCAAAGTCTCAAAAATGTTATCAGCTCCATGTGTCCACTTGAATTCCTTTTTATCTCCCCTCATTGTTTTAGTCATAGCATTACAAACAATACTGAAATTCTCTATAAAATTTCTATAAAAACTAGCCAAATTGTGAAATGGTCTTACCTCACCCACATTCTCAGGTGTAAGCCATTCTAAAATTGCTTTAACCTTCTTAGGATCCATCTTCAAACCATTAACTAAAATAAAAAATCCCAAATACACAATCTCCTCTTGCATAAAAGAACACTTTTTCAAATTAATCAACAACTTTTCCTCTTTCAACCTCTACAATACTTGCCTAATATGATCAATATGTTCTTCCTTAGTCTTATTGAATATCAAAATATCATCCAAATAAAAAATCACAAACTTACCCAAATTTTTTTTCAGAACTTCATTCATCAACCTCATGAAAGTACTAGGTGCATTTGTCAAACCAAAAGGCATAACCAACCATTCATACAAACCATCTTTTGTCTTGAAAGTAGTCTTCCATTCATCACCTTCTTTGATTCTAATATGATGATAGCCACTCTTCAAATCAATCTTGGTAAAATATTTTGCTCCACTCAAACAATCCATTATATCATCCATCCTTGGCATAGGAAACCTATATTTCACTATGATTTTGTTAATAGGTCTAGAATCAATACACATCCTCCATTCTCCATTCTTTTTAGGTGCTAATATAGTAGGTATATCACATGAACTCAAGCTTTCTCTGATCAAGCCTTTCTACAACAACTCATGCACTTGTCTATTAAGTTCTTCATTCTCTATAGGTGTCAATCTTTATGGTGCTTTGTTTAGAAAAATAGCTCTAAGAATCAGATCCATACAATGACTTATACTTCTCATTGGTTGTAAACTATCAGGAATATCTTCAGAAACAATATGAACAATTCTATAATTTCTACTGGTACTCGGCTATCACTATCTATTGTCACTTGGTCATTACCAGCTTCTACTACTCGGTCATTACTACCAAGTTACACAGTCCTCTAAGAACTATGGCAAAATAGAATTGGTTCTTCTTCACTTCCTTTTCAAATTGTTTCCCATTAACCATACAAACTTTTATTGTAGTACAACTAACCTCATCTAGACTTTCAATCAAAGGCAACAATATTTGTTTCTTCCCATTTATCCAAAGTGTATATTGATTCAATATTCCATCATGTACACCATATCTATCATATTTCCAAGTTCTACCCAACAAAATATGACAACAATCTATGGGCATAATATCACACAAAACTTCATCAAAGTAATGTCCAATTTTGAACTTCACAAGGCATTGTTCACTTACCAATATGTTATGCTCATCTTTGATCCATGAAACATGATAGGTTTTAGGATGCTTCAACCTCTACAATTGCAACTTTATAACTATCTATTTTGATGCCAAATTTGTAGAACTTCCATTGTCAATGATCACTTTGCAGCATTTTCGAGCCATCTTACATCTTGTCTTGAAAGGAATTTTCCTTAAAATATGTTCCTCATCACTTTCCTTATTACATAAGATTCTTCTCACCATCAAATTTTCTCTAGCCCCAGGTCCACTTGGTGAACCCTCATCATCTCCTTGAATTATAGTATTTCTGTTACCTTGTTCACTTTTAGAGGATCTACATTCAGAAGATCTATGTCCCTCTTTTCCACATCTAAAATAATTACTATGAAATCCACCTCTAGAATAAGAATTACCTCTTCCTTGGTAAGAATTAGTACCTCCTTGATAAGAATGACCAATTTTCCATTTGTTCTTACCTTTTTCATCATTCTTCCATTCAGATTTTTCTTTATCCTGCACAAAACTTTCAGATCTGCCACTTTCACCATAAGATCTACCTTTGCCTCCCTAGTATCTACCATGTCTACCTCTTTGTCTTTGTTCATGCTTCTTTGTCAAGATCCCCTCAACTTTCAAGGCATATTGATATGCTTCTTCTACACTTTCCAACTTTACAAAACTTATTTAATCTTGAATTCCAAATCTCAATCGATTTATGTACCTTGCAATTTTCTCAACATCATCATCCACATGTCTAGATTTGATGTCCAATCTATATAATTTGTTAGTATACCCTTTCATAGTCATGTCCTTTTGTTTCAAATTTTGCATCTTTCTCAACAAGCTAACTTGGTAATCGGTAGGAAGGAATTTGTTCTCTACCTTGTTCACCATCTTTGGCCAAGTGCTGATCTTCTCCTTTCCTCTCCTTTGTTTATCAGTTTGCAAGTGCTCTCACCATAGTGATGCATGACCTTTCAACCTAGTGACTGCAATCTTCACGTTTCTATTATCAAGAGTGTTTTCATAATCAAAGAACTTCTCCATATTTGAGATCCAATCCAACATAGCATTGGTACCCAATTTCCATCATAAGGAACAACTTCTATAGTAGGCTTTGAATTTTCCCTAGACAACACTCTCAACAATATTTCCTCATCTTGATCTTCTTCAGGTTCTGGATTATGGTTTGGTGCTATTGTTTCATCATCACTTACATCATCAAGATGTGCTCCTCTCCTCTGGGTTGTCTCTACAACATCTAATTTGGCTACAATTTGTCTCAACTAATCCAATATGGCATTATCAGCATTTCTTCTACCATGAACCATCTTTACATATTAGGTTCTTACAAGATCGTAACCCTCTACAAGTTATAGGTCAAATTTGTAGATCTGCCACCCTACAACCAAATATTAATTAGGGTTTTATACAATCTAATCTCCACAAGGATGAACTTGGCTCTAATACCACCTGATGCAAGGAAGGGATGAAATAACTAGGGAGAAAGGCTCACCTAGCTATCTAAACCACCCTGCAAGAATTAACACAATGGAAAAAAACACAAAGAACAACAACCAAAGGAGGAAGAGGAGTGAAATAATTTTATTGATTCATCAAAATATCTTCTTACATTCCCAACTGTAAGGCCTTCTGAGTTATGGCCAAATACAAATAGATTCGCATTCAAATATCCAACAATAAATTCACACTTTCTAGTTCTACTTTGTAATCCCCTCCGCAAAAATTTGCTAACTCTAAGCCTAAACACTCTATATATACTTGGGAAAATAACTTACCGATCATTCTAGAACATTACATAAGAGGAAGGCTAACCCAACAATAGTTTGGACACATCCCAAAAAAAGATCTTAACATAAATATCATCATCAAAATAAATCTTGCAAGTCAGCTCATAGAAATTATGTCAAAATGCTAACACTCGACATAAATAAGAAAACTCAGGACATGAAGGATCGCTTGGCATACACTGGGTAACTCAGCACATGAAGAGTCACTTGGAATACACTAGGTAACTCAACACATGAAGGAACACTCAGTCAACACTAGATTGCTACATTAACTCAACATCCATTAGAGCTATAGTAACTTGGCATCCATTAGAGCTATAGTAACTTGACATCCATTAGAGCTACAATAATTTGGAATCCACTAGCGCTATAGTAACTTGAAATCCATTAGGGCTATAGTAACTTGGAATCCATTAGAGCTACAATAACTTAGCATCCACTAGAGCTACAGTAACTTGACATTCACTAGAGTTGCAATAACTCAACATCTATTAGAGCTACAGTAACTCGGCATCCACTAGAGCTACAGTAACTTGGCATCCACTAGAGCTACAGTAACTTGGCATCAACATACAAAATGAACAAAATGAGCAAGATAATATGGTAACTTAGGATGCTCCTACATGAAGGGTTATTTTAGCTCTTGTTGTTAGTCTTGATTTGAAGTTAGTAAATTTAGATATTAAAACAAACCTCCAACATAGTGATATATTTGAGGATATTTATATCTAGAAAAAAGGTTTAGAGTAAATAGACATGAATAATCTTGTTTATATGTTGGAAAAGTGTATATTGTGAGACAAGTTACAATGTGGTGGTAGAAGAGGTGTCAAATGTTAGCCCCAACTAATGATGTCACTAAGAATACTATGAATGTATGTAAAAGAGTCATATCACTTGTTATATTGTCATTGATGTTAGGTCCTAGTTGATTAGACATTATACTAATTTAGTAGAGTGTCATATCAAGTTGATTAATGAAGAGGATTTTATTGGTGAAGATGATTTAAAGAAACTAAGTTGATGAAAAATTTGATAAGTATGGTATTCAATAGGTACTTGAATGAGTTTGATAGTGATAATGCAATGTTGGTATAATTTTTTTACAATCATGTAATATTGTAATGTAATGAGCTATACAAGCTACACTGAGTAAAAATATTAAAGAGGGAAGATAATATTCATCAAATAAATACAATGTTCATCGAGCATTTGGAAAAGTAAGTGAAATTTTAGTGTTAACTGAGCATATTCAGTATTGACCAAGTGATGTTTTACCCAAGTAAAATATTTTTTTCATTGAGTAACAACAAGAATAGCAAGTTTGTAAATATGGAATCTAAAGCCAAATTTTGGTGGAAATAAGGAATGTTCAACAAATTCAAAGGCATGAGTCAAATTTTGTTACAGATCTATGACTAGAAAAATATAATGAAGATCTAATGATGGAAATTGAAGGAAGATAAGGATGAGCAAAAAGTCTATGAAAGTTCTAATTTCTAAGTGACTAAATAAAATGAATTTGGGATCGATGATTGTGATTAAGTGATAATGATTGGAAGAATATGGAAGTACAAAGAATACTATTTAAGGAGTAGTTGAGAAGGTTTTTGTTTGTTGATTTTGTTGGGATATAAAGGAAGGAGATAAGTATCATGCAAAGTTGTTTAAGTTGAAAGAAGATCCAATTAAAACGAGCAGAGAGAAGATCAAAGTAGTGTTAAGGAATAAGTGAAAGAGTGAATCATCTAGTAAAGAGATAAAAAAGGGAGAAAATATAAAGAAGATCTTAACAAACAAGGTAGTGCTAAACCTGATAGATCAATTTATAATGTTACTTTCTAATCATTGTAGCAAAAAAATCTCATAAACTAAGTGGACCTAACAAGTCTATGAAATCCTAAATGGTAACATCAATTAGTGACAATTATAAGTCCTTTAGAGAGGGCCACTCTTTTGACATGATCAAGGAGTGATAAGTCCCAGATAATCTTTTCATGTAATTCCTCTGACCAAGTCACATTAACAAACATTTAACAATGTTTTTTCCTAGCAGAGCTCACTTCAAAAGAGTGAAAATTTTGGATTGTTAACCTGAGGTGGTTTTTTCCTTTATAGGGTTTTCACATTAAAAATATTGGTGTCAAATTTGTGATTGTTGTTATGTTGCAAGTTGATTTTGATGTTATTTACTTTTTACTATAACTCGTTAACAAGTAGGTAACATAACAATTATATTATGATATTTGGTAATAACTAAAACAATAAATTAATACTTTCTACTAAATTGATTGTGTGAGTCAATTGTGAAGTTGAATGAGATCATTGAGTGATTCTTATGATTTTTGTGATTTTTTTTTTAGTACTAAAGTGTTTAAAGGGACTATAGGATAACTAAACATAACTAGTTCAACCCTCTCTCAATTATCTAACAATTGGTATCAAAGTATAGTTCTTGGAGAAAGAAGTTTAAAGGAACTTGAGCTAAAGATCTAAAAATGTATACGAGAGAGGTACCAAAGATGAAAAAGGATAATTTCTCATCATGGAAAGGAAAAATGAAGCTACACCTATCTGGAATTGGAGATGGTATTTCTCACTAGTTGGGCAATGAATTTACTACACCTCCTACTCCTATGACAGTGGAAAAAATGATAGAAAAGAGGAACCACAATAACTTGATGATTTGGATTTCATATACTTCTAATGATGTTGGGTTTGATGATATCAAGAACTGCACAAATGCTAAAAAAATGTGGGACAAATTGGTGGTTGTACATAGTGAAGATGCAAATGTGTTGAGAGCTAAAGCTAGAAGTCTTAGAGGAAATTATGATGACATGAGAATGAAAGAAGGTGAAAATGTTGCACAATATGTGAAATTAATCAAAGAGGTTGTAAGTGCAATTAGAGCTACTGGAGGAATTATCTATGACAATGAAATTGTAAGTAAAGCTCTTATAACTCTTCTACCTATTTATGCTATCAATGTTTATGCAATTCAAGAAGTGAGAGCTATACATGGTAATCTTTTGACACTTGAAAGTTTGGTTGGTTGGTTGATTGCATTTGAATCGATCAATTATGATAATAGTATGGTTATGCTTGGAAGTTATTTTAAGTCTTTACTAACCATTCTAAGTTCAAAGAAAGAAAAGAAAAATAAGAAAGAAAGTCAGTCTGAATTTGAAGATGATCCAAATGACCTTGAAGCATATCTTGCAAGAAGGTTGTCAAGAGGTAAAGGTAAATTCAAAAGTAAACCACCCATGATTTGTCTCAAGTGCTCTAAAGTTGTTCATTTTGTTGGCTAAATATCCTAATAGAAGTAAGAGTGATAAAAATGACAAGAAATATTAAAACTACAAGAAGAACATGGACTACAATGATAAAGGAAAGAAATCATGCTACATTGTTGAAGAAGAGAACAACGAGTCTAATATTGATGAAAAGAAGGAGGTAGTTGAGATGGTATATGTTTCTATCAAGGAAGATTTCAATGGAGAAAGTTATGAAAATGAAATCACCCTTATTTCACATATTAGAAAGAATGATTCATGAATTATAGATAGTGGATGCTCATATCACATGACTGGTGAGTTAAGTAAGTTTGATAAATTTGAAGAAATTAAAGATGATGGAACTATTAAGCTAGGTAATGATGTTCCATGTCCAATAAAAAGTAAAGGATCACTAATGTTGAATGATAAGACTAGATGTGATGACGCATACTAGGTACACAAACTAAATTATAATGTTTTAAGTATTTCTTAGTAGAACAATTTAGGTTACAAGTTAGAATTTAAGAACATAAAAGTCAACATATATAATGATGAATGAAATTTGATTGGTACTAGGATGCAAACAAAAGGTAACTTATCTTATATTGATCCTACTATCGAGTAATATCCATTTGCAAGAGTTGAGGATGTATGGTTGTGGCATAAAAGGTTGTGTCATTGTTGGTAAATAGATTGTTCTTCTTCTTTTCCTCTTTTTATGTGCCCAAATTTATAACAAAGAACAACTTTACACAACAGTTAGGAAACCATTTCTAAGAATATATAGTTTCCTTGTAAATTGAGATACAACTCCCTATGTAAATGATATTCAATGAATTATGTTTTATCTCTAATTCCTACTATGGGGTATGTTCTTAACCAGAGAATAGTAGAGGAAAAACCAAGCTAATCCTATCCATAACTAACTCAGGAAGATTTAGAGTCTAATCCTATCCAATTTCAAGAACTCACACATCCTATGACTTCCCAACATTAGTGATGCAAGAATGCTATTTGTTATGCAAATGCAATGACATGAGATGAAAAATGAAGATTTAATATTCAAACCTTTGCAGTAGGATCAGTTGACAGTACTCTGATCTATCTCCCAATCACCATTTGACCAAGAATACAAGAAAATTCTCAAAACTGATCATAACAATACTCAGATTGAAAGTAATCAAAAAAGTGTTGCCCAAATACTCCGATTCATAACAAAACCTTTCCTTGTTTTAAACACACAGGTACAATACTCTGATCATATTTTCCTGCAGACTATAGCCAAACCTATTACAAAAATTGAAAATTAATCTCAATACATGAATGAAATTACATAAATTAAATGTGCTCTCTCCTCCACTCCAGCTCTCTGACTATGTGTAAAAAAGGGAAGCCCATGGACAGTAAAGAATTGATACCAAGTATGATTGTCTTTGCAACCTCTCTTCATGCCAACAATTTTATTGACCCCTTATACTGAATTCTTTATAGAATTTATAGATCTTTACAATACCAGGCTTGTAGGAGCCAATGACCTTTCCTCTTCTTTGAATACAAAGAGACAAAATACAAAGAAAAAGACTTTTCAAATTTGAGAACTCAAACAGTCACCATGGATGAAGACACTGATTGATTATTGATGATTGGCGATCCACATCAACTTTTATCATTGCATTACCAAATAAGAACTCTTTTCTGATTCCTATTCTTTTAACTTTTACTTCCTTGACCATTTTAATGGTATCATTCTTTATGAATTCAATGAAAAAGATTCCTCAAAGTATTGCAATAGTCTCTATTGGAATTCTTTGACTCTTCATGTCCAAAATCTAACTTGGAATACTCTGCCCTCCTTTTTACTAATAGTTGTGTTCAAACATTACATTGCTTGTACTTTTTTTTTTTTTGCATTAAGACATGATAACTGCAAAGTAAGTTGAAAATGTCTGTCACCATATGTCAAGATGTGTAAAAGGCTTCAACCCAAAAATATGGTCTCTTTATTCTATCTATAAGTTCCTTGATATAGATATCCATTTCATTTCTTTCCTGTCCATAAGCCATTTGATAATCACAATTTTCAATTATCACCGCTCTCAAGCTTCACTTCCTTTTTGTGAGATGACAATGTATGGCTCAGACTATTTGTCCCTTTGATGGAACCACCATCTAGTATTCTAGTGCATGGCATGGCTGAATTCCTTGTATCTATGCATAACTCGAGTTCCATGCTCAGGTTCCCCGACCCTAGCAACTTGTCTAGTTTCAGATAGTTCTATAGAATTGTGCTCTTTATTAATTTCAATACTCAACTTCACCGAATCTAGAGTTTCAAAGATAGAAATTGCTTGTTGAGTAGCAAGTTCACTTTGTACCATCATAGGATGAAATGTGAGGATATTCATATATCTATTTCATTCTGTTCAATTTTAGATTTTTCCAAGCTATCAGAATCCTTAGCATGGCAATTTTCATTTTTTGTGTTACCTTAATCATCTTTCAAAGGTTGAATAATCATTTGTTTCTTTTTCACAACTATGTTCTCCAATGTTTGTTTCCATCTTATTTGCACCACTACAAACATTTCTATTTGATTTTTCATACCCTCCATTTTTGTGTAATACGGCTACTTCAACCAACATTTCAAAGCCTTGGTCATTTTTTCTATTTTTACTATTGCAGGGAGACACATCTTTCCCAAACACCACAAAGAGTGCAATTTCTAGAATAAAGAAAGGAGTCTGATTTTCTAGCTTCACAAAGTCATATTCTATATCATGATACACCATATTGTGCCGCTCATGATTCCCAAATATGAGGCTCATGTACTCTTTACTTTTAATCTAGGATCTGAGGAATTCAACAATGAAGCATGCATCGATTGCTAACATAATGTTTCTTTATCGTAGTCAATTTTCCCTTTGTAATACTCCCTAGTTTTATCATCTAGCTTCTTGATTTCTTTTATCAAGGTTGCTACATTTTTCTGAGCCTGCCCATCTTTTTATGACTATTTTCACCTTGAGCTCATCAATGATAGATAATGTTATCTCATTTTTGTCATGGTAAGGTCTGAAAGATACAACCAACAGATCCTATGCTTCCCGTTTAAAGTTTTTAATGAATTCAAGAATCCTATAACAACAAACATGGGCAGTCTGTGACCCTGGTCTGTCTTGGGTATGCTATTCCCTCTTTACTAGATCTACAATATTATATACAAAGACATCTTCACATAGTGCTATTCTTGGGTAATGACACCACCTGATAGAAGAAATCTTCGAAGTCTCCAGGAGGTTTCTTAACAAATGTTGATATAATATCCCACAGAGTTACAACACCCTCTAAATTTCTATGACTATCAACAACATAGATCCTTTGAATCCTTGCATTATCCAACTTCAATATGACATTTTCAATAGTATCAGTATTTTCACACGTGATCACATGTTCTTAGGGAGATGATGCCTCTTGCTTTAACCAGAGGTGAGATCTAATTACCGTATAGAAGGCCTTTGCTATAATTGATCTAAATTCTTTATATATCTTAGGGGCCATCAACAGAAACTGGATGTCCCTTAAACTTATGTTCCCCACAACTTTCTTTCCTTATTTCTCAATAATTGGAAGCCCTCCTACACGCTTTTCACTCATCAATTTGAATGCTTGGAGAATGGGTTGATCTTCAATGAACTTGATGTTAAAAAATGAGTTAGATGGTTGTACAGGTAGGAATGGAGCCCAACGGAAGGATCTTGATATGTCTTTGACCTTTGTCTCCCCATAGAATTTTGAGGATGTTAACATTTCAAAGAAGTGACCTCCCTTTGTAGCACTAGCATTAGGATTTGAGTTTATTCCAAACACTTGAGATTGTTGAAGTAACCACACAGAGATTCCTACAAACTTAACAATCCTGATCTACTTGTCAATCCAAGTTGCATCATCTGACACATTTATATCCCTTACTAGTGCACTCAAGACCTAGACACCAGACTAACTTGACATTAAAAAATGATGGGTGACCAAAAGTTAGGCAACAAACATATAAACTTTTAAAACATGGTGAAGATTAGCAGAAAGAAAAGAGTTAGAAGATTATAGAATCTGCAAAAACCTGAGAATGCTCTATGCAAAGAATGTCAACTCAGTAAAATTATATTTTTCAAGAAAGGGACACACTTCAAATGATGTTTTGGAACTTGTGCATACTAACTTGTGTGGACCTATTGGTATAGAAATTTATTATGGTGACAAATATTTCATCTTACTTGTTGATGATTATTCTAGAATGATGAATCTTATGTTCATGAAGGTTCCTTCATGTGTTGGCCGAGCTATCCAGTCTTGATCGAGTGTTCCTTTATGTGTCAAGTGAGCCTGATATTTGCTAATGCTCAACTCCTTCTTTGATCAAATTTGTCTTTGATTGGTTCTTAGTTTGAGATGACTTATGTAATTAATTTGGATCATGAATTTAATTTTCACATCTTGTCTTGGGATGTGTGTAGACTATTTTAAGGTCAACCTTTCTATTATATAATGATCTAGAATCTTTTGTAAGATATTTTGGAAAGTATAAATAGGGGTATTTGGTTTAGGTTAGGTAATTAATTAGAGAGTCTAGAGTTGCTAAATAGTGAATTTGAAGCTGGATCATAGATCTTGAAGTTGTATTTTGTATAGAAGGCCATAACCAGAAAGGCCTTACAACTAGGTATATATGTTGATAATTTGATGAATCAATAGAAGTTTTTTATGTTATCTCTCTCCTTGGTGTTGTTCTCTATATGTTTTCTTCTATTGTTTTTACTTAGTAAGGTGATTAGATAGTTGGGTGTGCCTCTGGCCCTAGCTATTCGTTTCCTTCTTGCATCAGAATACAATAGATTTTCAGAAAAAAGTTGAATGAAAATGAACAAGGAAAGAATAGTTTGCAAAGGTTATGCTGAAGAAGGAATAGATCATGGTGAGACTTTTTCACTTGTGGTAAGATTGGAAGGAATAAGAACATTGTTGGCCTATGTTACGTACAAGAAGCTCAAAGTTTATCAAATAGATGTCAAATCTGCATTTCTGAATGTAATGCTTGAAGAAGAAATCTGCATTGAATAACTGAAGGATCCATTGAACCTCGTCAGAGGAATATGGTTTGTGAATTGAACAAGGCATTGTATGGATTGAAACAAGCATCAAGAGAATGGTATGAAAGGTTGCATTCTTATTCAATTAATATTGGATTTTCTAGAACAAGTAAGAACAATAATCTATAATTGAAATGTGAATATGATGATATGGTGTTGATTGCTGAAATAGTTGTGGATGACATTACATTTGGAGGAAATAACATGTTATGTAAGACATTTTTTGATCAAGTCAATACAAAATTTGAGATGTCTATATTTGGTGAGATCAATTTTTCATTGGCCTACAAGTTCATCAAACAAGGAATGGTATATATATTACTCAAGCTAAACATGTGAATGAAATATTGAAGATATTTGGAATGGATGAGTCTAAGATAGTCAGTACACCTATGCTGACTAGAGTGAAATTGTCAAAGGAAGATACCTTTGCAAAAGTAAATGAAACACAATACAGATCAATAATCAATAAACTTTAGTGTGTTGTGCACAGTAAAATAGCTATTGCACATGTTTTTGGTATAGTTGTAAGCTTTTCATAAAATCCTAAGGTGAGACACATGAATTTTGTGAAAAGGATATTCATATATCTAAAAGGAACTGAAGATTTTAGCCTATGGTATAAGCAAGATGATGAATTTAATCTTAAAGTCTACACAATGCTGATGGTAATTTGGATGATAGAAAAAGAATAAGTGGTGGAGCTTTTAGTTTAGGAGAAATATTGATAACATGGTTAAGAAAGAAACATATTTGTATTTCACAATCTACTACTAAAGCTGAGTATGTTGTTGTTGCAATTGGAAGGTATGAAAGAAGAGATAACTGAGCCTATTACTATTTATTGTGATAACACTTGTGCAATAAATATATCAAAAAAATTGGTAATGCATGCAAAAAAAACATATATCAATCAAGTATCATTACTTGAGGGAGAAAGTACAAGACAAACAAGTGAGGCTTGAATATGAAAAATTTAAAGAGAAAATTGCAAACATATTTACTAAGACATTGCCTAAGGATTCTTTTGAGTATCTAAGAGGTAAATTGGGGGTCCAATCCCTATCTAAAATTCACTAGGTGAAGTTACAGGTTGCATCAATTCATGGATAAACATAAATATCTTTGTGGAGTTGACACAATATTTCACACTTTAGGAACATTTTTAAAGCTATGAAGATGACTATGATGGATTTGATGTATATAGTACATGAAAGGTACAAGGATAACTACAAGGTTTTATAAGTTTCACATTGGAACTTATAGTTTCCTTTGAAAATTTCTATCAAATGGTGAGAAGTATACCAAGGAGGATAATATCAATTAGGAAAAACAACAATTATGCTCAAAGGGGGAGAGAATAAATAAGGAGAGAACTAGTAAGAAAGATTAAGTCCAAAGAAGGAGAAGTACAAGTAAAGGGGGAGTAGATGACAAAGATGATGTTAGAGTAAATAATATTGTTTCTAAACAAAAGATCATATCCTAAAGGGGATAAATTTTAAGGAAGATTGATGTCACCGAAGATACATACTGAGCACACATGTTGAGGAAATTTGATGGTGATAACCTAATAATGAAGAAAATGAGATGAATAGTTGTATTATTGTCAATGCATATATTTCATTATCTTATGTAATATTTTGTAATATAAACACATATGTTATTTATTGTCATCAATGCCAAAGGGGGAGATTGTTAGCCCCAATTGATGATGTAATTGAAAATTTTATGAATGTATGTAAAAAAGTCATATCAATTATTATATTATCATTGACATCAATTCTTAGTCGATTGGGAATTATGATAATTCACTAGAGTGCCATATCAAGTTGATTGATGAAGAGGACTTGAAGAAAGTATGTTGATGAAAGAGTTGATAAGTATGGTATTCAATGGGCACTTGAATGAGCTAGACAATGATAATCTAATGTTGGTTTGATTATTTTACAATCATGTAATATTGTAATTTAATGAGTTATACAAGCTATACCAAGTGACAAGGTTAAAGAAGAAAGATAGTATTCATCAAGCATTTGACAAAGTAAGTGAAAGTTTAGTGTTACCCAAGCAAGTTCAGTATCGATCAGGTGATGTTTTACCTGAGTGAAATGTTATGTTCACCAAGGAACAATAAGAAGAATTTTTTTGTAAATATGGAATCTAAAGATGAGTATCGATGGAAGTAAAGAATGTTTTAGAAGTTTAATGTAATGCCCTACTCGAGAACCCAAAAGAAATAAACCTAATATGTTACAAAATTTACTGAAGTATTTTTTTTGAAGTTTAAACAACATCAAAGTAACAATAATACAGAAGCAATATATACATACACATCAAATACACATAAGAAATTAAAAATACAATTTCAATTCTTCAAGGGTTCCTTCACATTAAGTCACAATTAATGAAGTTTTATTAATAAGTTTAAGTCTCAATTACAATGTCCATAATTCTAAAATGAATAAATACATACTAATCATATAAGAAAATGCATAAGTACAACTAATAATATGAAAGCACATCTAATGGATGACATCCACTACACATGTCACAAGGTATGTGAAAGTAGATCTACAAGTACATCAATATACAATACAATATCCTGTAGGATCTCAAAACACATGATACATAGATACATCAAATGAATAGAAGTCTTCAAGATAAGAGGAAAAATGATAATGGTACTATTGCATCAAGGAGCATCCAACAACTGTCAATCTAAGGGGGACCCAAATAGTAAGAATACACTACCTCCCAATTGCGTGGTCACCTTATTAGGCTCCCACTCCCACCGTGTAGGAGAGATAATGTACGATCCACACACAGATAATAAAATTATAAAACATCCTAGGAAAGAAATTCTAATAGCCAAAACTACCTCAAGGGTAACACAAACTACTTAAGAAGAAGAGATAATCAAAATCAAAAGGACACTCATTCCAATACTAACATCTCATACCAAGTCAACATACAAATACCAAGAGCAAAAATATACAACCACCTCAAAATCAATGTCAAGTGTCACAAGCTCAATGAACAATAGATAATAACTATCATCAATAAAAGTAAACTACCAATCACTAACTCCAACAATAAAAACACCACCAATGAATAACTAATCATTCATTAATACACGTCAATTGTCAACAATAAATGACATCCAATCAATAAGTAACAACTCACAATAAATAGACCATCAAAAGCAATATCCAACAAGTACACCACTAGAGGCAAATATAAGAAAACCATGAAGGAGACTCAGGCTACATACTATAAAGTTTCATCACATGAACCAACTCTAAGGTTACCCTGATAGTCTCTCAAGACCCCAACCCCCTAGTGACTCTATGTAGAACAAGAATAACCTCTTGTGATGATGAAGAAACTAGTCACACCTCTCAAGGTATCATCTTCATCTCATCCTTAGTGTATACAAGCACTTAAGGCATGGATGAGGAAAAACTTCTAACTTATCTTTTAAATGTATCTCAAGAAAAAGGGCTAGGAAAAATATTTTAATTATTATGTTATCACTTGTTACACAACTTACAATGAGTTACCCTAGCAGCCACTTTGGGCTCTAGCCCCCATTGCAAGCCACTCCCATAAACATGCACCTAAACTACCTTCCCAAAAATCACAAACCACAAAAGTGTCCATACCACAAGAGTAATATTGATCAAATTTGGTTCCTTAATAGGCAGTCCAAAAATAACATTAGTTCTTAAAACCCAAGTTCTCAGAAATGCTCAATAGCATAAAGCTCATAAAATATAAATCTCAATTCAATCATAAAGTTCACTATGACATCCAGTCAAATAATCATAAAAGAAATCTAAAAAAAATGCCTCTAGTGCACATCCTAACTTAGCCAACAAAATAATCCATAAAAAATTTTTTTCAAGAAAATAAACATCATAAGCCTATAAATAGAATATTAGAAAACACATAGTTTTCAGCCACATGATTTAATTCCACCAATTTCTCTTGTTTAATTTGGGTCATAAGGATGTGTTTAGAAACAAAATAAGAATATACATGTTAATTTAAATTGTTATGCTAATATACTAATTAAAAATAATAAGTATTTAAATATCAAATCTTTTTGTGCATATAAAATATCAAGCAATATTATCATGTTATTAATTTAAACTATCTTAAATCATAAATGATTTAATCAATAACACACACACACACACACACACACACACACACACATTATTAGATTAAATATTAATATCAATTTCATTTCTAAAATATTAATTTGATTTCTCTTTATGTCCAATATTAACTTTTCCTTTAATTCATAATGTAACTAGAAATAAAATTATAAATTTAATTTAATTATTTATAATTTCTCTCATAAAGTCAAATAGTTATTAACTAAATGATTACAAAGTGAACTCTACTACAACTTCTCTTAAAATATATTAGAATTATAAATATTTATTTATTAACTTCTCTCCTACATTAATAAATATTAAATTATTTATATGCAACTAAGAGTTTGACTATATTTAAAGAATTCCTAATGCTAACATCCATTTAAACTAAATTAATAATATTTATTTATTTTTTGGAATTAATAAATATTTTTTTAAAATTAATTAATTAATTTAAAAAAATAAATAAATCTGAAAATTGAATTATATTTTTATAAAATAAAAATAAATATGCAATTAGTATTTTCAAATGTCTTTGATCTCTCAAATCATACAAGCATTCTATACTCTCTTTTCTATTTTTAGCAGATTTGTTTTCACATGCATGTATACGTTTAGTTACAACATGCTTTCCTCTCAATTAATCTTTTTCTTTCCAAATAAATATTGCAATTAAATTATTTTAGATGTAAGAAGAATATTCATCTATATTTAGAAAATTCATGATAATCACATAGTTCTAATGACAAATTTAAATGTGAAACCTTAACTGTTCAATTTATTGTTTTCTTCCAATTTTTAAAAATCAAATTTTCATTATATTATAAAGGGGTTTATAAGAATACAGTCACAATAAATTTTTACAGTTTTTCAATAATTTTTCACAGTCAAGCTTTCTTGACTAATAAGTTTTCCTTTTGTAAAATCTATAACATAATTCTTTATTCAACAATCAATACAGTAAATTAATAAGCAATATGCAAATACACAGGAAGACACGAAGTAGACAGATCTTTCAATAAAATTCTACAATGAGTTTTCAAACTCTACCTCAAAATCCCATTTAATTTGAGACAATTTGTGAATGCATACAAATCTAAGCCCTCTGAAACTTTTAACAATTCTTTTGATTCAATTTTGAATTTTTCTCCCCAAAACTTATGTAATTACAAAATGAGCTCTAAATCTTTGATAAAGTGTTCTCCCCTAAATTGGGGCTCTAATTGTGCAACCACAAGAGGAAACTCCCTGATCAATTACTATTTATTACTTTATTACCTTTTATCTTTTCATGCACAACTCTTTTTGATATTTAATTACAAAATATCTTAATTTAAATAATTAGCTTTCTCTCTTTAATTAATTTTTGAAGTGTTTTTAATAATATATTTATTAATTTAATTAATAACATTATTTAGAGTTATTATTAAAATAAAACTCCTAAATAATTATCATTAAATTAAATAATTATAACTATGCCACAATTAGAACTATAACTTTATCTTTAAATTTCATTCTTTTATATTTTATTTTCCTCTAGTTTATTAATTAGTACAAGCACTAATTAAAGCATAGTTTATTATTTAAATTAATAATAATAATTAAAGTTCATTGTTTAAATGCAACTCTAATTTAATTCTTATTAAATAAATAATTATAATAAAGTAATATTAAATTTGTAATATTTTAATCTTCCTTTTATCCAACTTCTTAAATTAAACTTTTAAATTAAATATTTTAAACTGAAATACATATTTATATAATTTATAATTAATTAAATATCATCATATTCTAATTTTTCTTTAACCAATTTTCTAAATTTAGACTTGTAAATTAAGACTTTTAAATTTAAGCACATATTTAATTAATTAAATATTCTCATGCTTTAATATTGTCTTTTTAATCAAACAATATTTAATTATATGATTAACTCAAATATTATAATTAAATCATTTACCAAATAAATCACATAGCGAAATTCACATAAAAGTAACATTACCAAAACAGACCAAAACTCAAAATCAAATAACACAGACAAAGATAAATTCACAAGGTTTAAAAAATGGTGAAAAGTTAGTTACTAATCCTTCTTGCAAGACAAGTATTTAGGCTATGGTTGGGATTGGACCTAAACATTATCTCCCCATTCTTACCATTAAGTTATTGTGATAGCGCACACTCATCTTGGCAATTCAGGGAAGTGGATGCCCAGTACCTACATTTTGCATAAAAGATGAGCATGTACATGTATATAAATATATCTAAACTAAATGTAAGCAATGCCATGGAGTGGTACATCGTGTAGATCCCAATCAGTAGGTGACTATGACTCCCTCCCTTAACCACATCAAACATGACAAATAGAAAGAAAAAATAGACACATGCACCATACACATGCAAGTATGGGGTAAGTACCATAATAATTATAAGTCAAACATCAAATGCTCAGATAAAATAATGCATCATTACAAATATGAAGTAATCATCATCAAAGCATCATTTGATTATCTATGAATCATTAAAGCATTATTAATGCACTAGTAACCATAATCATTAAACAACACATGAAATATAGTCAACTAAGTAATCATCGTTGATATATCTCTAGTCCAAGTTATGAAATACTATCCTTGATTTAACTAACAAATTCATGAAATAGGCATTAAAAAGTTTAATAAATATAACAGATAAACAAAGCACTACATTCAAACTCAGGAGTCAAAGTTTGTTACAAGATCTATGACTAGAAAAATAAAACCTAATGATAGAGATTGAAGAAGGATAAGGATGAGCACAAAGTTCTATGAAATTTATATTTTCTAAATGACTAAATGCAATGAATCTAAGATCATTGAATGTGATTTATTGAAAATAATTGGAAGAATCTAGAAGCATAGAGACTGCTATTTAAGGAGTAGCTGAGCAAGTTTTTGGCTACTCATGTTGCTAGTTAGATGTTCATTGGATGTAAAGGTAATAGATCAAAGTGAAAAGTTGTTTAAGATGAAAGAAGAGCCGGATTAACCAAGTAGAGAGAAGATCAAGGAAGAGGGAGGAACAAGTGAAAGAGTGAAGGAGTGAATCAACCAGTAAAGATATTAGAGAAATGAGATAAAAAAGAGAGCAGGCATAAAGGAGACTTGGACAAACAAGGTAGTGCTAAATCTAATAGATTAATTTATACCGTTACTCTTTTGTCATTATAGAAGAAAACATCTTGTAAATTGAGTGGACCTAACAAATTTGTGAAATTCTATATAGTAACATTGATTAGTGGTGTTTATAAGTCCTTTAGAGTAGGCAACTCTTTAGACAAGATCAAGGAGTGATAAGGTCTAGATGATCTTTTGGAGTAAATCTTATAACCAAGCTAGATTAATAATTTATATATAAATTTTTAATAAGGTTGGGTCCTAGTAGAGCTCACATTAGAAGACTAAAAATTTTGGGTTGCTAGTCCTAGGAAGTTTTTCCCTTTACAGGGTTTCTACATTAAAAATCTTGGTGTCGAATCTTAGTTTTACAGTGTTTGAAAGGACTATAGGATAAGTAAACATAACTATTCACCCCCCACCCCTTAGTTATCTAACATTGCTTCCTTTATGAAAATTTTGGGCTTTAGTAGATGCAATGATAATAATTATGCCTATTTCAAAAGGTATGATGATGAGATGCTTATTGTTCCACTTGTGTATGTTGTTAACAAGTTCATTATAGGTCCCAAAATCTATTAAATTATCCATTTGAAAATTTTTCTATTAGGGAGCTTGATATGGACTTAGGAAGTGCAAATAAAATTGTTGGAATAAGATACAATAAGACAAATAATAGGAATATATTATTGTAATAGAAAAATTGTAGAGAAGGTTCTGCAACTCTTTAAAGTGTAGTGTCATGGCCCTGATAGTTCTTCATCTGATACCTTGGAATTTTGAGATTAGTTTACTTTTCTAGATAGTTTGGTACTTGTTAAAAGTTACTTTAAATTTAGCATTATCATGTTAAATTCTTCAAGAATTCAGAGGTTACTCAAAATCTGATTCTCAGAACAGATGTTTTAATATTTTCAGTATTGTGTTTTATTCAGAATCTTATTATTTGAATCAATCTAGATTCAGGAATCAAATTTTATGAATTAATGTTAGTATGGTTTCAGTTTTACCTTCGTCTGATTCGTACTTTCAGATTTTTGTATAAGGTGGCTTAAAATTTTTGCAGCATCTTGAATCTATTGTTTGCTAGTTTTTAAGTGTGTGTATATATATATATATATATATATATATATATATATATATATATATATATATATATATATGAGTGCATTAGTATATATAATTGTTATGTACTCATGTTCTTGTATTTATATTTATACAAGTTGTAAATTATATGTATACATATATGTATACTTATTAATTAGTAAGCAATATTAATTTTGCTTAGGATTAATCTTAATATTAATATTGATACAAATATTAATGTTAGATTAGTACCTAATACTAAATTAATGCGAGTTAGTGCCTAAACTAATCTATGGCATGGGATTTAACTAAGTCATAAAACCTAAAACTAAAGCATTGCCTAAGTTAATCGATGCCTAAACTAAAGCTTGGTATGGGGGTTTTGGGTTTTGGTTTATGGCGGCAAGGTTAGTGGGTTTTTATGGTGGGTAGGCTCTTTGAATGTTGAGCTGGTACTTTGGTTGCCATGTGTTGGAATTTGCATTGTTTTTGATGTTTGTGTTAAATTTATAGTTATGGGCATTGAATTTCTTGTTTTGGTTGTCGAGTTAGCTGAAGCCTAAGTTCAGACTGCCATTGTTGGGTTTCAGTTGGGGATTATGGAAGCTCTGTTGAGCAGGTTTCTCTGTGCTTTCATGGGAAAATTGATGACCATTATGGAGATTATCATTTCTTACTAGCATTTTAGAGGTTCACGATTTCGTTTTATTGATGGTTCTATTGTCATTTCGTGGTTTCACTTTTCTCAGTTACTGCTATTAAGAAAGTTTCATTGGTATCTTTGTGTATAGATTTTGAGGGTTTGAAGGCTTGGGCTATAATTTTGGAAGAAGAGGGTTTTTCTAGGCAACATCTTTTGTGTTCATTTCACATTTTTCAGGCAGGGGGCTTTTCTTACTCTATCCCCTATCCATTTTTATGTTTTATTTAGCTATGGTGATTTTTGAATACAAAAGTTGTTGATTAAGAGGAATTCAACCAACTCTAGGTGTATGCAGTATTTAATGTTTTCATTGTTGAATTTTGTGTAAACCCAGAATCGGGTGCACGAATGTAAGAATGTTAAAATAAGTTTTTTATGATGTGTATATACACTCAAGCATGGATATATGCAGAGCATGGCTCTGTGTACGATACTTAGCTCTATGTATACCCATACTTGAGTGTGGTAATGGAGATTTCCTTATGGTAATTTTGTTTGTATTTGGGTTTTGCAGTTTAATATGTATGTTTCTAGTTGTAATTCATGCATGTGCTTTTGAAATAATATATGATTATCGGCTATTAAAAGAGTTGATCTCTGTGTGTACCTTGGTTTTGGTGTTTAATATTTTGTTTACTATTTACAACTTAGCCACGGTTAAGAGTTTGTGGTGACATTCGGTCACGATCGCGAATTTGCAATGATCTTATTTTGTCAACGGTTTACAAGTTAATAGCAACACAGTCATTTTATCAAATGGTTTTATGAGTTGGAGTTGGGGATTCGGTTATGTTTGATGTCGTGGGTTTTAGGTAAAGTGTTAAACAGATATCATATGTTTGGAATAGTAGTTTTGTGAATTATACTTGCAAAACAAGACATAGGTATTACGACAAATAGTTAGTAAAAATCTTGAACAAGATTAGTTTTACATTTGATAGCATAGTTTCATTCGATTGTTGATGTGCTGGAAGTTGTATTTAATCCAGTCGATACTTTGTTGACTATGTATGATATTTAGTATTCATATATAACTACATGAAGATTAATCAATTTTGCAAACTTTAAGTTATGTTGATAGTTGGAACTGGGAAGAGGCATTTTGTTAAACAGTTTGTGTGGGTGTGTAAATTGGTATTTTGGAGTTTTTGTGTGTGACACAAATTGAATTAGTAAGTATGGTGATTTTGATTTGGAATTAGGAGTTGAAACACGACAGCATTGTTAATGTTCTTCTATTTAAAACTTTATCAAAACTTGAACATTGTGGAGTCTGTTGAAGCATTTCGATAGGATTTATATGATGTTTTATTTTGAAATGAAGATTTTTTTTTAAGGAATTAAAATTTAGCAAAAGAAATAAGTTTTATACATATCTATTGTAGATTTGAAGTTTAATTTGTAAGTATTATATATTTATGTTTGTATTTATATAAAATACATCTGTATATATATATATATATATATATATATATATATATATATATATATATATATATATATATATATATATATATATAGGTTTGAGAATATAAGTATAAGTATATATGTATTTTCTTATGAATCGAATTGTTAGATTTACCATAGATATATAATTTGGAAATTATTGTGATTAATTGTTTTATAATTTGACGTCAGTAAGTAATAGTATATGTGGATAGTTTTATTATTATGTTTTAAAATGAAATGTAAATATAATGAATATTAGAAAAGTCAATTCCTTACTATTTAATTGAATATAGTTGTTATGTAGTTGAAAAGCGTGGTTACAAATATGGTATCATTTGATACTTTGGAAGATTAAAAAAAAATGGTTTCATATGATATTTCTGTTTGCTGGTGCAATTGTTATATTGAAGCAAATGAAATAAGTGTATTAGTTGGAATTGGAAAATTAATCTAAGTTTTCTTCCAATTAGTATAACTAGATTTATGTGCATGTTAGATTATGCAAGTGTGATCCTTTAGATTGGGTGGCTGTCATAAAGCGAGTAACTTATGGTGATAGAATTATGTTGCCGGATGCCCTCCGATACTAGTCTAGATCCTTATGGGAAAGTTTATGACAGTTATTTAATCAAGTGGTAATATTTAAAATTTCATGGGTTGGGAATCATATAATAAGATAAGAACATTATGGTTTCACCTGACATATTGAGTTCTACGAGTGGTTGAACGTAGATTCTTATGTTGACACCCATGGACTACTGGATCATTACTTGTCATATTCTGTGCGAGTTTATTTTTGCATATCTGCATGTAAGAAATTATGTACTTGCTTTATATTTGAATGTGAAAAGAAAATTGTATTTTCAGTATATTTGTTATATGGATTAAATGAATATAGTTTTGTCATAAAATCTAACATGCAAGTTTTCTGGAGATATTATCGATTTAATTAGTGTTACTAAGCCCTGTTTGGTGTGTTGTGGTTGTGTTGTTTTTTTTTTCAGGTTCGAGATAGGCTTGGTTATGGACTTAGAAGATAATGATTGTTTACATTTAGAACCAATGTTAATTTGAATGTATTTAAGTTGTTGTACTTTTAATAAAAGAGTATAGATATGTTATATACTCTGATGTAATATTTTGAAATGTTACATTGCTGATTATGAGTACTTTGTTGTACCTATTTTATAAAGGTTAATTTGTAATGGAGATTGGTTATAAATTTTTTTTTTTCGGGATTTAATCTATTATGTATGTATGGAGTATTGTTGTATGTTTATTTGGTTATGTGTTGGTTGAGGGTATTACATGTAGCATTTTGAGCCAATTAGTACTTCATTTTTTGTTCACAATTAATTATGTTCATAACAATGTCCTATAGTATAAGAATCAAAGAAGACATTGATGTCTCATTTACCAAATTCATCAACAGTTGGTTGTCTTATATTTTCTATAGTGCACTACACAAAATATTGCATAAGTAGTGTTAGTAGTTAGTTGTTACATGTAAAATCTAGGTATTTCTCATTGGATGACTGTGAAGTAGATTCTTAGATATTTCAAGGGAACTTCAAATTTATCTATTTTTTACATGGTTGTATTCTTCAAGTAAATGGGTATGTAGGTGAAAATTTTGATGGATATAAATATAAGAAAAAGTCAAAGTTATGTTTTCTACTTGGAGGTGTTATCAATTGGGTATAAATTTTATAGAGAATGGAAACATTTTCCACCATCAAAGCTAAATGCATGGTAGTAAGACAAGCTTGAAAGGTGAAAATTTGGATTTGTACAATTTTGGGTGAATTTCAAGTAAATCAACAATAATGTGTTTGATTGTGATACTCAAAATGCCTTATACTTAGCAATAAGTTCACTTTTTTAATAACAAAAAATATTGATATTTAATGATCTTGTAAGTGAGGTGGTGGAATGAGGATATATATTTTTGGCCAATATATACATTGATATCAACATGTATAATAGAAAATTGGGAATAAAGTTCACAAGGGATTTTTTCACCTTTCCTAATGTAAAATCAGAAGGAAATGACACAATAGGATCAAGTAGGGATTAAGTGCTAAGTGAGTGTAATGATCCTTCATGATAATGATTAGGATGAGATGGATCTATATGGGGAAATGATAGAATGATGTAAGATAAATGATTAAATAAGAAAACATAAGAACCTTCTAAAAAGTTAGACTAACAAAAAATAGATAGGATGTTATAGTGACCTAAAATGGAAATATAGAAGTATTAATGATGTGATATTTAAGTCCGAGTTTAATTTTATTGGTAACAAGAAGCTTGGGGCATTCCATTCCTGGGGATTTTGATTGAAACTTTGATAGTAAATCCCATGGATTCAAAATTTATAGAATGTTTGATAGTTGGGTCACATATTCTCACACATAGAAAAATGGGAAAAAGGTTATGGAAAATGGCCTGCCTTGGTCAAACCCCTATTCGGGAATCAACCTTGAAAGTGAAATGAAATAGCATCAAGGAAAGTAAGTATAAAGGTAAATATTATATCTATGCCATAAATACCTTCATGAACAAATATTGAGATCAAATATATTCATAAAGATGAGTAAATGTTTCTTTAAATGTCATTTTTGACCTTGGAATGTAGAAAGGATTCAAGGATGCCTTAAAAAATTAAAAAATCTATAAATCTCATTCCTAAATATTCAATGTTGTTATGTTTGATTGACCACTTACTATGAAATAAGAATGCATGAGGATGGAAAAAAGGATCTAATTCCTTTTTGAGTACTCATCTACTTAGTCACAATGGGAGATAAGCATTTCTATAATGAAAATTATTTCCTTTAAGATTCCTCGTACTCATTGAGAGATGTTAGATCCTAGATGTTTACCTTTATATTTGGATCCCACTTGATCACTTGACTGCTTATTAGTTCTCAATTATAGATGGATCTTCAATTCTATCTTGTGGTTATCAAAATTAGGAGAGGAAGGGTGTCCATGTACCTCAACATGCATTTCAATATTCAAAATTAAGCAAGGTAGATCATGATATATGATTTCCCATTAAAAAATAGAACAATGGGGTCCTATCTCAAATTTAGGCCCAATCCTTAGGTTCCCTGGAAGAGAATGTCTTGGTCATTCTTTTCCTTAGAAGATAATACCCAAAGTGTTATGTACTTGGGGAAAAATATTAAATTTAAATGGGAAGTTGAGAAGATAAGAAAAATGTCAGATAAGGGAGAGATATGTATCTAGATCAAGTATAGTAGATATGAAATCTCAAAACCACCAAAATGGGACCTAATAAAGCATCCAATTCTAGGTGCTAAATTTTTAAGATGGTACATTTAGGCCCCAGTTTAGCAAAATTATGAGACAACATCATGCTTATAGTAAGGTAGATCTATAGATTAGATAAATATCAAGGTAAAAGAGACAAGAAAATACCATGGCCGACTTAGGTCTTCATCAAATATAAAGCCAAGATAAAAGAGGCAACATGAGAGAGAGAGAGAGAGAGAGAGAGAGAGAGAGAGAGAGAGAGAGAGAGAGAGAGAGAGAGAGAGAGAGAGAGGACCAACTTGTCAGATAAGTGGGGGGGTTGTGAATCTATGATGACCAGTTATCCTAGAGCCTTTTCAAATACTTTAGTACCAATAACACTTCATAAGCATCAATAAAAATAACTTGGTGATCTCATTCAAATTCATAATTCAATCTTGTAATCAATTTACCTCAAATTCTTAGCTCACTAATTTTATTATTACTAAGTATTAGAAATATAACTTAACTTTTACCTTACTGTTACCTAGCTTTAATCTTACTATTATCTTACTATTACTGAGTTTTAGTATAAAGTGAATATCATGAAAATAACCTTACAACACAAAAGCAATCACACATTTGACACCATGATTTAATGTGGAAACCCTATAAAGGGAAAAATCACCTGGAACTAACAACCCAAATAATTTTACTCTACAGATGAAGTGATTTCTACTAGGAGCCAACCTTGTTAAAGGTTTACATACACATTTTTAGTGTGATATTGTTAGAGGGTTTTAACATAAAGATAATCTAGACCTTATCACCCCTTGATCTTGTCTAAAGAGTGACCTTCTCTAAGGGACCTACAAACATCACTAACTGATGTTACCATTTAAGATTTCATAGATTTGTTAGGTCCACTCAGATAAGATATTTTTATGCTACAATAGTAAGAAAGAAATAGTTGAATGATCTATAAGATTTTTCACTACCTTGCTTGTTTAGATCATTATTATGCTATGTCTTCTTCTTTCTTTGATCTCTATTTGGCTAATTCACTCCTTCATAGTTTCACTTTTCTCTAACTTTGCTTGATCTTCCTTTTTCTATGCTTGGTTCACCTTTCTTCATCCTTTCTCTTTTCTTTGCACAAATATCCAACTTAACAATATCAATCAACAAATCAATCACTAACCAAAAAATCCTTGAACATCTCCTTAAATAGTAAACTCTCTACTTGCAGATTCTTCCATATTTTATAGCTTAACCATATCCATAGATCTCAAATTCAATGTATTTAGTTACTTAGAAAAAAAAACTTTCATTAAACTTTGTGCTCATCCTTATGTTTCTTCAATATCCATCATTAGATCTTCATTGTATTTTTCCAGCCATAGATCTTGTAACTAACGTTGACTTGTGCCTTTGAACTTTTCAGTCATTCTTTATTTTCAACATAAGCCAACTTCAAATTTCATCTTCTTAACTTGTTCTTCCAGCTCATACTCATTGAACATTACATTTCACACGAGTAATACATCATTTGGTTAAATATGAATGTTTGGTTAACACTAAACTTTAACTTCTCTTTTTCAAATGCTCAATTAATATTCTAGTAGCTTAGACAATACTATACTCCTTCTTTCACCTTGTCATTTGGTGTAGCTTGTAAATCTTGGTAAATACATAGAATTCATCATTTCATTACATGATTAAATGATTGTAAAATAATCAAACTAACATTACATTATCACTATCCAACTCATTCAAGTGCCTATTGGATACCATACTTATCAACTCTGTCATCATGATAATTTCTTCAAATCCTCTTCATCAATCAAATGATATTGCAATCTATTGAATTAGCATAATGTCTAGATAATTATGACTCTTTCACATACACTCATAACATTCTTAATTACATCATCTATTGGGTCTAACAATCTCCCCCTTTGGCACTAATGGCAACACATAAATAAATTATTTTACACTACAAAACATTACACATAAGATAATAAAATGTATTCATCAACAAAAATACAACTTTTCATCTCTCCAACTTCATTTGGATTCTCTTCTATAGATTTCTTCATTAGGTCTACTTAGTTTGTATCTTTAGTAGTATCAATCTTCAACATTTCTCCCTCTTAATATATATTTTCTTTCGGTTTAGCAATATCATCATTCTTCTATATCAACTTCATGATTCTCTCCACCATTACTTAATCTCTCTCCCTTTACATACTCTCTACTTCTTTACTTGTTCTCCCCCCCTTTGGTTATTTTCTCCCCCTTTGACAATAATGCCAAAGCTAATTATAAGTTCCAATGTGAAATTTATAAAACATCATAGTTAGACATTGTAGCTTGCATGTACTATTTACATCAATTTTATTACCATCATCTTCACAACTTTAGGAAACAATCTGTGTAGAGTGAACTCTTGCATCAACTCCACAAAGATATTTTTGAAACAACCATGAATTGATGTAACATGCATCTCCATTTAGTGAATGTTGGATTTGGGAAGGACCCCTATCTTACCTCTTAGATACTCAAAAATATCCTTAGGAAATGACTTAGTGAATATGTTTACAATTTACTCCTTAGAATTCACATATTCAATCCTTGATTTTCTTGTACTTGATCCCTCAAGTAGTAACACTTGATTGATATATGCTTTTTTTTTTGCATGCAAATCAGATTCTTTGATATATTTATTACCCCAGTATTATCATACTATATAGTAACATGATCAATTATATCCTCTTGCATTCCTTCCAATTGTTTCTTAAACCAAATAATATTAGAACAATTAATTTTAGTAGCAACATACTTAGCTTCAGTAGTAGATTGTGAAATGCAACTTCATTTCTTACTCAACCGTGTTGTCAATCCTTCTCCTGAAAATAAATCTACACCACTTGTGCTTTTTATGTCATCATATAATGCCCAAAATATGGGGCAAAAGCACAGGGATTTTTTTTAGTTAATTAAATCTACTATGTTAATACTAGATGACTAAAGACAAACATAAGTCACATTAGGTTTTGATATAATTGATAAATTTTGTTTCTCAAGTTAAAGTATAGGTATGTTGAAAGACAAATCTAGGTTTCCCTACCAATACCTTAACACTTCATTTTGGTTTATAATTAATGTGTAGGATTAAATCATTATATTTGAACATTTTTTATTTAATCAATTTTAACATCTATTGTATTATATAAGGCCTTAGTATAACATCCCCATTAACTATCTTTACTAGCTAACTCATCCTTTAAAATCAATCTGAATTTTCACTATAATAGTATTAATAAAATTAATGTTGTCAATTGCTTTTTTAAACATTCTAATATTAATTAAATCTTTCATGGTAAAAATAATATATATTTTAAATTAAATTTAAATTAATCTAAAACAATATTAAATTCATTTACCTTTAAAATATTACACATGTTAAATAACCATATGCCAAATTTACAAATTAATAAACTATTAAGACACAAATTAAAACTAAACTAGTTAACTAACATTAACTTATTAATAATTAAAATAAAAAACTAAAAAAAAATTAACTATAAATTTAAACACATAATACTAAAAGAACTTATTAAAACACTAACATTTATCCTTAAAAGACCTTTACTAAATTCTAACATCTAAAAATATTCTAACATTTAGAAATTAAAAACTAATTTAACTTACTAAAAATTAATGTATACTTACTAAATATTAATTAAATTACACATCTAAATCTAATTACTAACATTACCCTATAAATAAATTAAAACTAACTAATACTAATCACTTCATACTAACTCCACCTAACACATAACTCTAACCTAGCCACTAACTAAGCCCTACCCCTCACCTAATCTTTTTGCCAACTCCCTAACTTTCCACCATTGCAATCCTACACCACCCTAGGCTTATATGGGAACCCCATACATGGGTCATGCTGCTCAAAGGAGATGATAAAAAGGTGAGTTTTGAGGGAAGTGGGGATTGGGTAATGGGCCCCATCCAATCAATTCATAAAAGCTACCCCATGTTTGGTCAAGGTGACATACTTTTCTAACTTAGTTACCCTCTTTAAACCTCTAGTTGAGTCTAGAATTGCATGGGGGTATATTGGGTTTTAAAAAGATCAACCCATTTAATGTGCTTTTAATCACATATGCCTACAACTAGGTTTAAAGAAGTGAGATGCAAGTGGGGAGTGTAGTTATAACATAAAGTTTTGTTGGTAGTTTTAGGATAGGATAGATATTTTGTTTAGATATTATTATAATAATTATTTTTATTTAATTTATACTATTAATTTAATAAAACCAAAGAATTTTCAAAAGGATTTTTAAAGGAATATGCTTTGTTGTAAAGGGGATTTAAATTTCCCCATACAAAGGGCAAAGAGCATATTTTCTCTAAAGAGGTAAAAAAAATTTCAAGTCCATTATTTTTCTAAGTGTAGATTTTTAAGTTTATTTAGTTAACCAAAGGAAACATTTTTAAAAAAAATTTGAATTATAGCATAGAGTATAGTGCTTATGTTGATACAATAATGTAGGAATATTTTCCTTCCTAATAATCACAAAAATAAAAATGAAGTACCAATCATATTATTGAATTGCATAACTTCATATATATCATCATTTTATTTAATTAACATTAATCAAATGAATACAATTTAGAACTATAAGAATACCATAGGAAAGGTAAAACATCATTGCATACATTTTTCAATAAACATATGCATATAAACTGAATTACAAGAACTATCATATGAACGTAAAGTACTCCATTTTTTTCAATCATCTAATTAAAGGACTCCCTCAGGAAAGAAATAGGGAAGAAAACCAAAGACCATAATTATTTCAAAAAATAAGTTTAACAATAATATTTTTACAAAAATATCATTACCCCGAGCAGAAATTTTCCAACACACGGAATTGAAACATCAACTTTGAATTACTACTTGGCTTCATAACAAGGTAGCCTCTATGAAATCTGCAATTTCATTAAGGTAACCATGGAGATAGCAAAATTGACTAGGAGACAAACAATTTTAACATGAAGAAACAATCAATCATTTACTCCCATCCCAGGTTTGTACAATAGGTTTTTTATCGAACTAGACTAGCGAGAAGGTGAATTTTTCTAGATAGGAGATGTCGGTCACAACACCATAACAGATGCCCTTTCAAGGCTATAATCACAAGAGCTTCTATTCTTTCACTTTTTAATTTCCCAAAACTCAAATATGGTTTGTATTGATGAGTAGGGGCCCATAAAACCCTACTCTCTCCCTCTCCTCATCATGAGGAGAGATTTTGTACTGCTACAGTCCAACTGAAGCCCTCCTCCCATACATGGCCACTTCTACCCTATTTGAGGGTGAGTAATACCAACACACTCTTACAATTTTCCTAAAAAAAAAAATATAAAACATGAAGGGAAACATTTAAAGAAAACCCATTACAATCCCATCCCAAATGTGTTCATCAAACACACAAACACACATATGCAAAAACCTACTTAAGAAATGAAATACAACATGAATACATGAGCTTGAAGAATTCCTACCTCCACAATATGGTTATGGAAAACTAAAATTTGAGAAGAGCCATCATTCCTTCTCCTTCAATCTTGACTTTGCTCTCTAAATCTAGAGGTTGGGTGAACAAATTTCCACCCTCAAATCTACCACTAAATAGGCTCCTAACTCAACCACTTACAAAATGCAATAACTCCCCACTTGACCAAGGGCTTCTAGAGTCTTCTAACTCAATCCTATCATTAAGGAAAACTTCATGGTGGATTTTATCAAACTCATGGTGAAACTTCAATTTTCACACTAAACCAAAAGTAAGATATTTGGGTGGTCACAAAAGTCAATGAAAGGGGCTAGAGGGGTGGAAAATTCCCCCAACCCATACATATACCCCCTAGGTACTTATTTTTCATTATTTTTGGCCTCTAGGACTATTAAGGGACTTATTCACATGCTTGAAATATTTGGACTTCCTAAAAATCTTAAGAATACAAATTTATCACTAAACCTTGATTAGGGTAATTAATCCTGATTACTAACTAATTAATATTAGGTCACTAAGTCCAACTTAGATTATTAGATTACTTGGCTAACCCTAATTATCATGCTGAAATGCATACACAAATCACAAGTGTCAAGCGACACTATAAAATCACTATTACAAAATATTAACACTTAATGATTATAGAATGATACACACATTCAATTTACAATACAAATAAAATATGAACAATGGGGTCTACATATTAACTTAGACTCAACCCTAGTTTTCAAAAATTGTACATAGCATCCAATTTTGATTCTCCTATTAGATTTCTTGGCTAATAATCCTGCATACTCATTTCACACATCAATAGCTCGAGAAAAATCACATGCATATATAAAACTCATCAGGATAATCACATCAATTAAAACATAAATCTTTGATATAAAAGTATATTATAGTATTTTGATTCCTTCTTTCATTTCATATCATTCTTGTCTACAAATTCACCAATTCTTATGTTTTCACTTTTAATCCTAGTGTCTGTAGCTTTCTTCAAACATTTATATGCTTCACTCTTGGATGAATAGCTAAGAAAAATACCTTAATCTCCTTTTGAATCAAATTTACCATTCCTTGCATCCTCATAAATGTAACACCTACTTCCAAATATATATAAGTAACTACATTAGGTGTATGACCATACCAAAGTTCATAGGGCATCTTGTTTGTCATTTCTTGAACTGAACTCGGTTGAGAGTATAGACTAAAAACTGATGGCCTCTCTCAAAAATATTTGTGCAACATGTTTTTCAATAAAAAAATTGATCTATTTCTTCTGTCATTAATTTCTTTTTGTTTTGGCATCATTGCTACAGATAACTGTCGTTTAATACCTTTCATAACACAAAAAATAGTGAATTCAACATACATAAAATCACTACCACTATCATATCTTAGACATTTTAATTGTTTACTCATTTCTTTCTCAAATCTATCCTTATACCATTTGAATATATCAAATTCATGTGATTTTACCTTCATGAACATGATAATCATCATCCTAGTATAATCATTAACAAATAATATGAAGTATTTGTCACCACAATAACTTTCCACTCACATTGGTCCACAAAGATTAGTATGCACTAATTCAAAAATATCAATAGAAGTGTGTGACTTTCTTGAAAATATACACTTTGTCATTTTACCAAGTTGACATTCTTTGCACATAGAATTTTTTGGTTTATGCATATTTGATAAGCCTCTAACTCTTTTCTTTCTACTAACCTTTACCATATTCTTAAAATTTACATGACACAACCTCTTATGCCACAACCATACATCCTTAACCTTGGAAAATAAATATGTATCAATAGAAGGATCAAAATAAAATAGATTACCTTTTTATTTTCACTCTAGTTCCAATCAAATTTCCTTCATCAACATTGATCTTGACATTTCTATTCTGAACCTCTATCTTGTGACCCTTATTTTTCAATTGAGAAATTCTCAAAATATTATTCTTTAGTCTTTGTAGCTAGTATGAATCATCATATATGATCTTATCATTCAAAATTAATGGTCCTCTACCTTCCATTTGACATGGAACATCATTACCTAACTTAATAGTTCCACCATCATCAATTTCTTCAAGTTTGTCAAACTTACTTATATCACTAGTCATGTGATGCAAGCATCCATTGTCTATAATCCATGTATCATTCTTGCCAACATGTGAAATAAGAAAATTTTCAGTCTCATACCTTCCTCCATTGGGGTATTCATTAATATCAACATACATCATCTCAAATTCTTCTTTCTCATCATTAGAACTAGACTTAGTGTTCTCTTCTTCATAATTGTAGGATATATTTGCTTTATCTTTGTAGTCCTTGTTCTTCTTGTACTTGTGATCTTTTTTGTCATTTCTATGATTATTACTTCTATTAGAACACTTAGCTACAAAATGACCAACTCATTACACTTAAAATAGATCAAGGGTAGCTTATCTTTGAATTTACCATTTCCTCTTGATAATCTCCTTGCAAGAAATGCCTCAATATCATGCATATATTCTTCAAATTTAGATTTAGTTTTATCTTTACTACTCTTACTTTGAACTACCAATGGTTAGTGAATACTTAAAAGAATTTTCAAGTGTAACCAAATTGTTATCATAATTTCTTAACTCAAATGTAGTCAACTAACAAACTAAACCATCAAGTGTCATATCATAACCAAGCATAGCTCTAACTTGTTGAATTGAAAAAATGCTTATAGCATAAATAGATGGAAGAGTTCTAAGAACTTTACTTACAATATTATAATTACTAATAAATCCTCCATCAACTCTAATTGCACTTACTACCTTCTTGATCTAGTTCACATACTGTACAACATTCTCACCTTCTTTCATTCTCATGTCATCATATTTGCCACTTAGACATTTTTGTTTAGCTCTCAACACATTAGGATCTCCAACATGTACACATTCCATCTTTTCCTATATTGTTTTAGCACTAGAACAGTTCTTGACATCATCCAACTCAAGGTCATTTAGGGCAGATATAATTTCAATCATCAGATATTGTGAACTTTCTTCTTAGCCATTTATTCCAAGGTCATAGGAAGTGGTGGTACATTGCATTTTCTTATCCATCCATAATGTATCAACAGATCTAAGGAAGAAAGAAATATTGAAGGAGTAGCCCTTCTGATAAGAAGAGAAAAAGGAGGAAAGGAATTTTTTAAATGTTGGACTTGTGATGAATATGGTCATTCTGCATCTAAGTGTCCTAAAAGAGAGAAAAAGTATAAGATAAAACACAAGCCTAGGAAAGATAAAGAGTGTTTGTATGCAAATGAAGATAATGATTTTGATGAACAAGCATTAAATGCTAGTGATGATGAAATTGGATTTGTGGTAATTAAAGAAGAAAGTCTAGAGAAGGTAGCTTTGGTGTCATAGCTTGAGAAGAAATCTAATTGGATAATTGAAGGTGATTTTTCAAATTATATGATTGGTGACATGAACAAGTTTTTTGAATTCAAAAATTAGGATGGAGGAATTGTCAGAGTTCGAAACAATGTAGCATGCCAAGTTAAAGGTATTGGATCTATAAATCTTGATGGTAAAACTAACACTAAGGATGTATAATTTGTTGATGGTTTAAAACACAATCTTTTGAGTGTTGGACAACTAGTAGACAAAGGTTATTAGTTGAAATTCATAGAAAAGACATGCATGATCAAAGACAAAGATGGAAAGGTAATTGGAACAAGAGCTAGATCTAGAGGTAATGTATTTCAATTGAATCCTACTAAAATGACATGTTTGGTTGCAAAGGTAGATGAAAGTTGGTTATGGCATAAAATATTTGGTCACATAAACTTTGACAGTATTGTGAGGACTAGTAGAATGTTTGCAATTAGAGATTTGCTAAATATTGTAAAGCCTACTAACACAATTTGCAAGGAGTGTGTTTTGGCTAAACATAACTAAACTTCTTTTCCTAGAAAGAAGTTTACCACTACAACAAAGTTGAAGATTTACACACACATCGCAATATTCCTAAAAAGACTAAAGGATTCTATGGCAAAAGGTATTTTATGATTCTAGTTGATGATTTTTCTAGAATGATGTGGGTTGCATTTCTTAAAGAGAAATCTAAGGTATTTGATAAGTTCAAGATATTCAAGAATAGAGTTGAGAATGAATTTGGTATGAAGATTAAATGTTTAAGATTATATAGAGAAGGAGAATTTAATTTAAATGATTTTAACATGTTCTGTGAAGAAAATAGAATTAAAAGACAATTATCAGCCCCAAGAACCCCTAAACAAAATGACATTGAAAAAAGAAGGAAAAGTTAGTTATAGAAGATGTAAGAGCCATGTTAGTAGAGAATGATGTATCCAAGACATTTTGGAGGAAGCTGTGAATACATTAGTCTACACTATGAACATAGTGGAAGTTAGGAAAGAAACAAATAAGACACCGTATGAACTATGGTTTGGTCACTCACCTACAGTTAATTATTTTTGAAATTTTTGGAGTAAGTGTTATATCAAAAGAGAAGATGATATTGATAAGTTTGATGCTAGAAGTGATGAAGGTATGTTTCTTGGTTATTCATTGAAAAGAAAGGCTTATAGATGTTATAATTAGAGAACTAAGACTATTATGGAAAGTGCAAATGTGAGAATTGATGAGAAATTTAGGATACAAGAGAGAATAGTTGATTACAATTCAGATGATGTTGTCACTAAGCCAAGGAATGATGAAGTATTTCTTGAGACTAACAATGATTTGCATAATGAAGGAGAGAAAAGGGAGGAAAAAACCCTAGAACCTTTAATAGAGCCAAGAGTTGAGATAACAACTCCTACTTTAGGAAAGAATATGATAAAGAATCACCCATCTGAACAGATCATTGAAAGAAAAGATACAGATGTAATTATAGGAAGTAGAGTAAATGTAGAACTATTATTGATATCTCAAGTTGAGCCTAAGAATATAGATGAAGCATGTAAAGATGATTACTAAAAATAAGCTATGAAAGAGGAATTAGATTAGATAGTAAAGAATGAGACATAGGAATTGATCCCTAGAACAACAAACATGAACGTGATAGGAACTAAATGGGTATTCAGGAACAAGATGAATGAGCAAGGAGAAGTTGCAAGAAAAAAAAGAAAGATTAGTATATAAAGGTTACTCATAGCAAGAAGGAATAGATTATGAGGAGACTTATGCTCTAGTGGCTAGAATAGAAGTAGTAAGATTATTCTTAGCTTGTGCAACACAAAAGAAAATCAAAGTATATCAGATGGATGTTAAGTCATCATTTCTAAATGGAGAACTAGAAGAAGAAGTATAAATTGAGCAACTTGAAGGATGTCCTTTGATAGATGGAAAGGAAATAGTATGTAGACTAAGGAAAACATTGTATGGATTGAAGCAAGAACCTAGAACCTGGTATGCAAGGTTGGACAAACATTTGAAAAAACTTGGAGATAGCGAAGGTACATTAGATAGTAATCTGTATTGGAAAGAAATTGATGATGGTTTAATGATTTTGGTAATATTTTTTGATGATAACATATTTGGAGGAAATGACAAGGAATTTTTTTTTTTTTCTAAAAAGATGAAGAAAGAATTTGAGATGAGTATGATAGGAGAGATGAAATATTTCCTAGGATTGTAGATTGTATAAAATAAAGAAGGAATATTTATTTCTTAGACTAAGTACTTGAAAAATTTACTAAAAAGGTTTGGTTCACATGTTGAGAGAGAAAGTTGGAGATAAGGAAATTAGATTGGAGTATGTGAGCACTAAAGAGTATATTGCAAATATATTCACTTAGCCTCTTCCCAAAGAAACTTTTGAGTATTTGTGAGGTATGCTTGGGGTTATGCCCCTTCCTACATCAAAGTAAAAGATGCAAGAGTGCATGTGTCTAGGATAAGAGAGCACCATTATTTTTCTGGACTAAATGCTAATACTTCTTGTATGGGGAAGTATTTGTGATGGACAGAGTCATCTAGGACTCTTGTTGATATTGTTTTGAATAGTATCTTTTGACACTCAAGCTAGTAAGTATCAATTATTGCAGAGTTTGATGTAGAGATGTTGGTTGATGAAACCTTTGACATTGATTTCAATAGGGGAGAATATCACATGAAAAACATTATGCTGAGGAAGATGTTCAACATAAGCACAATATGGAATGACACTTTGACAGAAAGCACATTAAGGTATACCAATGGGGGAGAATGATTGATGAGGAGGATTTGAAAATATGTTTAACAATATTTTGTTGGTGTTCTTGGAACTAGATGTTTTTTGATCTATGTTGCCATCAATACCAAAGGGAGAGACTTTTGGAAGATTGGGGAGATTGTTAGAAGATTGGTTGCAAGAAAGAATGCTAATGATATTACAATGGGGGAGTATTATAGATATGTTACATTCATTACTAAGTTTGTCATTGATGTCAATATAACAATTTTCTGTGGCATCTGACAAAAGAACTATTGGTCTAATTTTTTGTAGGATAAAATTTTCCCAATCTAGGTACAAAATATCAGCATTGTGTCCATTATTGGAAGCTAGGTTTTCTAGTTTTTGGTCTTGCAATTTTGATAACCTTTGAAAACCTTTGTCAAACCCTAGGTCTCATTTATTTTGAATTTATTTGGGTGCAATACCTTTTAAATGTGAATACTCCATGTCTAGTTCAAATCTTTCATGCCCCCAAGTGACTTTTTGCCCTTTTGTTTCACATCGTCTGATCCTTGCAAGATCCATAGCAGTCACATCATTGCTATCAAAAGATGCAATTGTTTTACCCTATACAACATAGTGATTGCCATGAAATTGAGTAGGCAGTGTCGTGAAATAGAGGTGTGGCGATCAAAAAGCGCATTGCATTACAAGTTTTTAGTCACATTTTTCATGTCAGAGCTATTGAAACCAAAAAAGGAACCAAGAATAGTGAAATGCAAAAGGCATCAACATACTCTTGTTTTTTCGACGGGTCACTATGTTGCTATCAAAAAAAGTTTGTGCCCTGTCAGTAGCGACATGATGCCTCAATAGAAAGTACAGATGATGGTAGCTTTTAAATTTCTCGGTGACCATAAAAATTCCCAATTGGCATGGTGGACATGGGATTTTATTGTTCTATTAGAAGCAGTAATTAGGATAATCATGATTTGACAGGTAGCTATCTTTTTGGCACTAGATTTTAACAAGAAACTGGAGGTCGCTATGTCATGATTTTATAATGAACGATCTTTGCCATTAGCGACATAGCACCTTGACAAAAAATGATAATGGAACAACAGTTTCAAAAGGTGGGTCCCAAACATTTTCTTTGTTAGATATGATTCACACAACCTTTGGGACACGGTGGCATCCAGTTGGATACACATCATGCACCAAAAAAACTAAGAACATTGGAGGTCGCTATGTCACAATCAAAAAAATTTATGCCTCACCATTAGCAATAGAGCACACAACCAAAAAGTGGGCATGTGGTGGGACCTAAGCTATGAGGTGATATAGAAAGGATTAAAGTATTAATTTATGAGCTAGCTAGACAGTACATTCTCACATCAGCAGTAACCTGAAACCATGCCCTAGTCAGAAACTAGATGAAGAATTATGATTGTTTGATCAAGATGAGATCAACGATAACTACTACCTTGCTATGAAAAGATGTGCGCTATTTACCTTATGCGACATAGTGACTGGGGCCCACCATATTTGTATTACATGATGCATGAAATGTCCTTTTCTCGATCAAAAGGGAATCAATGATCATCACCTTGTCGCTATTGGAAGTTGCTCACTCTTTACGTATAGAGACATAGAGAACAAGGAAAATGCAGGAGGGACCCACCACTCTAGTAATGAAAATACAATAAAATGCCTACCATCAAATTAAGATCAGATCAAGGGGTGTTGCTTCCTCGCTATGGCAACATGCTCATTCTTTATGTATAGTGAGGTAGTGACTCAATGACACATGTTCTTAGAAGTCAGTGGGTCCAATTTGAATTTCCAACAATGAGGGAAAGGTGCACATGGTGAAATCTCATTAGATTGACTGCCAACATGTCAAGAAGAATGTGAGTCATCCCTATTTTCATTCTTGGATCATAGGATTTTTCAAAGATCAATGGTGTAAATTTGAACATAGATGGTGGTGCCATTCTGTTTCCTTTATAGTTTATTTATGAGGAATGAAAGCTTCATGTGCGAGAAAAAATAGAGTATATTACAAGATATCTCACCATTTCGATCTCACACAAACAAATATTTCAAGTTTTTTGAGCAAAAAAAATTACTAAGAATATTGTGTTGAGCTTAACAAGAGCATGAAGCAGTTTCCCATTGTTTATGAGCTATTGTAGAATTATAGAGAAGAACAAGAAAAAAAGAAAGTAAGTACTTATATACTATAACCTCTGTAGCATTTTAGTTTTTATGAATTATAGTCAAGATGCCTCCAAAGAAGGTGTTTTCTAGGCAAGAGAATTATTTGGATAGAAACATCCACAATGACCTGCTCGAATTGCTTCCTAAATCCACCATTGAGACTATACAAGTTAAAAAGCTAACTTCATTAAACCCTAGGGTAAGAGTTAGAGATGGATTATGTGATAAGGGAAATTGGGTCCAAGATGCTAACACTTCTCAGATTGGTTTGGATTTATTCAAGAAATGGTTTTTAGAGAGGAATTTTTTTTCCCCACATGCCAATATTTGGAACTTTGATTTAGACGAATTAGTGGTTCCAAGTGTCTTTATGGATTATGGCCTCCTTGAGGCTATGGCAAAAAACAATGAACAAGTAATTAAAGTAGTGAGAAGAGTTGATGGTGAGATCCTGATCACAATTAGCCTAGAGGAAATTAGGCAAGTATTTGGTTTAGGGCCTCCCACTAATTATCATGTGCCCATTGATTTATAAAGGGTTAGAAAAGGAATACATGTCAAAGAAGGATGTAGTTAGGCAAGGTGCATTGAGGGCACATATAGGAAAAATTGAAACTCTACTAGCAATAACAACAACCTGTAAGGAACACTTCAAAATGGCATACTTGAATACTAGGGTTGTGGAGGCATACATGACTCTATGCAGAGTTTTTGGAAAAGATGAAGAGGAGTTTATACCCATGATTTTTATGTACATGATTACTTAGATTTCCTCTTTTGGTGTTGACATAATTTTTGATTTTGCTTCTTATTTAGCTGAAGAAATTCATAACGACCTGGTTGGGATTGCGAAAGCCAAGGTGGAAAAGATTTTTGGTCACTATTCTTTGATAATGCACATGTTTTTGTTCAAAAGAGTAAAATATTTTGAAAAAGAGATGACATTTAATAGGGAACAAGATGGGGAAGCACTGTCAGTCCAATTATGGAGTGCAAATATGACCTTGGGGGTAGAGAAGGCTAGTTTTGTCAAGTTTGATAGGTATTTTGTTTCCATATTGAGGTGCCTATTATTAAGTGACAATCTAAGAATACTCAAGGCATTGGCATGTCTTATTAGGCCCCTAGAAAATCCTTTTTTTTTGAAGGTTTCACACAATTGGGGAGACATCATCCCATATTCAGTTTCAACTGTCATCAAAATTTATGATTTCAGAGGTACCCCCCATGTATTACCTTACCAGGTGCCTTTAAAAGTAGGAGTAGGCTGAATTTTTGTGGTAGCTGGGAGGATAGGAGGAAACCTATTTGTTGAAAAGATCAAGAGGGTCAATATTCCCCACTTGTATAGTGACCCACCAATTTGTAATTACAAAAGGGGCTGGCTTTCTCTGCACAAGATTTTGGATTAGAATAAAATGGCTATTTCTCACCCTCATTTTTGTGACACTGAGGAATTTTATCATTTGACTTTTAGACATAGAATTAAGCTTGGTAAAATTGATCACGAGTTCTATTTTCCTGAAGATATAATAAGAAATGAATACTCCCTGCAAGAGTAGGAGACTAAGAAGGAAAAATGGGGAGTTTTTTCAAAAGTTTTGGATTTCATTCATTGTTTTGATGCAGATTATAGTCCTATAGGCAATGTTGTTACAATAGCAAATAGAATAAATAAGCTTATGCTCACTTTTCTAGAAATAATGGAAACCAAGAATGAGAAGAAGCAAGTTCTCATTAATTCTTTCCCAGATAAGACCAAGGATCTAATGAGAAAAATGGGATTTACTCCCAACATAGGGGTGGGCCAATTGACTGTCCAAAAGAGGCCAAGTTATACTATCATTTAGAATAAAAGGACCACCTATGGACAAAGGAAAACAAATAATTGGGTCCACTAGTGCTATTTGGGAAGAGAGGCCTCCTGAGCCCTCCCCTAAGAGGTGGAAAATAATAAGGGAAGAAGATCCTCACATTGAGGAATATTCAGCTTCATAGACCCCTCTAGGGATTAAGGAAGAATAGCTCACTAGGGAGCAAATTGAACAATTGGGATCCCAAGGAGGATTTTTTGTTACCCAATTTGACATAGATGAAGGAAATCCCCAAGATCCTCCTATACCAAGTTTTGAGTTGATAGCTGCAAATTATAAAGGAAGGGAATTAGACCATATGTTAGAGCAAGCAATTCAACAGTTTTTATTAGATGATGATTTTGTCAAATCTAGATCCTTTTGCTAGTTTTCATGGAGAACTAACATGGACAAATTCAAAGAAAGATGCAATAAGTTCAGAATAGGGAATCCTGAGCTAGAGGAGGTAGTCTTACAAAATCAAATAAAAGAAAAGATGATGCAAGAATTCCAAAACATAACCCTTGAAGAGGGGAGACAAATGGTAAAGGCCTCAAATATTTTATTGTTACCCAATTGGGATATAGCTGATGCCTTGATTTTTAATTCTATTTCAAATAAATTGGACTTGCAAGACCCAAGAAAGAAGGAATTCATAGGCACTGCATTCAGTGAAGACTAGGCTGCCCTAGTTATATGGTTATTGAGAAAAGGATCTAGGGCTATTTCATCACAACTAGATGACTCAGGATTAATGGAAAATATCATTGTGAGAAGAATAGCAGAGAAATCCCATGTACAGGTAGCTCATATGGGTGTAGGAACCTCTCAATTTTTCTTGGTCATTGTAGAGAAAGAAGAAAAAATAATGTTTGAACTACAGAGCAAATATGAGAGTGTTTTGGAAGCATATAATAAAGAAGTTCAAAAGAGGATTGAACTTGAAAATAAAGTAATGGGAAGGTCTACAAGACCAAGACTAACATATCCTTGTCCTCTAGTGGAACCTTTTAAATCCACTCCTCTCATAGAACTACCAGATACCCCACAAAGGACACAATATTACACTGCTAAAGACTTTGAAGAAGAAAAGAGCAACCTGTGGGCATTACATGTAGAGTTGAATGTATAGTATAAAGATAAATTGAGAAAAGCTCTCACATATTTGGGGGATAAAATTGAATGACCACTATTTTATGATCAACTAACAAAGAAAATAAACATATGAGATGAATTGAAAGCCCATGATGAGGCTTTGAATCCTATTTTGAATGAATGGGTAAAAAGAAGGAAAGAAATGACATTTTTGTGTTATTTTGTCATAAGATTTTCACATGATCAAATTGAAAAGACTTATGATATTGTTATTGATCTTCCAAAATATGATAATAAGAAAATTCACTAACAGAGAAGAATAGTAGGCTACTTAGTAAATATAAGAGTAAAAAATTTGATTTATTCCCTCGTGCCCTAGATAGAAAGAATAAATTAAAAAACAAAGATGAATGGGCAAAGGAATTAGATAATTTTTTTTATTTTAAGAATGAATAAAATCATCAATAAAAGGGGACATGCATGGTGGGCCACCACAATAGAAGAGCTGGTGAAAGCCCAGATATTCTTTGATTCTTTGAAACAATAATTTGTTGATATTAACAAAGAAGCAGAATATGTTTTCAAAAAGAAATAGGACATTTAGCATTTCGATTTGCCAGATGATACACTTTATGAAAAGTGGATGGCAAATAGTGCTTATGGTGAATAGTTATAGGAAGCTGAAAGTGATGATGAAGAAATACATGAAGATGAATTACAAATCATCGATTCACTTCCGTCAACACCTAGGAAAGAAGAAGACAAAGAAGGGAAGTCATCTCATGTGAAATATACAATGGATCAGTTGGATGATGTAGTGAAAATGGAACCAAGTGTAACTGTCACCTTGGTAATACATGATGACATGAGTGAAAATGCCAGAGCGAAGGTGAAGTTGTATAAATCAAAGCCTAACACATCACTGACAAGTATGATAGCTACATATGCTGAGGACTCAGAGTGAATAAAGACCAATCATGGGATTTGTAGCATGTGAATATGTAATAGAAAAGGGGGCCTACCAAGAGAATGATATGATGTTACCTTTCTGTTACATAAAGTTTTATCTTTTTCTGTTAAGAAAAATGTAAATATATTTTGTAAAAGGACACCTATTAGTTCTCTATGCCTGAAGCTTGTTGCATCTCACATTATATAAGTGAGATTCCAAGGCTAGAGAAGGGTTCGATTTCTAATGCATTTTAGTTTTATACTTAGGATGTTTTTGGTCTAGTCTTTGAGAAAAATTTATGATGTATCTTCTCCACAAAATTTTTCAGAATACATTAATGTTGAGTGATCCTTGTGTTTCTTTCCAGAGTCATTTTGAGTTTACTATAATTGTATACAATTTTCAAGGAAAATTAATACAAATTTGAGTTGTCTCCATATCAATTCTTGTTTAATTTTTTCTCCTTTACTGTTACCTAGTTATTTTGAGATTGTGTGAGTAAAGCTCATTCAATTGAATGCAATTCATTATAAGAATAGCTGATAATGTTTTTTATAAAACAACAAATTAGATCTATAAATTGTAGTAGACTTTGAATCCCAATGGAATAGGCATTGATCAAATTAAGTCAATCTGTAGATAGGTCGATTATGAATAAGCATCAAATACAAATCACAATCAACTTTATCTTAATTTTCTTGAAAATTTTCAAAGGTATTGCATGGAATACTTCAGCCTTAGTTAGCCACTATTATTAGGAATACTTGCAAATATATAGAAGAATTGTGATCAAATCTGCTACATGGGATGTATTTTATCTAAAATTTCAAAGTCATGCATGTGTTTGAAGATAGAAGATGAGAATTAGAATGAAACTAACATAATTCTCATATAATAGCATTCAGTTTGAATCATCCCCTGGGTATACCCACCTAGGTTTTGCAGAGGCCAGAGAGTAGAAAACCATCCTTGGTTTTGTTGAAGTTGGGTCCAAATGGTTTGCACATGTAATTGTTAATAGGAGTTGGCTAATCCTTATGCTATGTGAGTATTATCATTTTGGTATTGAGCATTTTGTTGTTTAATAGTTTTAAAACTCTAATAAGAACAATGGAAAGATCAAGTTGGTATAAATAACTAGTTAAGTATTATAACTATGTAAGGTTAGGGGAGATAATTTTAAGTATCTAGTATATAGATTTAATGTCAAAAGAAGAAAGGATAAGTCTAGAAGAAGTTATGTAAGTTTTAGTGATGTCCATGCTGAGATAGAGTTTACAGAAGCATGTTTTGGTAAACTTGTTATATCTCTTAGCAGAGTTGTTATTTTGAGAATTGAGTTTGAGGACATGAAGAAGACATGTTGGTGATGACATGGCTAAGCTCACACACCATAATATTTTTTGTACGAAAAATTTATTTAAGTTGCAAGGTGGAAGATTTATGTTATAGCTAAGTGTAACATGTTCTTAGTGTGGTCCTATAATAACTGATTGAGAAGGTCTAACAACCAACTTACGGATTTTTTTTGAGGACTTAGTATAAAGGAAGGAAATTTTCCTTTATCATGATAAGTGCAAATGTATGGAATGATACGTTTTGATGACTGATGATAAGCAATAAAGAGTGTGGCATGAAAACTTGAGCAGAGTAATGCAGAAGTGAACGAAACTTCATTACCAAGGTTTTGCTAAGTGATATGAGGTATGGTATATGGATCTAAGGTTTGTGACCTAGTCTACATGGTCTAATAGTGATTGGTTTGGTTGAAAAAATAAAGGAAAGAGGAAGATAATTTAGTAAATTACTTGTTTGAGTAGTGAGCTCTCCTTGTAGTTGAAATTGCATGTTTGGGCAATGGGCTCATCTTGCATACATTGTACCACAACTCCTAATAGGGTCAAAATCTCCTAATAGGGACTCATTGTACTAAATATTGTAATAGACTCCTAACTGATGTAGGAGCATCCAGAGGTATAAGGGCAATCCTGTGTCACCCAAAAAAAATGTACTTAGACTTAGTTTCTGTTTGATGTGTTTTCATTTTTGGATACCCATTTGGGTCAAAAAAAGGTTCCAACTCTCACAGTTCCACTATCAGTGCGTTTGAAAATCCCAAAAAAATAGGAGCATGTATTTGGGCCATCATTTTGGTAAACTAGAAGATGTGAATTGGCCAGATGAATGTAATCATGATTTAGAGCATTCCAAAAAAAGAATCAAGTCAATAGACCCCACGGTTTGAAAGTTATTGTAGTTTTTCGAGTTTTGGAGACCTCATAAGAATGCTTCAAAGTCAAGTTTGGGGCATTAAATGACCTTGAAAAGGGTTTAAAAATGGGGGATAAGCAAATATTTTCCATAGGGCTATAGAGCACTTTGAGAGCTTTTCGAAAATGTAAACAGTTCGTCAATCGGAGCTACGGTTCAAAAGTTATGCCTCCCAGAAGTTCGGTTACCGTTTCTGGATTCTTCTAGATTTGCACCAACTTCTAACGCAGCTTTTGGAACCTTCTATTTTGTCAGTGGATGCCTAATAGCACTTTCTAGAATGTACTCCTAGTCCTTAACCCTCTGGGGTCTATTTAAGGAGATTTCTGGCATTGTAAAAGGCAGTTCGGAGTGGAGTTTGAGAGGAGGTACTGAAAGGAGAAATTATCTCCATATTTATGCTATTGTAAGCCCTTAGGGCATGTTCTGAAGTTTATTTTCTCTATACTATTTGTAATAGCTTATTTTCTCAGTTAATATAATTTTCCCTTTCTGTTGTGTCCATTTTGTTCTTGGGTTGTGTCCCCATCAAGTGGTATTAGAGCTGGTTTTCCTGAGTGTGTAGACAGAATGCCGATTGTGAGGCAGTTTGCACTAGGACTGTGTAGTTGTGGGTTTGAGTTAATAAGATGCCTCCATGAAGAGAGCATGGTGGAAGGGCTAGAGCTATTAATCCTAAGGAGGTTAGAGCCCTCCAAAGGCAGGTACAAGCATTACAAGAGGAGCTCCGTAGAGGAGCAAATGCTGCCGCAGGTGACGATGGTGAGGATGACAATGAAGAAGAAGAAATGGGACCAAAAGGGGAACTTGATGGGGAAGTTCTGAATCTTGTAGAGGAAAGGCTTTTTAGGGCCATTACTAAGTTTGGGAAAAGACCGACAATTGAAGTGGGTGTATTTTCAGGAAATCTGAAACCAGATGAGTTGATCGATTGGATCAATGAACTGGAAGAATACTTTGAGTATGAGGATATCAGGGACCCAGATAGGGTTAAGTTTGCAAAGGCCAAACTGAAAGGCCATGCCAAAATCTGGTGGCAAGAGGTTCAATTGGAAATAAACAGAAGAGGAAAGGAGAAGATCACAAGATGGGATCGCATGGTGGACAAATTGAAGAAGCAGTTCATTCCTGTGGACTACGAGCTTGATCTGTTTAAGAAGATGCATGGGTTAAAGCAAGTAGGAAGATCAGTCCAAGAATATACAGAGGAGTTTTACCAACTCTTGATTAGAGTGGGGCATGCAATAGCAAATAAGGAGAAGGTTGCTTGTTATATCAGTGGGTTGCGACCTAGGATCTAGGAGGAATTAAGTCTGGTAAGAATGACTAGTGTTGAATAGGCATACTAGTTTGCCCTACGAGTTGAACAGAAGTTGAATAAAAGGTTTGAAGGAAGACAAAGAGGGTGTGGTCAAGGAGGAAGGGGAAGCGGTAGATCATCTAGAGACCGCAATGAAACCCAAAAGAAAAATGAAGATGTGGGTACTAGCAGGAACCAGAGGAATGAGGGTTTCAACCGCTCCCATGATCAAGACTTTGGAAATCAAAGAGGAAGAGGTAGAGGACATGGACAAGGAAGAGGAGGCTTCCATGGTACCTGTTTCCATTGCAATGAAGAAGGTCATCATGCCTTTGAATGCCCTCAACGACAAGGAAGGACAGATAGGAGAGCTGAGGGCCAAGCTAGGGTTGCTCATGTGGATGAGGATGCACAATCATCACATTCAGAGGATGCAGAAAGAGGAGAGACCTTGGTAAATGAAAGAGTCCTACTAAGTGGTGAGATTGAACCAGGACAACGGAGGAGTTTGTTCCATACCAGATGCAAGTGTGAGGATAAATGTTGTGACGTGATCATTGATGGTGGTAGCAATGATAAATTGGTATCAGAAGAGATAGTCTCTAAGATGAAGCTCAAGAGGGAGAAACATCCATAGCCCTATCGGATTGCTTGGGTAAAAGATGATCATAAGGTCCTGGTAAGTGAACAATGTTTAGTAAAATTCAAAATTGGGAGTTACCATGATGAAGTTCTCTGTGATGTTATTTTGATGGATGTTTGCCATCTATTGTTGGGTAGACCATGGCAGTTTGATAGACATGCAGTGCATGATGGACATGCAAAAACATACTCTCTCATAAAGGATGGAGTTCACCATAAATTGAAGCCCATGAAAAAGGAAGATGAAAAGGTATGTAGTAGTGCTAGGATTTGTCTTGTTGATGGAAGGAAGTTTTTAGATGGCATGAAACATTAGCATATGTGCTATGCTTTGATTCCTACGAAAGATAAAGAAGGTAGTAGTGAAATACCATTTGAAGTTTCAAATTTACTAGGGGAGTTTGGAGATATTGTCTCTGATAATGTTCCAAATGGATTGCCACTAGTAAGGCAAATCAGTCATCAGATAGATATGATTCCAGGAGCTAGTTTGCCTAACAAGGCTGCCCACAGGATGACTCCTACTAAAACAGAGGAGCTAAATAGACAGGTTCAGGAGTTGTTGAGGAAGGGCTTGATTCGAGAGAGCCTGAGTCCATGTGCAGTACCTGCAGTACTCACACCAAAGAAGGATGGAGAGTGGAGGATGTGTATAGATTCTCAAGCTATAAATAGGATCACTATCAAGTACCGATTTCCTTTGCCAAGGATGGATGATATTATGGACTGCTTGAGTGGAGCTCAGTACTTCACAAAGATAGATCTGAAGAGTGGTTATCACCAAATACGGATTCGAGAAGGAGATGAGTGGAAAATAGCCTTCAAGACCAAGGAGGGTCTTTATGAGTGGTTAGTCATGCCCTTTGGATTGATGAATGCCCCAAGCACCTTCATGCGGCTCATGAATGAGGTACTTAAGAAGTTCTTGGGAAAATTTTTTATTGTCTATTTGGATGATATTTTAATTTTCAGCAAGACTTTGGAAGAACATTTATTGCATATTTGTAGTGTCCTTGAAAGGCTAAGGGAAGAGAAATTGTTAATTAATCTGAAGAAGTGTAACTTTGCAAAAAGGGAGTTAGTCTATTTGGGGTTTGTTATATCACCTGAAGGTCTCAAAATGGATCTGGAGAAGGTAAAAGCCATCTTGGATTGGCCTACTCAAAGGTCTGCTACTGAGGTAAGATCATTTCATGGTTTGGTTAGTTTTTACAGGAAGTTTATTAAGAATTTCAGTGGCATATGTGCACCCCTAACTGATACAATAAAAGGGGATAGAAAAGAGTTCAAATGGACTGCATCAGCTACGAGAAGTTTTGAATTGCTAAAGAAGAAGGTGACAAAACAGCCTGTGTTGGCACTTCCAAATTTTAGAAAGGTTTTCCAGGTGGATTGTGATGCTAGTGGAAGTGCTATTGGGGCTATATTAAGCCAAGAAGGTAAGCCTATTGCATATTTTAGTGAAAAATTGAATGATGCAAAGAAGAAGTATTCTGTTTATGATCAAGAGTTCTATGCAATAGTTCAGGCCTTAAAGAAATGGAGGCATTATTTATTGCCAAAGGAATTTGTTTTGTATATTGATCATCAGGCATTATAGTACCTAAATAGCGAAGGTAAATTGAATTAGAGGCATATGAAGTGGGTAGAGTTCTTGCAGAGCTATACATTTGTGTTGAAGCATAGAAGTGGAAAATCTAATAGGGTTGCAGATGCACTAAGTAGGAGACAGTTGTTGCTTACAATAATGCAGGTTGAAGTAGTTGGGTTTGATGAACTCAAGAATTTGTACCCTGAGGATCCTGATTTTTCTAAAGCCTGGAAAGCTTGTAAAGAACCTATTTCTGTAGATAGAACCAAGTGGTTAGACTATTTGATTCAAGATGGTATGTTGTTCAAAGGTAGTCAATTGTGCATTCCAAGGAGTTCCATGAGGGAAAATCTAATTAAGGAGAAACACAATGGAGGGATGGCAGGACATTTTGGTTGAGATAAGACCATTTCCATTCTTAGAGAACATTATTTTTGGCCTCAAATTTCACAGGATGTGAAGAAGTTTGTACAGAGTTGCCAGGTTTGTCAAGTTGCCAAGGGGTTTACTCACAATACTAGCCTATATCAGCCATTTCCTGTTCCATCAAGGCCATGGGAGGACATAAGTATGGATTTTGTTCTTGGATTGCCAAGGACACAAAGGGGTAATGACTCAGTATTTATGGTGGTTGATAGGTTCTCCAAAATGGCACATTTCATTCCATGCCACAAAACTCATGATGCTGTCCATATTGTAGACTTGTTTTTCAAAGAGGTGGTAAGACTACATGGTCTTCCAAGGAGTATAGTTTTTGACAAAGATACTAAATTTGTGGGGTATTTCTGGAGGACATTGTGGAAAAAGTTGAGAACAGACTTGAAATTCAGTTCCACGCATCACCCACAAACTGACGGCCAAACAGAAGTGGTAAACAGGAGTCTGAGCAATTTGCTGAGATGTTTAGTTGGGGATAAGCCCAAGGGATGGGATTTGATTCTACCACAGGCAGAGTTTGCTTATAATAACTCTGTAAATAGGAGTACTAGAAAATCACCATTCCAAATTGTATATGGGAGTAGCCTAAGGACTGCACCAGAGCTGAGGAAGATAGAACAAGGGGAGAGGACAACTGCTGAAGCTGAGGAATTTGCTGAACATATCAAGCATCTACATGAGGAGGTTCAAGCACACATTACCAAGATGAATCAAGAGTATAAAGCTAGGGCTGATCAAAGGAGAAGACATAAGGAATTCCAAGTAGGGGATTTAGTCATGGTGCACTTACGAAAAGAAAGATTTCTAGCCGGTACTTACAACAAGCTGAAAATGAAGAAATTTGGCCCCTGCAAAATTTTGAAGAAACATGACTCAGGAAATGCATATGAGGTGGAGCTACCAGAAGGTATTCACATTTCTCCCATCTTCAAAATTGCAGATTTAACAGAGTATCATGATGATGGTGCAGATGAGGAGCTGGTTTTAGAGCCATGTCCAATTCCTACTTCTAAGAAGGAGGAGATAGAAGACATTCTAGATCATCATGTGGGTAGGAGTACTAGAAACAGGTAGTATGAAGAGTATTTGGTGAAGTAGAAAGGATGGTCGATCAAGGACTCAACTTGGATTTCAGCAGTTGAGGTTTCCCATTTGGGATTTCCTCTACCATTTATAAAGTGACAGGGTCACTTTTCAATCTACCCTGGGTGTCTGATGCAGGAGCATCCAGAGGTATAAGGGCAATCCTGTGTCACCCAAAAAAAAATATACTTAGACTTAGTTTCAATTTGATGTGTTTTCATTTTTGGATACCCATTTGGGTCAAATAAAGGTTCCAACTCTCACAGTTCCACTATCAGTGCGTTTGAAAATCTTGAAAAAATAGGAGCATGTATTTTGGCCATCATTTTGGTAAACTAGAAGGTGTGAATTGGCCAGATGAATGTAATCATGATTTAGAGCATTCCAAAAAAAGAATCAGGTCAATAGGCCCCACGGTTTGAAAGTTATTGCAATTTTTCAAGTTTTGGATACCTCATAAGAATGCTTCAAAGTCAGATTTGGGGCATTAAATGACCTCAAAAAGGGTTGAAAAATGGGGGATGAGTGAAGCTGGTCCATAGGGCTATAGAGCGCTTCGAGAGCTTTTTGAAAATGTAAACGGTTCATCAATCCGAGCTATGGTTCAAAAGTTATGCCTCTCGAAAGTTCGGTTACCGTTTCTGAATTCTTCTAGATTTGCACTGACTTCTAACATAGCTTCTGGAACCTTCTATTTTGTTGGTGGATTCCTACTAGCACTTTCTAGAATTACTCCTAGTCCTTAACCCTCCTGGGTCTATTTAAGGAGATTTCTGGCATTGTAAAAGGCAGTTCAGAGTGGAGTTTGAGAAGAGGTACTGAAAGGAGAAATTATCTCCAGATTTATGCTATTGTAAGCCCTTAGGGCATGTTCTAAAGTTTATTTTCTTTGTACTGTTTGTAATAGCTTATTTTTTCAGTTAATACAATTTTCCCTTTCTGTGGTGTCCATTTTGTTCTTGGGTTGTGTCCCCATCACTAACAAGGTCCATCCTCTAACAAGGAATATTTATATTAGTACATCATCTTGTGGGCATCATTCCCACTGGGGTTTTCTCTCTAATCAAGGGTTTCCCTAGTTAAACATATCTAGTTTAATTGTCTATGTGCATCTTGTTATGGTTGCGATTTACTTTGGTTGAATGGTTAAGTTTATTTAAGGAAGATAAATGTTTTAATTATTGGATAACTGATTCACCCTGTGCCCCCCCCCCCCCTTTAGTTATCTTGGTGGAGTATTGTTTCTAACACTTTTCACATCCATCATGTGATTCTCTTTAGGATTTGTAGAAAATCTAACAACAATCCCAACTACTAGTACAATATATGGTCTACTATGGAAAACATATTGCAACTTGCCAATCATTGATTTATACAAGGCTTGGTTCACATTAGTAGAACCATTGTTCTTTGAAAGTTTATGTCTAATAGACAACACAGAATTTGATCTCTCCAAACATAGACATCTCAAACTCTTGGCTCATCTGATTTTTAAATAAATTACACAATGCATCCTTTCCTCAAAATATGATATCATCTACAAATATCTTAGCTAGTATTATCTCTTTGTCATACTCATTCTTATTGTATAGATTTCCATTATCATTAGTTCTTGCAAAACCTATCTTCACTAAATATTTATGCAAGATTTTATACCATGCTCTAAGGTCTTGTTTCAATCCATATAAATATTTGTGTGACTTACATACCATATCACTTTTTTTTGGGTCAAAAAATCCTTTAGGTTGTTCAATGCAGACTTCATCTTCCAAAATTCTATTAAGATATGTAGACTTGACATCCATTTGGTATACTTTGAATCCTTTGTAAGAAGCATATGCACACAAAGTTCTCACTCCTAATCTTGTAGTAGGAGAAAATAACTCCCCATAGTCAATACCTTCTTCTTATGCATATCCATTACAAACTAGCCTTGCTTTGTTTCTTGTGACTTCAGCTTTCTCATTCAACTTATTTATGAGTATGTACTTTGCTCCAATAATATTATTGTCTTTTGGTCTAGTACAAGTGACTAAGTTTTGTTCTACATTTTTTTAATCCCTTTATTCATTGCTTGGATCTAGTGTTCATTATCCAATATATCCTTCACTGATTTGGGCTCAAATTCACATAGTAGATATGTGTCATTTCTTAGTCTTTTTCTTTTCATAAATCTAGAGTATTTGTCTCCAATGATTTGATTAGGTGCAACTATCTTCTCACATATTTTGTTAATCTAGGCTATTTTATTCTTTCTTCTTCTTTGGGTTCATCTTGTAGATTTTCTTCAATTAGCACTTCATGTACTTCTGCTTGTTCTTCTGATTATTTGTTAATTACTTGTTGCTCAACATGCTCAGTCTGATGCTTGACATGTTGGTGTAACTCAACATGTACATGCTACTATTGCTCAACAACTTTCTTCTTAGGTTTAGGTAAGGTGTTGGCCTCTCCTTCAACAATGTATATAAATCTTATATAATCTTTAGGTTTCTTTTTACATTCAACTTCATTCTTTTATGCATATTCATCAATTTTCACATTTGCAATTTCCACAACTTTTTTAGTGTTAGAGTTCAAACACTTATATGCTTTGCTCTTAGTGAAATAACCTAAGAATATGCCTTTATCACTTTTAGTATCAATTTTTCCATTTCTATTATATTTCAATGTGTAGCATTTGCTTCCAAAAACTTTGAAATGCTTCACATTAGGTGCATGTCCACACCATAACTTAAAAGGTGTAAGGTTTGTACCTTTCTTGAATTTTACTTTATTGAGGTATAAAACATATATATACTTATAGCTTCTCTTTAGTATTTTGGTGCAACATTTTTCTCCATAATTAATGTGCTAGCATAGTCCATGATTGGTCTATTCCTCTTTTTAGCTATACCATTCTATGGAGGGGTCATCTGTCTTTTGATTACTCTATCATTGAAAAATGTATTAAATTTACCACATATGAATTTACCTCCTCTATCAGATCTCAAACACTTCAAGCTTTTACCTATTTCTTTTTCAACTCTAGCCAAATACCACTTAAACATTTGAAATGCATCAAATTTTTCTTTAAGAAACATGGAAGTCATCATTCTAGAGCAACCATCAAAAAATAAAATAAAATATTTATTACCAGAGTATCTTTACACACTAATAGGTCCACAATGGTCAGTATGGACCAACTCTAAAATAACATCATAAGTATAGGTCTTTCTCTTGAAACTAGACTTTGTCACTTTTCCCAACTGACATTGTTTACACATCACATTACCAAGTTTCTTCATTTTTGGTAACCCTATGACTTTTTTCATCTTACTAATACTTACCAAATTGTCAAAGTTAACATAATATCCTATTATGCCATAGCCATATATCATCACAAGATAGGTATCATTTGATAGGTCTAGATATAAAAACTTACCTCTAGTTTGGTCTCCAATTCCAATCAATTGTCCTAAACCATTGTAGATCTTAGCCTTCTTGTGCTGAAATTCAACTTTGTATCTTGAACTATTCAACTATGCCACACTCAAAAAATTGTAGTTAAGTCCTTCAACCCCATTAATATTACCACATCTAATTTTTTCAGTCAATTTTATTGATCCTTTACCTTTCACAAGGCATGGTGCATCATTACCAAACTTGACACTACCAACATTATAATATTTTATATTTTCAAAATTAATTTTATCACCAATCATGTGATGTGAGAAACCACTATCAATTATCCATCTATAACCTTTACTCACGTATGAAATAAGTGAAGTTTTATCATCTTCATCAAAATAATCTTTCACAATAATATAAACAATTTATTTATCATTACTACCAGAATAAATATCACTCTCTTCTTCAACAATATAACAAGACTTCTTAACTTTTCCTTTGTAGTCTTGATATCCTTTTTTGTCTTTTCCAACTCTTCTTCATTTGAAATTTTTGTATTTCTTTTCATCCTTGTGATCCCTGTCATGACATCTTGTAGCAATATGATCAACTTTATTGCATGAAAAACATATTACAAGGAGTTTATATTTGTATTTAGCTTTTCCTTTTGGAAATATCCTAGCCATAAATGCTTCAAAAGATCCTCAAGATAATCATCAGAAGATTCTATTTCAATAGCCTTGTTGGGACTCAAAATTGAAGCCCTAATTTTGAGTACCATTCAAAAAATCAAGCCCTATAAGCACTTTTTAATGCATGTGTACTTGACTATCCTTTTAAGGCCTAAGAGGTATTTAATGTTTCTAACACCTTGCATTCAGTATGTATACTCATCCCATGAAGATAAATTTCCATTCCAAGTCATCCTATGAAGCTTTATTTTGAGCAATATCCAAATCTACACTTTTGCCTGTGTCAAACAATGACAGAAAGCCTTGTTTGCATTTGAATATCTCACACCCAATAATGTTTCATGACACTCTGCTTTGTGAGTGCTTAGTGTCCATACCAGAGAACCTATTTTTCATATTTTGAGTCATTTTGATATGTTTTGACTAGATTTTGAATCCCTCAAAGTTGGTTGTTTATTATTGTCATGTTGATGCAAATTGTTCAAAATTTTGGGAGGCCCTGATTGACTTGTTATAACATTGACCTAGTTGACCAAAATGAGAAAATTCCTTTTGAATCACATTCTAGAGGTCAGGGACTTGTTATGTTTCAATTTTGAGCTTATGAAAAATTCATTTGATTAGTTTTTGGATGAGATTCCTTTTGCAATTTATAACTTTTTTCTGGTGTCAAGAAATACAAAGTAGTTGGTGCCCCTATTCGTGATGTCATATCTCTGAATTTGTGATAGGTGAGATCAAATGGATTGTACCATTGTGTTTTACTCTAAGAATACTTTAAGTGTGCCAATTTTCAAGTTTTGAAAAATTTGTTTGCACACTTTCCCAAGTCCATTCCATTTTCAAAAAAAATGTTTTTCTGCTAGTGTTTCCATTCTGCAAAATTGAGTAACCCACTTTGACCACTCACCAAATTCACCTAGTTATTCACCATGATCCAAAATCATAGATTCATATTTTCCTCATGACAGTGAACCAATGCCCCAATTTTCATCTCCCCAAGTGTTAATTTTCCCTATTTTCAAAGCCAAATCCAAACATGATTTATTGTTTTCTGAAATGTTTTCTTGTAGGAAGTTATGAGAAGGCAACTTTGATAGTCAATATCTTTCGACTGAGGGTTTCTCATGAGACAAGATTCAACATGGTATGAGTGTGCATAACAAAGAATCAATATTGTTGATTTCAAAGCCTAATTAGTTTTTTCATCAGTTTTTAAAGCCGGTCAAAGGAGCTCTTGGTGTAAAGTTGACAAGTTGTAGAAAGAGGTGAATTAAGTTTTAAAAGTTGAATCAACAATGATTGAATGATTTTAGCCAATATCAGATGTTTAGTAGGCCACTCTGAGATGTCAGTTGTTTGAAAATGATTTTTTTTTAGCTAGACCCACTTTGGGGCCCAACTAATTTCATCAAATTTATGACATTTGTGGGGAGTAGAGGATGCTTTGAAAAAGGATTATAATGTTGATGATCTAAGGGGATTGAGAGTGCATATGTCATTTAGAAGATAAATGGTTCGAGATTACTTACAATGGGAAACAAAATATTAAAATGTTACAATGTTGAGCCATGATAAATACTAAGATATCATTTTCCAAGAGTACTTTAGAACATAAGTTTTCTTTGTTAGTAAAAGAACATATGTCGCACGCATATGTTGGACCTGGAATTTCCAAATAAAATAGTGGTATTTTACTCCCTTCAGGTGTCATAAATTATTAAAACTTTTAGGAGAGATGAATGCAGATGCCAATGAAGCTATTTGCAGACACCAATGTTCACTTGGGTCTCTTTTAGGAAACTAATGATTGCAAAATAAAAATGAAGACTTGCTTGTTTAAATATTTTCCTAACTTGATTGAAGGCAATGGAACAATGCTCAAAGTTGCAATACTAGAAGGCAAGAGTAGCACATATCCTCACTCCAGTCACACCCCTTGTTACTCTTGTTAAAAAAAATGACATTTGGACTATAATCTATTGCCTAATATGGAAAATAATGTGGGCTCTATAAATAAAGAAATATTTTACTCATTTTAAATTATAGATAGAGTTATTACTTTCTACCTTGGAATGCCAAAAAATATGGAAGATTAAGGTTTTGACACATTGGTTTCAAAATAAATAAGTATGGTTTGAAGTGGATGCCCAAATTGGTAGCAGTGGTAGATAAACTAATTTTGATGTTAATGAATGCTAGATATGAATGTGGCATAGAAAAATCAACCACAGAAGGGGTATCAACCTTTATAGGAAATCGAGTAGTGTTCTAAAAGAAATGAATTGAATTGGAACAATATTATTTGTTATGTACACAATTGAATTGAGCTAGACCTATCCACACCTCTCCATGGTCTTTGAATATAGACATAGTGGCACCGATTAATATGGATACAAGCCTTGGATTGTAAGTTTGGTCAATGGCAATTAGTTTCTATGAGATAAGCAAGAAGCACACATGATTTTGAGTGTAACATTTGAGGAATCTACAACAGAAAAGTAGGAGGGAGAGGAACAAGAACACAACATGAAAAAGGCTTTCTATTTCAAGTGAAGGTAGCCATAGCTTGGAACATTTTCTTGAAAGCCAATGGCTAAATGTAGAAATCACCTAGAGAAAGGAATAAGAAGTGTAGGAACTCCATGGTGCAATGAAAGAGATCTCCTTTGACTCTGTAGAGAACGTCCACAAAAAAATGTAGAAATCAAAGAGACCATTGTGATAGATTTCCATGCAAGGGGTGAAATACAGATAGTGATGAGAGGCACAAATATAGACTTCTTCATCACTATCCCCTCCTATTTCCCATCTAGTTTAGTCTATACAAAGAGGTTTTGAAGCCACATGATTAGATGAGGGAGAATTGTAGAATTCTTGGTTGAAGTTTTTTATCCTACATGGCCTGGCAGAAGAAACTTTTTCACTTTTTATAAAGAAACACACAATATCACAATGTCTACAATACAAAGGCTTTTTGAAAGCCTAGCTTCGCATGAATGGGCCTGCCCATAGCTAGACTTAAGGAAATTTTGAATGGCCATGCTGATATCATCAGATAATGTGGAACTAAGAATGAATCCAAAATTGACATGTGGCGACCCGAGAACTAGTCATAAGATGACAAATGGTAGATGACCCTACAACCTAGTGTGGGTTCCAATATATTGACTCGACATGGGGGACATGTATTGAAAAGGTGCATCCCCACATGAAAAGTCAACATCCTACTAACTATAATGTGGTAATGTGCCTAGCTAACATAGGGTAGTGGGCCCTAGTCAACGATGATGTGGCTGCATAGTCAATAGGTGATGTTGTAGTGATAGGGTGGTACAAAAAGGAAATAAGAAGGTAACATGTAGTAGTGACATTTCAACTAATCATAAGGTACCACATGGCACCTGGGTGGATGGTGACATGGTACGTGCTAACCAATGGTGTCCTGCCACATGGTAGAGAAGTCAAACAAAGGGTTGACCTGAAATGCATTGGTAAGGCAAAAAATAAAATGATTAAAAAGTGATTTTTTTGATTTTTATAAAAAATCATGTGTAGAAACTTTTAATTTGAAATGGATATAACCTAAAGTTTAAACTTTAGGACTTTTTAAATTTTGGATAAAAATTTAAAATGAAGTGTAAACTAGAGACCTAGTATAGGGGCATATTTTTCAAAATGGATTTCTGGGTGTTTCTGGTGAGCAAATATAGCAATATTATATTGCCAAAACTAGGAGAGAATGAACTTTCTATTTTTGGAGTTTGTTTTTGCAGAGAAAGTCATCTATTCAAGTTATATGACGTTTTGTCCCAAATTCTCAATTTGCAACCACATTCAGGTATAGAGGTTCAAGTGTGTTTTCTAGTAGGGTGATGAACTAAATGTGTGTAAAAGGCAATAAAAATGTAGTTAGGGTCGAGTTTGGTCACCTTCAATTTAGTTAAATCTAGATTTTATTAGCATTTCATGATGTATTTTAGATATTTGAGAAACACAAGGGTTTGCATCATTCATAGGAGATATTTCCAAGTTTTTTACAAAATAATGATGAAAACTAAATCAGTTTTCAAGGGTAGAAAGAGGAGAGATGTTTTGCAACAATAAAGAATGGAGATTCAAGTGGACACATGTCATTTCTAGATCAGATCTAGGATTCCATTCTTCTCCTATATATTTCTCTTTCTCATCGATTGTAGAGGTTCTAGTCTTGGAGAAATTTCTCACTGCTGTGATACCATGTGTGTTCCAATCTTGAGTTTTCTCATATTTGTGAGACTAGAGTTGTAGTTTTGATGTGTTTTCATCACTATGATACCACATTCTTTAGTATATTTCTCTTGTATGAATAGTAGTAGTGAAGATAATACAACTAGTTCTAATCTACTTGGTGGTTTTATGAGTTGTTTTACATGCATCTAAATATATAGTTTTAAAGAAATGAATACAAATGAGCAAGAATCTCTTTAGTTTCATTTTGATTCTTGTCTCCTACTCTGTAATTTGCAATTTTATGTGGTTTAGGGACAAAGAAATGTGACCCATTTATAATTCCTTAAGGTAGTATGTTTGATATATTTTTTTGTTGGAACAAAGGGCCAAGTAAATGCTTGATGTATTTGACAGGGTTGCTGGTTATTTTGAGAAGGATACTTCATAAGAATGGGGTCTTTATGAACACCAATGTCTAATTCACAAAGTGATAAGATAGATCTAATATCTGGGTCTATGAAATATGTCACTGATATCACAAAACATGTATGTGTCTAATTCATGGAATTGCCCAATAGATAAGGCATTGATCAGCTATAGGATCAACTTGTTCTTACTGCTACATATTTGGGGATTTGTTGAAATCAACATCATTAATCAAATATCTTTCCCTCTAATGTTGAAGAACTAAAAAGAATGCCCTCACTTAGCTTAGCAATTTCTTTGGCCATGTTATTAGCTATTCCATGTTTGAGATCTCTGCATAAGTGTTAGAAAATTAAGGGTTTTTATTTGCTTTGTTTAGATTTAGTGTATGCTTTTGATAATCGGTACCATGTGAATAATCCATAGGTCCACCTATCTCAATTTTGTAGAGCCTGAAGAAGAAGAAGGGTCTAGCTTTATAGTTGGACCAGTGTTTGAAAGGGTATGTTGAAGATGGGAAGTAGCTACCCCTAGATGTATCTTGTTCTCATTGGGGTAATTTAAAATTGAGATGTTTCAAAACACAAACAAGCCTCATACTTTCGTTTACTTTTCTTAGACTTATGCAAAACTAGTTGTAACTTGAAAGAAGATTCAATAGCAAGGGCATTAAAATTATCAAAAATTGACAATTAAAAAGTAGTAAGTCTACCAACTAGACTATCCAAGGTGATGGCCTGATTTTTCACCTAGCAAAAAATTTGTGATTCCTATGAAGATTAGGAAGAAATTATGATTCAGTTGCTTAGTGTTTCTGAGAATGTGTCACTCCTTGTGAAAAAATCCTAGAAAATAATGATGTTTCATTTTTTGTTGAAATTTCTCTTAAATTGACAAGTATAAAATAGGGATGCATGAAAAACTTTGGTTATACATTGATTTTATATCCCTAAGTTGTTTGATTATTTTCATATTATAAGCCAATGTCTCTAAAGTGTTTAAGTTGTGATGTCACAAAATCCTTTCAATTTTTTCATTACTTTGGCTTGAGATTTAACTATTTTGGCAACTACAAAGTAGCAAAATGATCATCAACATGGTCATCATGACATTGCAGATGTTAGTGCTAACTTTCAAGTTTGGGTTCAAAAGGAGTGATTCACTAAAGATTGCACCGCTTGGTTCTAGCTTAAATAATTTTAAATTTTGAAGGTGTGGGAGATAATCATGATAGCCAAAGTTTGAGCCATCACAACCTCACATGTAGTCAAGCTTAACCTAAGATTACAATTATGAATCAACAAAAGCTTATGATCATGGTTTCATGAGGTTAAAGCTACAGTTAAAGTTTAAGGTTGTGATGCCATGAAAAAAAGAAAAGTTTAAAGTTAAATAGCTATCACTCCATTGCAGTAGTTAGATAAACTCTCAAATTTAAGTTGCAAAGTAGTGAATAGACTAAATTTGCACCATTGTGAGGTTTGATCATTAGTTAAAATCTTAAGTTGTGAGGTTGCAGGGAAGGTAATATTTAACTTCAAATGGCTATCACAACATCATGGGTGGAAAAGTAGTTAAGATATTTTAAGTTGCAAAGCATTGACAAAGAGCCAAGATAGTTGAAGTTTAAGCCATCACACCTTCGTAAGAGGTTAAGTTTGACTTAAGGTCAAGGTAGTGAAGTCGTGAAAGCTTATAATAATGGCTTAAAATGTTTAATCTATGAATAAAATTTTTGAGTTATGAAGCCATGAAGAGTATTTAATAGTAAATATAAGTAGCTTTCACACCATCACAAGGTCTGAGTTGTACTTAAAATTTCTGGTCGTGAAGCCATGAAACAAAATAAAAGGTCATTTAAAGTAGTCATCAGAACATTGCAAGAGATGAATATGTTAAGTCCTTAACTAGAGAGAAGTTGTGAAAAGGTTAGTCAAAAAGGTTTTGCTACTTTGTAGGTGAAAGTAACAATCAAGATGTAAAGAGTAATATTGCGATAAAATATCAAATAGCTATTTTGCTAGACCACTACAATAAATAAAGTAAACATACAATGGGTTGAAAAGATGTGAGATGGTCAATTTTATGGTTATCACCACTACACAGTGGTTAAGTAAAATGAAGTGACCAACAATTTTGAGGAAATAATAAAGGATAGAATAAAGAGATCATTGTTTTGCAATCCCATGCAGTCAACAAGGAAATAGGGTTGTGAAGTGGTGAATAAAATAAAGTGCAACATTGCAAGCTTGGCCTAATAGTTAGAAAAAAAAAGGTAACAAAGCTTCAAAATAGTTAAAATATCCTTTCTTGCATGATCACAACCACAAATAAAGAAAGATAAGAAACTGTGGCGAATAAGATATAAAGAGGATCATAACTTTGCAACCTTCAGTTGTAAAAGCATAAAAAAGTTTTAAATGACCATATCTAAGTCGGAAAAGAAGATGTGAGATGGAAGTAAGAATAGTGAAAAAGTGAAGATATTGCCATCTCTTCAAGGATTGATAGGACTTCAAGCATGCAAGTTTTAATGTAATTAATGCCATGCTTTCTTTTCTAGAAATAGATAAATTCTAAGAAGAACAAAAATTCCATTACCAGTTGTATAAGTGTTTGAAATTTTAGTGTAGATTTTGAGCTACAGAGTGAATTTTAGCGAATTCTAGCATAACAAAATTCAAGGTTATTAAGATATTTTGAAGAAATGACGTAGAAGAAAGGTGAATTGATTGCACAGAAATAGATTGAAGAGTCTACTTCAAAAACAAAAAGTCCTAGTTTATTCATATATGAATGGATGTAGATTCTACCTAGTTCTTCCATTGCACAGTCTACCAATGATCATGTGTTCAAAGATCCCAACATATTTTGCACAAATGTAGAGGTTCTTGATAGGAATTAAAGTGAATTGTTTTGGTTCTTCTAAAAAAATAGAATTGAGAAGATCCCAATTTCTAACCCTTGAATTAGGAATTTGGGAAAGCTAATTATGTCGGTGGTCTTTGTGGATGTTGACTGAGTAAAGGCATTGATAAAGTCTTACAATCTAGTCAACAAATCTTTCCATGTAGGAAAGATAGAAGCATATTCTTGGCACTAGATAAGGAGAAATTTATAGAAACCTTTGATTTGGGAGGTCAAACATAGTTACCTATCGACATGGACAAATTGAATGAAAATTTTAAAAATCAAAAGAGCTTCTACATGGATAGAATAATGATAGGTCATATCCCAAAGTCAAGGAAAGAGAAAGGAGAGTTTCAAAAGAAGAATGACGTGGAAGACCTTATGCCCCTAGAATTATTTCAAAGGTATATTCAAAATACATTTTTTGGTCTAAACAAAGCCCTAGGTTCAAATGGAACTATGCATTCTATTGGTGGGCATTACGTCATGGCATTGAATATCTAAGACCCAAACAAAAATGTCGCATATGATTTTGTGACCTACATCATCACATAGATCCATGATGAAATTGTTGTTAAACAGGAGGAAAAATTGGATAATTTCAAGTTTCACCATTACGCCTTGATCATGCATTTGATCCTATTTAGAAATGTACAATTCTTTGATCAAAGCTTCTATGAGTGTACAGAGGAATGAGGAGAAAGACTACCTGTATAAAGATGGACAATGGTATGAAAAATATTCTACATATATCCAAATGTTATTTCTCTTTATAATGACTTTGTGCACCCTATTTTAAAAATGATAGGAGTTTTTAATGAAATGATACATAGAAGTGTTAGAAAGGTGGTTAAGCATGACCTATGTTTTAATGTGGGGAAATAATTAGGGCATGACTGGGGAAGTGTGTTTATTTTTGAATATTATACTATCATCAAAATTTATGAATACCCTCACCCACCTCACCTTCTACCAAAATATGTCCTAGAGAGACTAGGTTTTATAGAAGTTTTTTGGCAGTTAATTTCATTAAATAAAGAATATCTAGGCTGAACTATCAAGAAGGGAACATTTTTGTGTAGATGTACCAAAGTAGGAAATTTTGAAATAGGGAAGAATTCCATAGAGGAAACTGATGCTTTCCTAAGAAGCTATAAGTTTCCGACTAGGCTGGAAAAAATATATGACCCTTGCAATGTAGTTAGAAATGCTTGAAAGCAAATGAAGGGATATGGTTTACCTCCAACAAAGTGTTTATGGGAGGAGGATGTCATTGATAATTATTTAGATGAGAATGTGTGTAGAGAAATGACGATTAAAATAATGAAATGTGCTAATTTTTGAACATGATATGAAAAAGATAGATCCGTACTTTAAGGGATTCTATTCTAAAGTAGATTTCTAGTCTAGGTTTGACAAGTGTATCCAAAAATTTGATGAGATATCAACACAATGCTAGGATAAATAAGAAAGAAGGTGGATCCAGAGTCTTCTGAAGAGGACATCATTACAAAGGTTTGTGATGATGATGAGGGTCAAGATGAATGTTTAGAATTGGCTCAATAGAGGAGCAAGAAGCATAAAATGGTGGAGATTCCATAAAAGGCCCAATAGAAAGCTTTGTAAATCCTACCAAGGAACAACCAATAATTTGATATTGTAAGGAGAAACTATCTAATAGCTCAAGCCACTAAGGATGAGAAAAGGGATAAAAAGTTAAAGCTATAGACTCAAATGATTGATGATAGAATCATTGAAGCCAATGAATTAAAGAGTGATGAAAATTTCATCTAAATTGAAGAATTTATAAGATTTTTGTTCAAATTGAAGCATAATGAGTTGTCTCTACAAATGAAACCAAGTGATTTTGATGAGGTAGGTTTTGAGATGGTACAAAAATTATAAGAGTATGATCCTGCTAGTGAAGCCCTCACCATAGAAGAGGCTAGAGAGATAATACAAACGAGAAAAAATATTGTATTCCAAGTATGGGCTATCAATTCCTCAATTTTACTAGATCAAATAAGGAGGTAGGAAAAGACAATCTCATTTGGAGATGAGAATAAATAGGAGGAGTTGAGGGGGTCTGGATATAACATTGATGACTAGAATGGAAATATGGAGTTTAGCTCTAGAACATCAAAATCCCACTCGCATGGAGATTAAAGAGTTCCTAAGGGAAATGTAATATTTTGGAATGTCAATTCTACCTCCAACAACTAGATTTATGGGTTGCAAACTTCAACATCATTCTTAGGGAATAAAAAAATTGATGTCATAGAAAAACCACTGGAAGGATCCTATGAAAGGTACATCAAGACCAGGAGGCAATGTGAGGAGGAAATGAAGAAAACCTATGTGTTGGAGAAAAAGAACCTTTAGTTGGAAAATGAGATGGTAGTATTGAAAAATACTATCAAATCCACTACAAAGATTGAAGATAGGGGCATACAAACAAAGGGCTATGCACCTAAAATAGAGGATATGATAGGCCAAGCTATGGCAATGGATGAAGAGGAATTAGAGTCTAGCAAGGAGATTGAAATTAGAACCATCAAGAACTTTCTAATTCACAAGATAAATTTGTTAAAGCTAGTTTCTTAGAAGTACATAACAACTTTTTGGTTTTGCAAAGGGTAGAGTATAAATGTTCTGAGGTAATTTCCTTGTTGTCTCCCCTATTCACTACTGGGGTCCTTATACAAAATATTTTGATAACCTTATACTGATGCTAACATAGAAGAAATATTTACCTAACGTGATGATCATTTTTATCAAAAAATTGATTAATAAGGTAAAATAATTGAATGGTTTCTTCATGGGCAAGTTGCAGTTGATCCAAAATAAGATGAAATCCATTTCCATAAGAACACCAAATTTTGTACCTAACATTTTGGATAATGATGGAGGAGTCAAGAAATGGTTAGAAAGGTAATCTTCCTCTGACAGTATCCTAAATCATTCTAGATTTTTGATATACTGTAATGGTGAAGTTGACATTGTAGTAGTGTATGATTTAATAGATATGTTATATAAAATAGAGGTAGAGGTGGGAAAGATAACTATAGAGGTTAAAGCTATAACTAATGCCAAATGGAATAAATGCCTTGAAGAATTAAATGGTATCAGAGATACCACATGGCCTAATGTTGACATTGATATAGCCATTTGGGATGTTATAGTAGGAATAATGGCTTTACCATTAGGGGATAATGTTTGAGCGATTAAAGATACAGTTAGAGGCAAAAGAGACAAAAAAGACAAAAAAGGAAACGAAATTGATAGATAGTTAGAGTATAAATAGATTCAGGCTAAAGACATGTGAAGAAAGTGCCACCTGCCAATTTTGCAACCATTTCCCCAAATTTGTGAACTAATACAGAGAATGTTTCGTAAAAGTAACATGTAGAAATATCTCTATATTTTGTTTTCAAATTAGTTTTTGACACGTATCCTCCTATTTGAAGCTTTTTGCAATCTTTTCTTATAAAAGAATTTCTAAGATGTGGAGTGAGGGTTTGAGTCTTGTGTAGAATTTTAGTATTATGCTAATTATAGTTGGTCCAAGTTTTGTGTCAGTTGTATGTTGTATTCAATTTTACAAATCTAAGAATATAGCGAACATTGAATGACTAATTTTGTCATATTTTGAGTTATATTTTGAGGTTTATACCAGTAACATATGGTTTTCAAGGAGAATTAATACATAGAGGAAGTTATGCATATCTGTGTCTCTGAGTTTTGTCTTCATTTTCATGTGTTTGTTATTTTGAGATTGAAATGAGAAATGTTCTTTCAATATTAATGCAACTTGGATGAGTTGTATATCTTTTCAATGTTTTCTTTTAATTTAAGGAATTAAGTAAATAATTTCATGAACTGATAGGGTTTCTAGGTATATGGACGAGATATCATAGGAATGGAATTTAGGGTTAACAACTGACAAGTTTAATTGTAAGTCAATTAAATAGGTCCAAGGTTACTGGTTTGACTCTATGTAACAATGGATAAGGAACTAGTCATTAATTCAGATGCAAGTTGATATATTCATATGGTTGCCCAATATAGATATAAATTAAAATCAAATTTCCATTTCTATAAAAAAGAACTAAATTCCTAGTCATGCCCTTATTTTTAATAACTTTTCCTATGTGTTATAGTTTTTTGTTATAGATCAAGGAATTAATTAAAGATTCAACAAGATTTTTGACCACGTTTATGCTATTAGGGATAAATATAAGAAGAAAACTATAAATGAGTATATATTGAAGAGGAGAATAAAAGAATACATCATTTTAATCCCTAGGTACACCCACCTTGGCCATGCAAAGCCTATAGAGTAGAAAGCCCTTATGTGCTTTTTTGAAGTTGGTCTAGATTTACGATAATTTCTATTGAATATGGGAATTATCTAATCCTTATGATTTTATTTATATTTTACATCCTAGTACAAGGTTTTCACAACCTATAGTTTCAAAACACCAACACAATGGCACTTCTACTGGGGACTCTATAGAAGGAAATTAATTCTAAACTATTGGAATCTCTGATGTGAGCTATCCATTTGTAGTAATATATCCTCTGGTTTATGTCTGTGTTTGATAGTAGTTTCTCTTTAGTGAAAAACTTAGAGAATTTTAAATAATCCCATTACCCAAGAGTTGTGTAATGTATGATATGCTTACAAGTAGCTTATTTTCCATATAGATTTTACATTATCAAAGTATACAATATTAAAATAATTTGGTGGGGTCCCTCTATTAGGATTTTTTTTAAGACTACTTTTCCCATGAAGTTTCTTGCCTTTTAGCCATTATTAAAAGGTTTTTCTCCCTAGTCGGTGGTAATTTGGTTATAGGTTTTGAAAACTAGTGCTCATAATAAAGTAAATGATGGCTGATAGGAGGAGGAATGCAAGATCATATGTTAGGGAAAACCTCAATATCCCTTTGTATATAGAGTGACCAAAAGGTAGTAAGAAGATTTGGCTTAAGAAGAAAGGAGAAACCAATCATGCATGGAAACCCAAAGATAATTTTTAGTTCTAGCCTATAGTTGAGAAAGAAGTCTTGTCCCATAGCTCTAAATTTGAGAATACTAGGCTTCTAGGTAATCTTTCTATTACACCTTTTCATGAAGATCATCTTTATCAAGAAAAAATGGTTTCATCTAGGGGGATACTTCTTTTAGATCTAGTGGTTTAGGAAGAATAATTCAACATCCTAGACCTAGGAACATTTAGTCAAGTAGATCTCACCCTCTCCATGCTCCTTTCATTGAGAGAATCCTTATTGATCTCAATGACCCTATAGAATTAGAAACAATCATAGATCTTCATAATTTTCTTATTGAGGTGGAGAATCTTAGGAAAAAGGTTGCTAAGGAAGAGGTCAAACACATGCAATTGGAGAACGAGAATGAGAAAATTACTATGAATACTCTCATTGAGAGACACAACATACTTAGGAGAATGGTTGACTTGCAGGAACAAAATAAAAAGTTAGAAGAGAGATCTTCTAAACTGCATTTAGATTTATTTGGGGATGTTAAAGATTTAAGATCCAAAGTCTAGGAGAAAGAATACCTTCTAAAAGAAAAGGAAGGCCCTATCATCTCCCAAATCCATCCCTATAAGCTTATTAAACTTAAAGTTGTATATCTAACTGTAAAAAATCTTGATAAAGGAAAGAAAAATGTAGTAGGGATTCAAATTAATGAGCCTGAAGTTATTTCTAAAAAGTCTACCATGTCTATACTTGACTTAGATTTAGAGAAAGCCAAGAAAGAAAGAGATCATCTAGCCAAAGAACTCAAGAAAGTTGAAAATGAGGCCCAAGCTATAGAGACTAGAAGAAAAATACACTTTATTTAATCTGGTTCTGCCTTGGTATCTTGGCCAAATCAACCTTCACAAGCTATATCCTTTATTCCTATATGTGGACCTACAATAACTAGACAAAATGTATCTCAATTAATACCTGTCTCTTCTTCCATAATAACTAGCTGAGTCCTTACAATTCAGTAACCTCAAATCCTTATAGAAACCCAAGGGGCTAGAATGAGCACATCAAATATGTAGACTTTTAGAGAAGACCTATCTATATGGAAAAGTATAAGAAAGTTTCCTTCATAGGCATCCCTGGTTTTCCTAATCCTATTTCTAATGATTTAAGAGACAAGGCCATCAAGTTTTTAGGCAACAATGCTGTGACTGGTGAGGAGCACATCAAAATTTTTATAGATATGCTCAATGACTATGAGATAGAGCATGAGGATATAGTGGTGAAATTTTTTGTTTATTCTCTTACTAAAGATGCTAGGGACTGGTTTGGAAGACTACTTGATGACTATATTGGCTTATGGAGTGACCTAGAGAATTTTTTTAAAGAGCAATATGGGGAAAACTCCAATGCTAGTTTTATGTTGAATGAATTTAACAACATAAATGAGAACCCAAATGAGTCTAGATTTGATTTCAATGTGAGATTTTAGAAGGGGATGTATAAGTTGTTTCAAGTGATGAGATTAGGTTAATATGTGTGCCTTATAATTTATTTTAATACTTTTGACATTAAAATGGCTTATACTCTAAGAGATAGACACCCTAGAACATTGAGAGATGCTTACAAAATGGTTGTCAATATTGAAAATAATAGTAAAGCATTTGGTAAGCTAAGGAGAAGGGATCATCCAAAGCTATTCAATCCAAGGGGAAATAATAAATAAGGTGATAAGTCTATTGTAAACAAGAAACTTGAAGATTATACAATGTGTCAAGTCTTGAATATTCTTAGGAATTCGAATCCACCAGCATACCATGCTAATATGTGAAAGACTAGTGAGAAGACCCATTTCAATAATAATTAAAACAAGCAATCTAGGATGCAAAATTATCCTTATGCAACATAGTGGAAAGATGGTAAATGCATCCCTAATCTTTCTCAAGGTAGTAAAGATAAAGGTACAGTAGATCCACTATAAAGAAATTCTATGAACATGATGGATGATGTACCTTGGTGTATTGTATGCCAATCCCCTCACTTTCCTAATTATTGTGTAGTTGCTCAATATTTTTCTACAAAACAACAAGTAAAAAATGAATAAAGAGAGGAAGAAAAGAACCATTAGGATGTAGCATGAAATATGATAAATTTGTGTGATAATGTTGAGAAATTTGATTCAGAAGATTCTAAAAATGATGTAATAAATCAGAGAAATATATATCAATTACACCATCAATAAGTATTTTTAGATAATGAAGATCAAGATGAGGATAGAATGTATAATATGATATTGGATGTAAATCACATGAATTTGATAAAACCATCAAATGAAGAGATTGATAGGATTACTACTAAAATGATAGCCCAAGTGCATAATACTTACAATCTCAAAAATAGGACTATGAAAAATACTTCTCATCAATCATCTGGTATTTTCATCAAAGATTTTAGTCATAAAATGGGTGATGAAAATAAAGAGTATAGTCTAGTGATTATAAAGATCAAAGATAGCAAGAACAAGAAGTGGGAACCAAAAAAGAAAGTGTAGTTTCAAGGAGCTAAAACTATGAAGGTCAATGAACAAGAAAAGAAGTTAGGATCTGATGTCATTAAGAAAATGGAAGATCCTATTGTTTAAGTACAAGCTGCTAGAGGTAATCTTTCCAAATCTTTTGCAGATGACCATCTAGATATGGTTCTATGTTATCTCAAATTACTATTTAAGTTCCTTTATCTGTGATGTTTAAGATAGAGGAACACAAAAATAAGGCCCTCTCTTGTTTAGGTGGAATAAGGAGTAGTAGTATTGTTGAACAAGAACCATCAATAATTTAGCAACTACCACTTGAAATAAAAGATAAATACAATGATGGATTTATGTCCCAAACAACTTAGATGTATCTGGATAATTCATCTATAGCCTACATAAAAAACATTGATCCATTCTTTTTGAGTCTAATCATAAATGGGAAAACTCTTAAAAATTGTATGATTGATTCGGGGGCTTCTAATACTATCATTCCTTTTAGGATTATGGAAGCCCTATGTTTGAAAGTGGATACAAAGAAAGGTAGATGTAGGGTTATGGATGCAAGAGAACTGCTTGTCATAGGTACAATCAATGCTTTTCCTTTTCAATTAGCTTCATACCCTGATGTTGACTTAATGATGATAGTCCTAGTAGTTGATATTCCTCCATAGTATGGGATGTTACTCTCAAGAAAATGGAGTGTTGCAATGGGAGGTAGCCTACAATGTGATCTATCATATGCTACATTCCACATAGGGGACAAGGCCATTAAATTTGACATAGAACCAAGAGTTTCTCATATGCTTGAGGACAACATTGATATAGATGCTACATGTTTCCTAGACACTAAGGTTAATGTTTTCAAAGCTGAACTTATTATTCAAGAAATTGAAAATCCAAATCCATTAGTTGCACAAGAGGTAACAAGTTGTAGAGACTCTCAAAACCTATGGACTATGTACTTTGATGGATCTAACTCCAAAGAAGGGTTAGGAGCTAGGGTAGTCTTCATATCTCTAGAAAATAATAGTTTTATGTATTCATTTACTCCAAACTTCACATGTACTAATAATATTACAGAATATGAGGCACTTTTGCTTGGGTTGAAAGTAGTAGAAAGTCATGGTATTAGAAAACTATGTGTTATTGGCAATTTAGAGTTAATTGTGTCTCAAATTAAGGAGACATATGCTTCAAAAAATACGAGGCTAAAACAATATAGAAATGATGTTTAGGACCAGATTGAAGCATTTGATTCTTTTGGAATTTCTTGGATGGATAGGAGCAACAATAAGATGGCTGACTTGTTGGCCAATGTAGGAATCAAGCTTGATCATATATCATTTGTTGGTGTGTCTACAATTGAGATGTAAAATAGGCCTTCTATCCTTGATAATATAGAAAATTGGCAAGTGTTTGAAGATGATAGAGATATCTTGAATTTTATTTTCAATGAGAACAAGTACCATGGATGGGAAATTGATTGTGCAATACTTGTGGAAACAATAGATGGTAAGGACACTATTTTTGGTGAAGAAGTTGTCCAATTAAAGAGAAGTAAGATTTCTAATGGGTTGATTGTGTTGGAGAATATATTTGACAACCACGATAGATTCAAGACAAATGAAAATGAACACAATGTAAATAAATTAGAGGAGATTAATATTGGGACCAAAGAAGCACCTAAAAAGGTATATATAGGAAAGATATTGTCTCCTAAAATTAGGCAAAGTTTGATAAATTTGTTGAGAAAGTAAAAACATGTGTTTTCTTGGTCCTCCAATGACCTAAAGGCATATAGCGAGGATTTATTTCAGCATAAACTCCCATTGAAGGAAGGAGCTAAGGCTTTCAGGAAAATACAAAGACTTAACAATCTAACACTAGCTCCAAAGATACAAGAGGAATTGACAAAGTCAAGAGTGTTGACATTATAGTCATGATTTTTATTAGTGACACATACTTATTTAGATTATAAGTATCTACTAAGCATATTCTAGAATTAACAAAGTTAACCAAGAATTTCAGCCTCTGCTAAGTTCTACAGTTGCTACTAAATTCAAAGGAAAATATTCAATTTGCACCGAGCAATTTCTACCATGATGGTGATCAGCAATATAAACTGAGCTTCATAAGGTTTACCAAGTTCCTCAGTGAAAATTGAGTTGTGCAGTTCTTACCAAGCTCATAGTTTTAGATTATGGTAAAAACAAGTTTTGAAGGGACCTCAAAACCCTTTAACAAATCAAAAAAGATAAAGCATTAACAACTACAAGGAAAAGTAGTCCTAAAACCTACTAAAAAGTAGCATCAAAATTAGGTTTTACAGGGACCTGAAACAACAACCAAAATCCAAAAAAGTACCCAAGTAATACAAGGACCTAGTTTCACCTTGGAATGATGACCTGATCAATTTCCAAATTTATCCGGAGTAGAAGCAAGAGGTTTCACCTTGGTTTGCTGATCTATTTTGTTGCTTTGAGTCATTACCTCCTTATTAATGTTCTTTTTTTTTTAGCCCTTTTTGTTGAAGCAGGAGAAAATTAGGCTTTTGTTCTCTAACATAATTCCTAACAATATCCAATTTATGAATACTATTCAGCCCCCTAATATACCTAGTAATGATTTTCATATCTATTTTTTAGGGGTAAAATCTAGAATAGTTGCTTGCCTACCATCAGCAATATTCTGCATACTTTCTAACTCTCTAGTTTTCTTAGTGGATCTTCTTTTAGATTTGTCTGGGGAACCAACATCTGGTTTCACCTTGGATTGCTGTACTACTCTTTTTCCATATTTATTCAGAGAAGAAGTAGGAGGTTTCATCTTGGTTTGCTAATCTATTTTGCTACTTCTAGTCTCTACCCCCTTAGTTTATCTCTTTATTTAGCCCTTTTTCTTTGGTTTAGTTTTTTCTTTTAATTTTCTCCTTTTTCTTTCACGATATCAAGGGGAGGAGGTTCATCCACAGGAAAGTCATTATCAGCCTGAGATAACACCTAGATCTCCTTGGACTTAGAAAAATGAAGATCTCCCTTCTTAAATTTATTTCTAGATTTAGCCAAGATTTCACCTTCCTCTAGCACAATTTTGTCTTCTAAATCCCTCCATCAATCTTCTATCCTTTGATAAATAACGATTTTTTTGGATAGATCTACCAGATCATCAATTCTTTGTTCAAGCATTATGGTATTTGATTGTAAACCATGTCCTTCTTTCTCAGATTTTTCTTTCTCAAAAGAAGGTTCTAAAATCACCTTAGCATGTGGGGCTTTAGAATCTTCATTTTTCTTTTGTTCTTGGTGAATATCATCTTTGGGTTTCCATACTTTCTTTTGCAGGATCTTGGTCTTTTTCCCGTTTGAAACATTGCTAGGATGATTTTTACTTTTGGAGGGATAGTTTTTAACCAGATGCCCTTGTTTCTTACAAGCATAGCAAGAGTTAGGCAGATCTTCAAAAATAATTTCTTGAGTTTTTTTACCAAGATTAGATTTTAGTTCCACCTTTTTTGGGAGATGATTCAGGTCTTCCACTTTAACATAAAGTTTGGCACTTTGAAGTTTGGTTCTAGAAGGTGTAGCATTATCCAATGCCACAAGTTCACCAATGGAACTAGCAATACCCTTAAAAATGTCCTCATGCCAAAATTCTAAAGGAAAACCAGGAAGTCTAGCCCAAATGGGAGTGGTTAAGAAAAAAGAATCTAAAAGATCCAAGTTAGGCTCCCATTTTTTAATAGTGAGAGAGCATTTTCCAAAAGACTACGGTCCTCCACAAAGAACCATATTCATTTCTTCATTACAGTTGAAGATAAATGAGAAGAAACATTTGACATTGGTGCAATATATACTTCTCCTTGAATAGTCCATTTCCTTTTAACCATTTTTCTAAGAGATTCAAGATCTGGTCTTGCCCCTAAAAATTTTCCCACTAGGGTAAAATCCATGGAAGACACATAAAAATTAACTAAAGGATCAGGAATAAAAACTTGAAACTCAACTTTCTCCCAGCAAGACTTAGTAGTCACCAGTGAGAGTTTCTTTCCAAATAGAGAAGACCAAGACTTAAACCCTTCTGAGGAATTTTCCTTGTTAGAATCAACATTATCTTTCTCCTTCTCAAGGTCTTGCCTTAACACATGAAAAATAGAAGGGGAATCCAATGGGGGGACACGAACCCCACAAAAAGGATTAGGTTCACACAAATCCTTTCCTTTATCCACACCAACCAAAGATTCAGACCCAACATTCTTCTTAGAACCCCCTACAGTTCCTCCAGGGTATATACCCTTTGCCAAATTCATTCCAACCAATTTCTCGGCTGCCTGCAAACCAGCTAAATCAAAAATTGATAGAGAACCCATACCCTCATATTTGGCCCTATATATTTTATGGGGGACACAAACCCCACAAAAAGGATCAAATTCACATGAAGCATTTCCATTTTCCACACCAGCCAAAGACTGTGACTCAACATTCTTCTTAGAACCCCCCACAAATCCTCCAAGGTTTGTACCTCCTGTCAGATTCTCCTTGACCAGTTTCTCGCCTACCTGCAAACCAGCTAATTCAAATTCTGATGGAGCACCCAAAAAGGATAGACACTCATTACCATCTATCTAGTATTGTTATTATTATTTGAAATTAACATTATTTTATGGAGTTCTCAATTTTTCTTATTATTTATTAGGCCTATTTACCTATGTGTGAACCAGTGCACCAGAAGCTTCTACATCTCTTTGGCCACTATATTACAAAGCTCATAGTTACAACAATGAGAATCTAGTGTTGACTGAGCCACTCAGTGTTAACCAAGTGATTCAATTTATATCAAGATCATAGTTATAGCATTTACCGAGCTATGCAGTATGAAACAAGTGATTCATTTTATATGCCGAGTTTTGTAGTATTCATTGAGTTGCAATTGTAGACTAAGTTCAAACTACTTGGAAGTGATTAGTATGGACTGAGCTTCTATGTCTACCGAATGCATGATGATGTTGAGCATTGACTATGGATGTCGAGTATCAAAACCTAATCGAGCTAGTCTTCAGAACCCAAGTTCTTGTAGTTGGGATGACTTTGTGTATTTTGTGTAAACTTGTACTGTAGCTAACTTTGTTGATTAGTAAATTAGGTTGGTATATATGTAATGTATTGTATCACATCCAATATGTCATATGGAAGTAATGTAACAAGTAGAAAAGAGTAAAAGTGTGAAATACAAGGCTACAATAGTAGAAGGAGTAAAAAAGATCTATCTATCACAGCAAGGTGATCATAACACTTAAAGAAATCTCATTTAGCAAACCAAGTTGTAGATCATAGATTAGCCACTATTTCATCCTAACAGGTGGATTAGTTAAATCCTTTCACAAGGTACACTTACTAGTCTTTTATAAATCTCTTTACCAAGTGCATACTTATTCATGTTTGTAAATCCTATTGCAAGGTGGACCTAACAATCCTTATTGCTCCTAATAGGGTAAATCATCAAAAGTGATCATTGTAAGCCTTAATAGGCTAACTTCATACTATAGTACTAAAGCTTGTGGGTATCATCCTCACCCTAGTTTTACTTTCTATTTGGAAGGTTTCTTGGTCACCAAATTGTGTGTAAAAAGTGTTGAAATCTAAACATGTCTAATCCTATAATAATATTGCTAGGGTGGGCATCACACCCCCACCCCTAGGATTAGGTTTTCTCCTTAAAACCCACAAACAAATATGGATTAGAAATTCTATATCTACTAGAATCCTCTGAAGTGGTTGAGTACTCATCATTAGGATATCATTAGATCTTGATCTACTCCACAATATGACCCATGAGGTGTAGGGAAAATGTTTTGATGTTTACAGCCATTCATGCATGTAATTAGATCAAAATACACATGAATGATTAATTGGTAATTAAGAATTAAGTTTTATTAGTTATTGATTCACTCCTTCCCTCTCAATAACTTATCTTGTCATATATATTTCCAACAATTGGTATTAAAGATTTGTGGTTTTCAGAGAAAAGTTTAACAACTTGAGCAAAGATCAAAGGGTATGGAGGCATTCAGACTTGACAAAGCTATTGAAAATGAGAAGCTAGATTTGGAATTAGCTATTGGACAACTCAAGAAAGTGTTAGTTTGTGGTGACTAATCAGGGAAGTACTATACATACTTCATAAATTCTTTGGTGTTAAATTTTTTTGGCTACTATTTGCAAATGACACAAAATTTTGGGCTTTTATTTGTCATTTTCAAATGGCACAAAATTTTGGGCTACTATTCATCAATTGGCTATTCCTTATATTTTCCAATTTATGGCCAACATGTTTTAACCCTAAAGAAGCTAAAATACTTGTATAAAAGGGCTTAGGGTTAGGGATTGTTTGATAAGATGTGATGCAAAAATTGGTTCTTGTGGTAGTATTGAGCTGTAAGGGATTATGAATTGTAATCATGTTGTAGTTATTGGATCATAATATTATTGGAATTGTTGTTTGGTGGATATAGCCAACAGTTTGGGTGAACCACATTAAATCTTGGTGTCTTGTGTTCTTTTCTGTGTGATCTATTATTGTTTATATTTGCATGTAATTGTTATTTTTGTCCCTGGCTAAATCCTAATAGAAAGAAAAGGAGTAACTCTCTCAATCCTTGAAAAGAAGAAAATATCTTATAGTACAGATGAATGACCAACTTTACATTGAAGAAAGAATTGAAGACATCCATTCAAGTAATTTAGATGAAGCTAATGAGGCAATCAAAGAACTATTGTAAAAGAATGGGACACTTCAAGAAGAAATAAGAAAACTAAGAAGAGAGAAATAAATCTAGTTAGTAAGATTATGTGAAGTCATGGAAGAGAAAAATAAGATAAAAGAAGAGATAGAAGGAAAGAACAATGAAATTTAACATTTATCCCTTCAACAGGTAGACTTCCTTAATTAGTTCACCAATGAAAATGAAGAAATCATGAATCAAATATCAGAGAATGAAAGATTACTAAATGATCTAAACACTAAAAAGAAAACCAATGAGAGGATAATGAAATCTGAAGAAAACATGAATTATTTGAATGAGAAAAGTCATTATAGACAAAAAGGAAAATCAAGAATTAGATATACAGAAGAAGGTGAATCATCCAAGAAATGAGCTCAAAAGAATCAAAGAACTACTTGCAGTCACTGTGGTAAGATACACTAATACATTAGTGGTCAATTTGCGACAGCAAGAAAATGTAATGTGTTTTTGGCTTTTTTTTTTTCAATTTTAGCTTGATGCCATCACAATTGCGACAGAAACATCACAATTATGATGCCACCACGATATAAGAGAAAAAAAAACTGAAAAACCTCATTTGAAAGAAATTGACATAGGGTTCTTTAGAAAGGAAAGGTGTGCAGGAGACTTCAAAAGTATTGAGAGGGGCATTGAGGAGCTAACTCAAGGCATTGAGAGGGGTAGAGACCCGCATCGGCTAACTCGATGCATTGAGAGGGGTAGAGACCTGCATTGACCTACTATATTCTATGGGGATCTCTGCAGCGAAAGGGCCAAGGGCAACATTCAGAGGAGGATGATGGCAAGGTGCAAAACAAACAAACCCATTACTCTTAGAATCCTTTTTTCTCCAATCATTATTATTATTATATATATGAAGTAGAAAATGGGAGGAGACACAACCATACCAGATGTAAATTATCTCTTGGCCGCCAAAAATGCGATGGGCTCAAGCTATTTGCAATTTATCTTCCCATGTCCCACACATGGTCATGCATTCTCATTATAATTGTTAATGTTTCTAATGAATACCCTTTCATTTCTTAAACAAGACACTTGTTTTTAAGTGTTTCCATTGCATGCCGAGAGCTCCATGCTGATGGGTCCCATACTTCCATGGTAGTGTGCTTGGATTTGTCAACAAAAAAAATGCGAAATCCATGAAAATTTGGTGTTCCTCATAGTCCAATGCATCAAAGCTTATTTTAAGGATTTTTTGGTGTATGTCTCAAGGCAATGTCTTGGTAACTTTATTCAATTCTAATCTCTACCACAAACATGACTGCCAAGAACTTGAAGTGATAGAGGTAATCCTCTACATACATTTAGGAAGGAGTTAACCAGATTGTCACTACTTAGCTAGACGAGATTGTCCAAAGGAATGCCAATAGAACAACTCTTTGGCATTGTCTATATCCACCCCTTTTAGATTATAAGCAACACTAATTTTTGCATTTATAAGCATCCCCACATCATGAGTTGTAACTATTACAAGGCTATAAACCAACTTATTTATAATTTCTGTTATAAGTAGAGCATCTAACTACTATAGGTGATCAATATCATCTAGAATGATTAGGAAACTTAGCCTATTGCTCCTGTCTAGGCAATTCACTATATGAGTTTTCCTTCCTCTATAGATTGAAAATGGAATGGATCTGTCTAGAATAGATCTTTGATGAATTTCATTTGTAAAGAAGAAAAACTTATATTTCCATAAGCTTCCCTCACATCAAACAAAAAACATGCTCGCTCATATTGGGAGCATTTTCGGTCAAACAACTCTTTGGCTAGAGTTGTTTTGCCAACCCCACCCATTCCAAAAATGTCAACGATCTGAACCTTCTCTTTGTTGCCTTCATTCATCTGGAACAACCTCTCAAAATCTTCCACAAGCTGATCAAGGCACACCCTTTCAAATCTTTCACAAGCATGTGAAGTCCCACTGGGTATTTGGCGACATGCAAAGATCTTTTTGTTTCAAATTCTCTTTGGATAGCTGACACTATATTTTGGCTGTCACTAATACTTTATGAAAGAAAATATCTTGATAAGAAATTTTTTTGGCTTGCTAAAATATAGTATTTTTTTATGTGAAAAAATGGTCCAATAACCAAGCATAATGGAAACACAGAGATTTGTGGATGGAATGTATATTCAGTCACCATGATATTATTGCATCTACAGTGTATCTATAGTAATAATCCAGATTTATTGAAGGAACAATTCAGGGTATCATTAAATCACAACAGTGAGGAAGTATCTATATTGGGTGTGGTCTAAGATGAATCTTTATTGGAAAGTATTGCCTTTGATTGAGTCAAAGTTTCTAATCAAATATTATGATAATATCTACACTGAAAATCAGACAATCATTTTACATTTAAATCATAACCATATTAATGTAAAACAACTGTAGTTCATATGTTTCAACATATTCAACCTTGCAAATAAGGGAAATAAATAACAACAGTTTCACCAAAATCTCAATGCACCAAATATTGGAGATAAATAGACATGACTTTGAGTAGCCAAAAATGGACACTGAGTTGTTATCTTGTCAGATGGAGCAATGAGGTCCCAAGTTGAAGGCGGGCATGAAGGTGCTTCCATGAAAATTAGGCATCCATATGGCTTACCCCTACAAATTGAGCTTGCCACATTGTTCACATGTACAAATCCACTGATCACATGTATTTCCATTCTTATTATTTTTAAGCTTGGTCATGCTACCCTCCAATAAACACAAACCTCCATACCTATTTTTGAGAAAATTTCTTTTACTAAGCATCTCTATTTTATTCATAAATAAATGAATGTTGTAATTTGGTATACTAGTTAATAAGAGGAAATAGTTAGTTCAATTCAATCCCCCATTAAATTTGAAACTAAAGGCATAATTATTTAAATCTAGATTGACTTTTACAAAATAAAACTAAAACTAAAATAAACAAGATTTGAACTATAATAATATACTAATTTGTGACATTCTAGAGTTACTCCCACACATGACATGTAAGCTTTGTGATGAACAACTATCCTAGAGCTAAAAAAATATGGGTCATCCACCGCTCTCTTCCAAATCCACTAGTACCACTGCACACTCTTGATTCACTCTCTAGAAGAAATTGATATTAAAAAAACTTTTTGCAAATAATTCCAATTCATAACTTGCAAACGGATATAATATAAATTCACATAATCATAATATAGCTTAATGGGTCAAGACTACTATCTCCAACATAAGCAACAACAAAAAAATGCATGATTGCATCAAATGCATTATTTTTAAATATGTTATCACCTTGACTTTTCTATTAAAGGCTCTCATGCTGAATTGTAACAAATGGTGAGCTCAATAAACAATAATCTCTTAAATTCAAATGAATTAACATCATTTCTCAATTTAAATACAACCATTTTCTCACCCAAGTCAACATTTATGAAATGCAGCTGGTTAGAGTTCAAAAATCATTGTCATAACACATGTACAACTCCTATATTTCCCAAGATAAATTGTCCTACAATTTAGTAAATATTAAATTAACTCCTCCACCATCATTGACTTCATTGAAAGGTAGAAGAGGATTTGTTACATAAATTTCAAATTATGTAGGGGAACATAATTCAGTTTAGGAACTTTAAATTACCAAAAAAAATTGTTGCTTGGCTTGTTTAACGAGGGGCACTAACTATAGTATTTCTTCGTATCATCATGCTTAAAGCAGTCACATACATATTTTTCCATTTGAGGCTATATCTAAATTATGGGAGGAAAAATATTAGTATCTAAATGGGGAGATTAGAAAGCTGACCAAAATTTGTCAATCTATTTGTAATTTATCTTAATTTTTCGACTGTGTTCAAGAATTATTTTGTTTTCTTGCAATTTCAGGTATGGATTTTATGATGAATGTCTAAGATAATATGGAAATGCAAATGTATGGAAGTATTTTATAGATCTCTTTGATTACTTTCCACTGATATCCCTCATTGAAAGCCAAGTAAAGAAAAAGATATTATACACTATTTTGTTGGTACCCTATGCAGCACAACAAACTTGTTCTTACGATAAGAAAAATTTCTTTTCTTTTGTTTCATTGCAGATCTTCTACGTGCACGAAGGTCTCTCCCCATCATTGGACACACTTGATAACATACAAGCTTTGGATCACATATAGGAAGTACGTCTATACACATAAGTATAATGTTCTGTTCTACATAGATTTGAAAAGAAGATCACAACCATAACATTCAGTTCTATGCATGATAGTGTCTTAGATCTAGTTCTATGTAGTGTTCTCTATTAGAAGAATTTTCTATCCTGGTTACTAAATAGTTTCTATTTGAAAGTATTTTGGTTGTACTGGCTATGTAGTGCCCCACCAAGGAACCCTTGGAACTAAGCGTAAAACATGCAGGGGATTTTGTTAAAGCAATTGCATCATTACACACTTAAATTAGGACAACAATGCTAATAATATGAACAAAAATGAACAAAAATGAACAAAAAATCACTATCACTTTGTGCTTGTGCACAAACAGTTGTAAACACCAACATCTACATGTGAAAATCTATGATCTCACTTGTTGCCTGTTAGAAGAGCCTCCTATACATTCACCATACCCTTGATGGTGTGTTAAATTTTGTGCAATGATGATGAAATCACTGGAAAAAAGAAGCTGAAACAGTGGCCTAGAGATGATATGTAAATCTTTGGGTCATGCAATAATAAATGTGGCATGGATGAGCATCGATTTTTCTTTGACTTCATGCCAACCACATAAAGGACAATTTTCTTGGAGCCTTCAAATTGAATCTAGTAGTTGTAGGGTAAAATCAAACTATCAATGAAGCTCTAAGTTGTTTAAGAGGATAGGTGGGACCTGTGGTGAAAAATATCACAATTTTGGGTACATTGGTGCATTTGGGAACTTTTTGCATGCTAAAATGAAGACTTGAGGGATTTTGGAGTGCATTCAGACCTTTGTGGGTGAACATAATACATACATCAACACCAACCAATATAATCAAATGAAACTTAGATGCAATCAATGAATAATGCAGATGCTAAAGTTCTAAACCATCCAAATAGCCCTAATAATTGTTGGACCTAATTTATTGCCAACCACTATAGTGTTCAACATTTAAGGTTTGATTCTTCACAAATGGCCATTCACATCAATGCATTTTAAAAAATATATCACGCCTCCAAGAGTCTACCTTCGATAAAATGTGACTGAAATGTTTCTCCAAATAATAGTATCTCCAATGTTGTCAGACGTTGAATATAATTTTAGGCTACTAAAGTTATCAACTTGCATAAATGTCGAACATTGGAAGTATGGGGACAATATAATAGATCACACCTTAATTCCTTGCCCCATGCAGAAAAATCTAATAATGGACCCTTCTACTGTCTCTTGTCTCTTGTATTCTGAGTTCCATGGAAAATTAGTTTCATACATATAATTGAAGGAAAAGAGCTTCTAGAAGTCTTTTCACTGCCTACTCTAAGGAGCATGCTCAACACGTTGAATAGTCTCAAACTCTAAGAAGTCAACATCCCTTTTACCATTGTTAACATTTATGCCACCAACTATGAAAAGAACATTGTTGGAATCTCTTTAAGTATGCTAAAACCGTCACATGCCTAAATAGTTCTATTTTTTTTTGGAAAAAAGGAAGTTGTCAAGTGAAGAGTCTAAATGGTGAATCAGTGGCAGATATTATGGATTCATCTAAACATGGTTAAATCCCTCCTATCAAAGGAAAATATTCTTGGACCAGTAAAGATCTGGCAAGCAATTCATTGCCAAAAGACTTGACAGATTTGTGCTTGCTAAAAATCTCACCTTCTTCCCAAACCTATTCTCTAAAACAAAATACATGGCTCACCATTGTTGAAGATGCAGAACAAGCTTTGGTGATGATGAAAGAACAATATTGAGGAGACCATAGAGCATGGATTGGAGAAAATATAATACAAGGATACAAATAAGAGATTAAGTCAGAAATAAATGATGGACCCCTAAATCGGGTTCATTACAATTGCTAAAGCAATTGCATCATTACACACTTAAATTAGGAAAAAAATGCTAACAACATGAACAAAAATGAACAAAAAATCATTATCACTTTGTGCTTGTGCATTACAACCAAGGACCCCTAAACTGTTCCCACATTCCATTGTTTTGCCTGACACAAATGGCCTATTCTTAAACCAGTAGGGATGAAGGTGCCTATTACCATTTGGAGGCACTGATTAATGCATGTGTTGAAATATTGGTGGAGACCTTAATATTGTTGAAATATTGAATTATTATGCATACTATCCTCACAAGTCACCCACAGCCTAGAGAAATTGTCCACGACATGCTCGTAGATTCAATCGTACAGCTACCCTCACAAGTCATCATAGCCTTGTGAAAGTCGGCATACTTTTGAGATGGAAATAGAGACCCACTTCTTTTTCTATTGCCCCTCCTACCATGAGATCAAAAGGAGATTTCATTGTCTTTTTAGACACTGTACATCCCTGCTAACCTTCTTTAGATACATCGATCAATATTGTCTAGTGCTTTACCTTCGAGAGACTACTCATCTTCGTGATCACATCTTACAATTGCTCTAAATTTTTGCACATTTAGAGTCCCTTTTACCATGCCAAGGGGAGAATCTTCATGTGTGACTATGTAAATCCTCATTTTTTTGCCATTCTAAATCCTAAAAACCAATTTGATGCATGCACTCAATGATCAATTTTTAGATCTTACCCACTACTTATGTTCAAACAATATATTGATTAAGAGAATGTTAGAGATTCATGATTAAATATTTCTCTTAATGTCAAAAGTGTGAGCCAGATCACAAGTGTCAGCATCAATGTCAAAATGAGGACTAGAAGAGATGCAATTCCTATATTACAACTAAGCATAATTAACGATGGAGGATTCATGTTAAGTTTTTCAAGGGGTGGTCTATTGAAACATATGTACCAGCATAGTATGGCAACATATTATACAATTCTTCATACAGATCAAATTCACCAAAGGAACTATTAACACACAGTTAGATATTGGAAAGAGAAAAACTTAAGGAAGAAGATCGTGAACTTCCATTTTGGTATGAAAAAATTGGCAGCATGAAATTACATGCTCAACATCTCTTACACTATAGTCAAAAAATATGGGAGTTCAGTTTGTCATTTTACTTTAATTCAATCAATTCTAAAAATTCAAGTGGACTTTTCCACAAATATACCGAAATATGAATCTCTACCTGTGACAAATATTGACAAGACCAAAATAAGTATAAGATATCCATAACGATTGCTCAAATATGCAGATGGATGTGAAGTGGCGAGCAAAAGGCAGTAGTTCCCACATCATCAAACTGCACTTGGAGAGTATGATAGAAAAGACTTTAAACACTCTAGTTTTTAGAGATTAAAATATACACATGTCGTGTGTAGTTTTACATACCTTTACGCGATGATTGGAGAAGGAATAGTGACTATCAAACATAGTGGGATAAATTTGAAGATTATTATGAGAACCCCTAAATTACTATAGCAGACATACCCAGGCATCTAACTAAATACGCACAGGGACATAGTTGTTATTGATTAGTGCTAATGATTAGAATATTGCTCTTCAAAATTATCGTATGAATCCATGCATCGCTTCATATTGATAATAGAAGGTCATCATGTATAATGAATGTATATATAAACTTTGAGGAAGAATCTATTGGAAGGCTACAATATAATAACATGACTCCATTGGCCAACATGCCAAGAGGCTGGATCTCAATAAAATCTCACATTACCAAGAAATATCCCAATATATTAATATACCAAATCACAATATCCACAACATCGCATAGATCTCCTTTTACAAGCGAAGGCAATGTGCAACAAACATACCATTATTAACAAAAAATGGTCTTTGACATTAGTGCTTGGACCCCTTAGACAAGACAATAAATTGATGATCATTATTGGTGAATATCCTTCAAATAAAAGCTATGAATGTATCCAAGAATAGCGAATCTCCTTGGAAACACTCTAAATACCTTTAACAAAAAGGTGAAATTATCTCTCTTTCTGCCCCTCATCATATGAGTCATGCTCTCTAATATTTATCATAGTTTTGTCTTCTTCTTCACTGAAATTAATTGCGATCATGCTATTTTAATGTCATTAAATCTACTCATATCATTGTTGATAGCTCTTCTATAACCTTTGATGATGATGCTCCTCTAGACAATGCTAAATGTACATCTTGTCATGTCCTATCATCTCTGAGTTTCTATAACAGTCCATCTCACTGTCTCGTCGTCACTGCTATGGATTCCATTTCATGACATATCTATTTTGTTATTTTCAACATTTACCATTGTTCTTGATCTGTGCTCACTGAACATACGTATAAAAGTGTGTAAAAGTCTTAGATGATACTCATCAATGGCAAGTTAAAGCAATGTAAAGTTCTTCTTTTCTTGAAACACACATAACAACAATGTAAACTTATCTTGAAACTTCTTCTTTTCCTGCAACACATATAACAAAAATTTTAAGTGCTTGCAAGGTATATACTTATGAATAAATATTACATCCTAATTTAATTTTATGAAAAAAAAATTCATTCCTTTTAAGCTTCATTCATCTCGAGGTGCAATTCACAAACTCAAGTATAGTGGCTTTTGTTCTTCAGGATACCTTTAGGGGAAGAGTATGTGAATGCCCCCTCATGTTCAGAGTCTAGTTTAGAGCAGATGGCTATTTACACTGCTAATGTTTGTTGAATCTAATTCTGAATAACATTGCTTGCTATTGTTGAATCTAATCTAATGTATATTTTAACTAGACTTGTACCTTATATAATTTGAAATTGTTGTTAGGCCTTATAGTTTGTATAATTTGATTGCTGGAGAGCTTCTATAGCTAAGCAAGAAGGTCATTGCATGAGTTATAGCCATGCGCTCAGGTATGAAAATTGTATATTTTTTATTCTAATGTATATTTTAACTAGACTTTTAGCTTATATGTTTTGAAATTTCTTTTAGTGGCTTAATGTTGTAAGGTCTCTTGAAATAAGACCTTCAGGCGGTTGGTCAAAGTTTTACAAATAATCTTAGGAATAAAGTCAAAGAAAGTATTTTTAAAATATTAAAGTATTTAGCTAGGTCTAAGAAGATTTGTGTACTTTCAATAGTTTTGCTTAGTTTGTGAAAGTTGTAGACTGAAGTTTTCATAGCTTGATTTTTTCTTCTTGCAAAGAACGATCATGTCAAATAATATAAGTGAAGAACAAAATAGGGAGATAATCACTAGATTGTGGTTTAACTTGAAAATAAAAAGTGATGGAAAATTTTATTGTCCTTGCAATATTTGTAAGGGCTTAAACCATAGAAGACTCCTAATCAAAATAGTTAAGAGACATTGTAGGGAGAATGGTCACATTGAAGGGGGGCATGACTATCATCCACTGGTAAGTTTTTCATTATATTATTTTAACAATTTATATACAAATGAAATCACTTGATGATGAGTTGATGATCATGGTTTATTTATGTTAATCAATTTTATATAGGTTGATCTTCCCAGGGAAGTACATAATATGAACCACAACAATCCAAAGAATATGGTTTTCAAAGTGGAGGAACATGGAGGTGCAAATATCCAAGGTGAAGATAATGATCCCATGGAAGATGATGATCATGCACCAGAAAACACAATTGAACAGGATGGTATAAATACATTGATCCATGACACATCTAGTCCAAGCATATCTGATGATGATGATGATGATAGCCTTGATGTACCTCTACTTTAGAAGGCATACGAGCCACTATACAAAGACTCCCAAACAACTCTTCATGTGATAACCCCAGGTACAAGCATTTGCCCTATGTTCTTGAGGCTGAGTGGCAGGCTCTGATTTTGGATGGAAAGTATAAAGCTGACAAGAAAAATAATATTACACTAGTCGAGAGTACAAAAAGGTATGTGATACTATTGAGAATCTAATTATGTACTAATTAACCTCTATATTTATACTATCTAACATATTTCAAACTTTTCATAGATTCCCTGACACATCAAAGGCAACAAAGGCAAGACTGGAAAAGCACGAGACACACAAGCTCATCTCTAGTGGTTTTTCAAAACTTCAAGCAAGAGTTGTAAGTATTAGTAAATAAAAAATTGAATCAAATTTTTTATATAATGTGATGGGAAATGCTCAGATAGACTAGCTTGTCTATGCTTCTGATCCTCAACTTGGATCTTAGTGTTTCTCCAAAACAATATATGATGCAGAGTAACATGCTTTGGAAGCACTGGTGTAAGATAAAACTACTAGGCTTAGTTTTCCACTTCTTCAAAGAGATTTCTCTTATCTCCTAGTATCCTATGCTTCTATAGGATCTCCTAATAGGATTAGATCATTAACTAAATCCTATTCACTCTTTACTACAAGAGTTACACCTTGAAAACTCCACCTTGGATGATCCACACCTTAATTTTGGTTCTCTTTCTCACTTTCACTTAGATGGTCTAAGTGCCAAATCCACTAAAACATCACAAATTTCAAATTTCATTGTGGGGACCTTCTTCACATTGAATTCATTTAGATTCCATCCCATTTTACTGATTTGGGAAGGTTCTTGGCTCTTAGGTTTATCATATTCAAGATTTCATTCAAACCCTTAACATATAACATGAAAAAGTCTTCAAAATGACTATAGAACACATCTCAACCACTATATCAACATGTTTTAGGCTTCAAGTATGACTGTTCCTTCAAAAACTGAAATATCACTTCAAAAATAGAGTTTTCCAGCCACTTCATTAACTCAAACTTTTTACAATATGCAACCAATGCTTGGAGATTCAAGACATCACTCCATTAGGTGTCTTCTCCACCATTCTAGGGCCTATTTGGTCAAAAATAACCTCCCACAATCAAAGGAATCCAAGGCTATCCATGTTGCATGGAATATTTGCAATAAGTGCAAAATGTTGTTATGACAACATTCTTACAACACTTGGCAACTTTGATAGATGCCTTAATCCTATATTATAGGCTTCTTATCCTCACATATTTTGAGTATCCAAGATCATTCATGATCATCATATTAATTTAATAACCATTAACCATTCTTAGGCCTAAGAACTAATCTACTGTTACAACGTCTTCTCCTTTAATTCATGGACCCCACTCATCACATAAGGCTGCATACTAGTTACTTCTCCCTTGTACCATTCAAGGCCTCATACACCCAAACTTGACACCAAGTGTTTTGGAAAACTCCAACCCTCTAACATAAATGGAAACCAAAACAAACATCAACACAACCCAAAACAAATCAGGTCTAAGGCAAACTAGCTATTACAAGTGACAGGGTAGATTGCAGCACTTGACATTTATTCTACACACCCAACCAAGAGTGAAATTGGATCCTCTAGGACTCCCAAAGACCAAAGACAGTTTAGAACAACTCCAACATGACCAAAATAAGATGTAACAAGGGTTGGAAATCCTGCTAACTATTTACCATTTTCTTTTGATATTTTAACTACCCTCCATTGGTTGATGAAACAATGCAAGTAAAATTCACCATACCACACAAAAATATAGGGCTCAAAGTTCAAGAGATGCCTCATAGAAGAGGATAAGAGAATTGGCTTCCAACAAGGCTATAGAGCCATGGCTGAATGGCTACGAGCTGAAATTAGTCTGGAAGGTTCTAATAATGATGCATCTAAGCCATAGGTAAATAAGCTAAATGAAATTTATTTCAAATTGAATACTTTACCAATTAGTCTATTTGATGTTATGTTCCAATATAAAGTGAGTATATCTATTTTAAGAAAGAAATGATAACAATGCGTAGGATATTGGAATGCAGCCTAACAATCCTTCTACACAATCTGTGGATGCCGAAGGTTCACATGATGTGCATCCCAGTGGTGGAGGTATACATTTGCTATTAAATTTTTTATATGTAATTTCAATTGGTGTTTGGATTAACGTAACATTTTGTATAGCAGTTGTAGAGGATTGAGGGGTCGATGTTCATGACTATGTTGACATTGAGTCCAAACAAAATGATGTGGTTAGATCAGGTAAAGAGCTCCACAGTTATGTTATTTAAAATAATTAAATACTTGTAACAATTATAATAAATTATATTAAATTTATTTCTTTTATTTGTTATTGCAAAGGACCCCCCTTTGCAACAACATCAGAATTTGAGATCATCAAGAACAGAGAACAGAACAACTGATGAGGGGGGAATTGATGATGACACTGATGCTCCTCTTAGAGCTTACATAGAAAAAAGAAATAGAAAGAAAAAAAGGAAATTATTGTCATCTACATACCTTAATTGATAATCACTGAATATTATGTCTCAATGAATTTAATTATGTGCTAATGAATGTTCATGAATTATGCGTTAATGCAGAATATTGATGAATGTTGCATGTTAATGAATCTAATGTGTTAATGAATGTTATCATGTGATATTGATTGAATGTTACATTTTATTAATGGTTGAAAGAATGAATGAAAGTTAGATGTTAATGGGGAATGTAGAGTGATGTTAGGGGGAGGGGGGTGGGGCCAAATGAGCTTCCAACTTTACGTGGTTGGCCCTGTTTAGTAGATAATATTAAACTATTCTCAAAACAAAGTGAAACTCAATAAGATACTAAATATTTCTCTATTTTGTCCTATGTTTAGACTGTTGTCCTATGCATCTAAGGCTTCATGCTTTGACAAGCTAGACAAAGCTTATAGCTAATTGAGTATAAAGATGCCTTGAACAAATAATATACCAATTTTCAATGGAACCAAAGAAATATCATCCAAGCTGTGGGTTCATAAATAAGAATCTTTATTGGCACTCAAGCCTATAAAAGAGAAGGAAATATAATTTTCTACCATGCTCTTGATGTTGAAGTCACACCTCCTTCTGAGCAATACAATAATAACTTCAGGAATCAAAAATTAGATGATGAATCAGATGTGAAGGCTCCTAATCAGCCTAAAGTCACATCTCCTAAGTTAGGAAAAGAATCAAGTAATGACTTAAGAAGAACAAATCTTTGTTTTCATTGCAAATAAAATTGGAAACCAGACATAGGTCTCTTGGTAAGGGTAAGGCATACCTTATTGAGGTGAATTTTGATGCGGGCAACGATGAGGATAAATGGGTGGTTTTATTGGCTTCATTGTCATGGAAAACCTTTGGTCATTGAGTTTCTCTTGGATTCCAAGTGAATTTAGACATTCCTATTATTTGATGGTAAATATATGTAGACATAGCAGATAATAAGTCAAGTTAGTTCAATTCATATGTATCTACAAATGACCTTTTTGATGAAATGATTGCTCCTCTAAATGTCTCTTCACTTGTTGAGAAGTGGTGGCCAGCCCATGATTTGTGAGATGACTAGACAAAAGGAATTTCTGTGCCAATTTGGAGAACTTCTTGGAAGCTATCAAGGATGAATGATATCTTAAAGATGTCTATGATGATTGCTACATTCAATGGTGCAACTACAATAAGAACATTACTAGCTAACCTGTGTATGAAGTTGGGCACATTTGAGTTAGAGCAGTTGGTAGTTCTAAAATGTTCTAGCTGCTTGTTCCCATTCATTCAATTAAAATTAAATCTATGCTATAGATTATCATTGAGGAGTCAACACTTTTGGGAAAACAAGAAAAATTTACTCATGCCAAATATTGGTAAGTGGTTTAAAAAGTACAAATCTAACTGCCACTCCAATGCATAGTGCTATGTAGAAGCAAAGGGTTTCCATGAGCTAGAGGTGGAGAATTTAAATCCTAAAGCTACTTGTCTCCATACAAAAACCACAACATTTAAACCGAGAAAGAGGAAAAACTAAAGCCTCACTTGAAAAAGGAAGAACAAGAAAAAACCAAGTTAGGAAGTGAATGGGAGGAAGATTTTCAGAATCTAACCTTAATAGACCACCAAAAATAGTGGTAACAAGATACAAGGAGAGAAAATAGTTTTTGACACTTGGAAGGAATAGAAGCAGTTAATTTTTTGAGTTCTCCTTCTGTCACAAATGAAATGAGTACATGGATTGATGATGATTATGAGATTGTTATTACTACATCTCAATGTCATACATTGAGGATGACATAGTAGGGATTGAATCTAGGGTTCATCATTCAGATTATGTGAAGCTGCTTAGAGATAAGGATGTTGATCAAAATTATCCTTCACCTTTTAAAAAGTACATGACATTGACTAGCATGTCAGTGTTTGTGCATGAGAAGAGTAATATTTCTAATGTCAGTCAATCAAAAAATACATTATGTGTCAAATCTAATCACCTCGAGGAAGATAGACAAAGAGATGTGATAGTGAAGGATAGGAACAAGTAGGTGAGAAAATGTTTTGATCAAACTATGGCAAGAAAAGAACTAGGAAAATTAAGGGATCGTGCTAAAGATGTTGAAAGAGCTCTATGATATCTAGGCATGCCAAGACAATTGCTTCACAAGAAAGAGAGAAGTTGCAGAAAATTAAATAGGAGAGATTGTTTAGACTAAGTATTGTAATTAAAATATTGCTTCAAGAACTTCACTCACATTTACCTTGTCAAAAATCTCAACATATAGCATTGAAGTCCTTTAAGGATGAGGTAACAAGACAGTAAGCAAGAATAGATCAACAACTATATATCATAGGACCTTGGATTGATATAAGTGAAAAAATGATAAGTTGATAGATGTTCATGAAAACATAAAAAACAAAAAATTAAGGTGTAGGAACAAAACACTTCAAGGAACCAAAAGACAAAGGAAGAAATGATAAAGTGGACAACCTAGCTGAGACCTATGACCTGAAACGTTGTCCAGAGAAATCAAACAGGGAAAGTTTGGAAGAAGAGAGATTTGACTTCAGAAACAAGGATAACTTTTAGCTTGTTAATAATCCCTTATTTGAGGTTAGAGCTAATGTTTGATGTTCCCTTATATGACTCCTAAGGGTCTCTAACTAAATCCTTATATTTTAAATCACAATAAACTTCTTTCTATTATTACTTATACTCAATTCTTTATTTTTCCACAAATAAATGTTAGGTATTAATAACAATATTTTTTCAGGGTAGATATATCAATGCAATTGTGCATGTATCTTGATGTTATGTACAAGTAATATCACCCATGCTTCTGATATATTCTTTAATTCACTACTAGAGAGATGCAATTGATCTTTGGTAAAGAATATAGATGAACAATATGCAAATGTCGTTTTAAGTAGTTGCGATATCTTCAATCAAACTTTGATAACCAAAAACACTTCCAATAATGATGGAAATGACTTTGTGAAAATTCCCAATCCAATCAATATCAAAGACTAGACAAGGATTATATATATTGAAGTTGGAAGTATAGTGATAGTCAACTAAATGACCTAATGTCATAGATCCTAACGATCTAATGTTAATTACTAATCTGCAATAAGTATCATTAGAATTTCTGTAGAGCAATTTGCTAGACCAAGTAATCACTGTTATAGATTTATCATAATGTAAAAGTGATATGTACCATACTGGTCTGAAGTTATTCACTATATCTGATATCTGCCTTATTGAAATGTGATATGATTGATTTTGTTTGGTTTGTAAAGACGTTGGATATTTATTTGATCTCTGTCTGATATAATATCTTTGTAATGGTGATGACCCAATGATGGGTGATCTGTACTGTTGTAATTTCTGATGTAACTCTTGTTACTTATGTGATATATATGTCACTATTCCTGATCTTAATCATTGTACTCATGGGATCTGGCTTTCTAATGTCTAGTGGATTACTACCACTTATGTCTATATAGAATATAAAGTAATCTTTTGTCTAAATAATGTCCTTGGACTGGTTATTGATGCCTTTTTAGTATCATTTGAAGAATTGCAACTCAGCTTCATTGCATCTTTTAGTATTTGGCTACTCTGTCATTATTGCACCCTTTTGGATAACTAATCTGTGATTAGTATTTGTGATCAGCATGATATAATTTAAAGAGAAAACACTTACATTTTAGTATCAAGCTTGTTTTCTGAATGAATGGAGAAAAACTAGCGACATATCCATTTCAGCTTTATGTTTTTTATTGTTAGTATTTGATTATTAGAACATAACTATACATCCTTGTGAATTAGAGTTTCAGCAAAGATTTAAAATTATTTGGATTTCTTTCTTATTGTAGCAAAGGTTATGGAGGCCCTGAACATTCCAAGAGGTGTCCGGTGTGTGCTTTTTTGAACACTTAATACTAACAAGTATTTTAAGTTTTAATAATATGGATTTGTATAATTCTAGTTTTAATACAATCTTATTGCAGGTTGATAGATTTTCTTAACAAGTTTTCAAAGTGTTTTCTGTAAAGTCATTGTTCACTCCAGTTCGATCATCCTGACTTTTAGCTATAGGTGCCTTGCCTTTGGTCAAGCATAAAGCTTTCCTTAGGCCCATGTAATATGGTGGGTAATTTTTTGGGTTTCTCCTTACCAATGAAAACTTTGATGTGACCCTTACTGTATGCTTTTTCCATGCATAACATGAATAAAAAACTAGCAATACTACATTGATGTGCAATGGGTACACTAAAGAGGTAGAAAATCAAATAGAAGAAATACATTGTTCTATGGTTTGCATGTATTTATGTAATACATGATTACTAGGCACCATTACGAATATGTTCCTTAATTGTCCAATGAGAAAGGACTCTAATTGGAAAATTTAGGAGCATATCTCATGATTTCTGTCTTCCTCTTGCTACCTCTCCCTATCTCCATCTCTGCTTTAGCTCTCTCTACTTATTTTATAACCTATTTATCCCTCTATCCCTATCACCCTCTTTCTATATCTCCTTATATCTTTCTCTCTCATTCACCATCTATATATCTCTTTATCGGGCCTTCTCCTTATTCCTCCATATCTCTTTATCTATTCCTCTCTATCTTTCCCACTTTATCTCCTTGAACATCTCAGCTTTTAGAGAAGAAAAAAGCTTCTGCTAGTCAGGATCAAGTGAAGCAAAAGGCATTGCAGATTGAGAGCATGTGGGCACGAGTAGAAGAAATGGAGAAGGTTGCTAGGGGTAGGAGTGGTGTCCTCAAGGAAATACAGTAGAAGCTTGAAGATATGGAATAGAAAACATCAAGACAAAGAAAACGTGCAATAGAAAATGAGCAGGAGCTCTGCAAAGTTAGGCATGATTTTGAGGTTCTAAGGTCTAGTATTGATAATTTAGTTGGTGCACGGGAGTCTCTCTTGTCCTCTGAGAAGCGAATCCAAGAAATAGAGAAAATTTTGGAAGGTTAAGCCTGCTCATCATCTGTTATATATGTTTTATTTGGGCCAACTATCATGCTTTTTGAAGCTAACTTTTGAGTGATCTAAATTTACTAGGTACAGGTTTTCATTGAATGTTCTCATTTTTAAAGAAATCTTAATGTTTTCTTATTGTATTTCATTCGCCGTCATCATTTTATCAAATGTCAAATAAGCTATATCTTCGTAGGGTAGACATCATGAAATATAGATGAGAATGTGTAGTAGGAATTAGAATTTAATGACATGTACAGTCCATCAACCAATTCTAAATACCATGTTATTGCTTTCTATTTTAATATAAAAATGGTATGTTCAAAAGAAATAGAATTATAGTGAGGAGCACTACTCTTGATTGATTTAAAGTATTGTTTACAATGAATATGGTCCATATAGTTTTTAAGTCACGAAAGTTAGCCACATTTTTAAGATATCAAAATATGTAAATATAGGTCATGGAAGATATTAATTTATTAAAAGAACACTAAGAATTCATTTTTACATGTGAAACAACATTTATTTTCTCTAGATTTTCATTACCTAGATTTATCAAAAGTTCCAGGTCAAAAAAATTCATGGAGGGGAAATAGACTTTGCTGATTATATATTTATGAAATTCAGGCATGATTGAGTGAATGCTGTAAGTCTATCCATCAACACCAGAATATGAGATATTAGTCTTCTACAGAATGAGATGCATGATGTAGAATTACATTTTTATACATTTTCTAAACAATTATTTACTCAGACACCAGGTTAATTTCATTTCTCGGGTTGAACTAACATATTTTTGTTTTTATAATTTCATTTTTATGCGTGTACTTATTAAAATTTGTAATATCTACTAGTTTAATAATAAATTTTGTACATTTGAATGATATTCTAGTTTCTCTGTCTATTGATCAATCATAGGAGGGCAATTTTAAGTACACTCTTTATGGTGTTCTTGTTCATGATGGCTGGAGCACACATTCTGGCCATTATTTCTACTTTTTTGAGTCACTTAAACCTTTCAAAATTATTTTTATGCTGGGAACTCTAGGTTATAGTCTTAGAAAAGTATTTTATTCATTAACAATTGCTTCAACCTGGCTTGTAGGTGAAGTGCACACAATGTTCTTATTTCTCAAATAAATTTGATCCATTCTTAGATTTGATCCTAGAGATCATTCGAGCAGATTCCTTGTTGAAAGCATTATCCCATTACACGAAAGTGGGGTAGTTAGATGGGGGTGTGAAAAGAGATCAATGTGAACAATGCAAAGTAAAATTGAAGGCTCTAGAACAACTCACAATTGATAAAGCACCACATGTTCTTGCAATTCATCTCAAGCACTTCAGTGTAGTTGGATGTGGAGGAAAAATTGACAAAATAGTAGACTTTGGTTGTATGTTGGATCTCAAACCATTTGTTATCAGTTCACATGTATGTAGCCCTTACAAAATTATTTGCCAGTGGATCACATTTTTAGAGTGGAATCTAATAATATAGTTTTTGTAATATCTACTAGTTTTATAATAAATTTTTCACATTTGAATGATATTCTAGTTTCTCTGTCTATTGATCAATCACAGTAGGGCAATTTTAAGAACACTCTTTATGGTGTTCTTGTTCATGATGGCTAGAGCATACATTCTGGTCATTATTTCTACTTTATTCATTCATCCATAGGCATCTGGCATGCTTTAGATGATAATTGGGTATACATTTGCTACAGTTGTGAAGACATGTTTAATTTTGTGGAGCAAGCTCATTATAATTTGTGTATAACAGAATACACAAAAGAACTACAATTTTATGTAGAACCTTTATTTTATATGGGAACACTAATTATACTGAAGTTTCTTAGACTGATTGAAGTTATTCTTATGAAATTTTGTACTCTAGGTCTATTCAATTAGTGAAAAAAGTGTGCTTTCCCAGAAAGCTTACATGCTATTCTATATACGAGATAAGAAAACGAGCATTCAAACAACAGGTGGGTTTGAATCTCAATATAATGGCTCTAAACTAAAGAAGAGGGTGTCATTGAACATTGGACATCCAAAGGAAAACCACTTACAAGATTCATATGCCCCCTAGGTGACAGAAAACATGCATTCTTTCCAAACGACAACAATCTCTTTTAGTGTTGCAGGTGTAAACAAGATATCCCAACGGGTAGAAAATTTGTCAAATGTCAATTTCATTTCAAAAAGTCTAGAAAAGAACACAAGTTCTAGCTAGTCATGTAGTATATCCAGATCATCAGCAAATCATGATGCTACATTACAGATGGTGCCTCCAAGAACCAATGGTATTCAAAAAAATAATGTCTTCTACTCAAGTCATACCATAAGTAATGGATGCACATCGAATGGGTCTAGTAATAATGTTAAGAAGCAGGAATCTGAAATAAAGGGAACTAATTCTGTGGGTAATTTTAATATTATGGTTGTTAGACATTCTCAGAACTATGATGTGAGCAATGATAAGGAGAACTATATTGGTAGAAATTTTGAAGCTTATTCAAAAATTAATGGTAATAGATCATGAGAATGTCAAACATTCTACAAATGGTTTGACAGGTATTATGACTCGGCATCATGCTACTAAACTTCCAAAAAATGATTCAAATGGTAAACTTGTAGCTAGTGAGAATCTAGAGAATGGTAGTGTGGTCCACAATTCTATAGATAATGAGAGTGGGGCTGCTAAGCTCCTATCCCTGGAAGATGGTTCCTTATTTCAGGTGCTTGTTTTTTGTATTAATGTTGCAGTGTATATGTTTGTTTTTGAGAAAATTGCTTTTAGTCGTAATGAATCTTTATATGTTCCTTTTGGTAGGGAGACAAAAATGGTACTTTTCTCTATAAGGGAAGGGAAATGAATGGGTCATATGTAAAAGCTATGCATCCACATAGGTTGCAAAAATATAGTCAAGAAACTAAATGTATTTCGAACCAAAAGTACCAAAAACACCATGCCTGAAGGTGCAATAGGCTGAATATGCTTGCAGTAGGGTTGCTGTGGTGGTGACGGTAGTTGGCATCACCACCATAGTGGCCCTGCCCTAGTGCTAGTAGTAGATGTCATAATTGTGATGTCCGCCTGACCATTGCGACAGAACATACATCGCAGACATAGCATCTCCGTCACAATTCTTACATGGACATTGCAATTGCGACGCCAATGCAAGAATTGCGATGGCCCACAGCATCGACACCAAAGCTACCCTGCCACCTGGTGCCATTGTGTCCCAGTTGCAATTTTCCAAGGACATTGAGATTGCGACATCTAGGGAAGTAATGGGATGGCTACTACAACAAAGACCCCGTGGCCAGATGCTGATGCAACCCCATCGCAATGTGTGGGGTGGATGTCAAAATTGCGATAGACACTGCATGCATTGTGATGAGATTCATGCCAGATTAAAGTGGTAAAATTGCAACGGATAGGCATCAAAATTGTGACATCAAAGGATAGACGTTGTAATTTGCGACTAAAAAACAACGATGTCTATTACTGTCATAGTGGCGACACATTGCCATCATAATTACAACACTTAGCCATTGCAAATCGATGCCAAATGTATTAGTGATAGGACATACATTAAATAAATGTTAGAGCAATGGGAAAGCTAAATTCAACAAAAAATTCTACAATTGCAATTAGCATAGACATAGAGCTAATGAATGCAAAGAGAAACCTAGGTTTGAAGGAAAATGTCATAAATGCAAGAAGCATGGGCACAAATCCTTAGAATGCAAAACTAAGATATTGAACCTAGAAAAATAGATTGTAAAAGCTATATTTAGTTGGGACTATAACACTTGGTGTAAATGTCATTACTATGGTGAATTTGGACATATTGGAATGAATTGTGTGATACATCACATGAGAACAAGAGACACCACTAGAAGATGTTTCATTTCTACAGAACTTGGTTATCTTGTCAAGAGCTATATGACTATTAGAAGAATTGAAGATAAAAAGAAGGAAAAAGATGATAACATCAAAAATAAAATGAGACAAAAATGGATTCCAAAATCTTCTAAGAATGCAAGTCTAGGCAATGATGAACATGTCACTCAAGAATTGGGTGACTCAATTATTTCTACTTGATCTCTTGCAAGGAGAATTGGAACTAGGATTCTAAAGAAGATATCTCACATTAGTTGTAGTTAGTAAAATAAAAGATCCATATCAGAATTCAAGATGTAAAGGGATCATCGAGAAAACAAGAAGATGATAGTCATTACCAAGTGAGGTTAGGTTGCAAGACCCTACTGAGCAAAGTCAGGAGTAACTAAGTTTTGTATGGAAACTAAGTAATGGATGACTATGCCAAGAATTCAATGCAAGAAAAGTGGATGACATTCTATCATTTGAGAAAACAATCATAGTAGGAATTTATGGCTATCAAAAGGAAAAATTTGATAAAAGGGGAAAAATTGAAGTCAATTCTCACCATGAATTATCTAGAACTATTTGTGCAAAGCAATTTTTGAGCATGCGAGCAATCTGTAGCAAATCAAAGAAAGGATCTAAAATGTTTGTTCGAGGCATTGAATGGAAGGCACCAGACTTCAAGCTGAGTCCAACTATTGCAAAAACCATAGATCCAAGTGGAGCACAATAAAAAATGCCACCAAAGGTATTATTGATTAATTAAATTCATTCACATTTCCATTGTGCTATTAAAGATATTGGAACATTGGAAATGGATGAGTTTTTGAAATAATTGTGTGAATGGTGTGTTAAAACTAGAGCATCAACATCTTTAAGCGAAGAGTTTAACTCACATTCCACATATGCTACAAGATTTTTAGATCAAATGAATAAGATTCATTCTTAGTCATGTGCATAATGGTCAATTATGGTTAGAACAACCTATTTTGATAATAAAGAAGATGATCCATAGGATCACTGGTCTTCCTATGCCAGCAAAATCCAAAATGACTAAAACCCTAGGTTGAGTCAAACTAGAGAAGAAAACCCTTGTCAAGTGGGATGGAAGGGGAATGAGGATTAGCTATGTTATAGATATGGAACTAAAGTTTAGGATACATGTCATCACACACAAAATATATAGCTTGAGTAGACTCAATAGTGTATCATGGGAAGGAGTGGATCTCACATACAAAGTGGTCAAGAATCACCTGTCACTTGACCTTGCCGAGTTGATGCTAAATTATTTCAACAAGAATATGGAGAGTATAAGAACTTCAAAGAACAATCCTTTTAAATTTATTTCACTTTTAACTTGTCTATTTTTTATATTTACAAAAATTCTTCCCATCTAAAGGTACTATCATATGGAGGAAGGATGTACCTATTCTTTATCAAATTAATGATTATATAGTTGAAATGGGTGAAAACTATGTGAGTATTATGGACAATTACTTTGATGCATTCAAAGATAAGATGAATAATAGATTTAGGATCCCAAAGAAACTTGTTGATTATTACAAAGATGATATTTGTTTCAAGATTGATAGTGATAAAGTGTATATACAAGCAGTTAGACCTAGAATTGTATGGGTCAAACCTCTAGGTTATGAGGTAAACATAGATGAAACTAGGAAAATTATTGAAGTAATGATTACTGAGCTTGTTGACCCAAAAGCTACATAATTTGGCACCTATGATGAAGCAAAGTATAGAATAGAACTTGAAAAAACTCCCTCGGGCAGTCAACAAAGGGAAGAAGAGAATTGTAAAATTGAAAACTAGCACCACTCTTCTATTGACTAAAGGAAAAGGTGATGATATTGAGGAAGATGAAGTAGAAGATGAAGAGAAATCAAAGGAAGAATAGCCTATAAAGAATAAAGGTAAGGTTATTATAACCAATCCTACCAAACAGTCTACTGCTATGTTCATGAGGAGGGCATCTAGGAAGAAACTTGACAAAGAAGGAGATGTGATCTTTAAAAGGCCTCCAGTCACCTTTTAGGAAAGGTTAAAAGAAATAGAGTTAGGAGAAGGCATAAAAAACTTCAAATCACTAAGGTATGAGGCTAAGACTGCAAAGGAGCAGAAACAAAAAGAAGACATGATAATGTCTAAAATGGGTAAGTGGAAGTATTCCCCAGACTAGCTTGCTCAATAGATTTTGAGTGATCTAATGGAGAAAATCAAGTCAAGATGGGATAATTCTATGAAAATAGCTAAAGAAATATATTAGTAGACCCTAAGGCAACTAATTCCAAGCTTGAATGATAAGGAGGTGAAAGAATCTCTAAAGAAGAATGAAGAAAATCTTACCTTGAGATTCAACACTTGTCTTATATTAATGAATGGCATTGAACATGTAGTAAGGAATGCCACCAAAACATGGAAGAACATTTTAAATCTTCACAAGCAGAGTTATTTTGTTGTCAATGTTAGTGATAAGGATGAAGATGAGGGTGAACATGACAAAAATGAGGAAATTGATGATGAAGAGGTAACACATTATAGCAATGTAGATGATGAGGAATAGGAATAGGAATAGGAAACTATCAAGGAAGATTTACTTGATGATTAGAACATTGAGGAGACTGACCCAAAAAATATTGCAGCAGTAGTCATAACCTCGCTTCCTCATTCTCTGAGGGAAGTATTGAAAATGTCAGGCCTAAAGAAAGCTACTACAAGATTGATTGTATCAAACATTGAAAGTACAAGCACTCAATCAATTTTTGCACCTATTTACCTTAGTAATTCATTGACAAAAGTGAGAAAAAATTCATCTATTGAGTAGTCAACACTTCTTTCTTCATCAATTTTGGTTACACTAGGCATTTTAACAATAAGTGTAATATCTACTTTTTCAACTAGTCTTACTATCTCTACCATTGTTTCCATTCCTAGCATACAAATAATAAGTGCAAGGATAGTTGAGACCAAGCCTTAACTGAGTACAAAAAATTTTAAATAAAGGCAAAGAGAAAGAAGAAGTAATTGATCTTGATGAGGAGATTGTTATTTTGAATTGGGACATCTCTAATCTTAACCCTGATCAAATGCATATATTTGGAGAACTTCTTCAGAAGGAAGCTAAGTAGTAGAGGCTTAGAGAAGAAATAAAAAAGGAATTTCAAATAATTGAAGATGCAAAGAATATTCTAGTAGAGGCACTTAACATAAAGGTTGACACTTCTCAACCAATTTTGATTTAGTTAGCAGGGGTAGTCCATAAATTCAATGAAGATTTTAATGGATAGGAGAAATTGTTGTAGAGAATAGAGAACTAATTTGAGAATAAAGTATTGGAGCTAATTGCACAAAAGATTGCAATTCATAAAGTAGATCTATCTATTATTCTAAGCTCACTGGAGACCTCTTGCAACAATGTATCTTCATTATTTGGTAAAATATGTGATATTTCAATTTTAACCAAATAAATTAAAGAAAACTTTCAAAGATTGATGAAGATCTGCAGGGGAGTGCACAACAGTTATAACTTGACCTAAGTTACAACTCTACCCACTACACCAAGATCAGATTGTTAACTGATATGCAAGAAGAATTACTAAGAGAAGAAGCCAAAAGAAGAGCTACATTGATAAATATACAAGGCATGATTCTCCCAAAAATGGATGTATTATATAAACATATTACACATGCTAAAACACTCATCCATGATAACAACTTTTCAATTGCAAATCACATGATAGAACTTTCAGCAGAAGTTGAAATTACATTGTACACATGCAAGGTGTTGAAAGAAAATTGGGACAACACAATGGTGTTGATTCTAAAGGTACATTCATATTTCTTGTCACATTTTGGCATTACTATATACTATATAGTAGACATCTTTGGCATTAATGTCAAAAAGGGGGAGAAGATATAATATAAGATGAAGTATATAGAAAGGGGGAGAAAATGTATATATCAGATGTGAAAATATGTAAAGTTTATTGTATATATGTACGGGGGAGAATTATATGTACAAATACTTAGAGATACATCTCTTACAATTTTTTTTTTGAAAAATCTCAAAAATAGAGTACTCTATTGAGTTGGAGACATAAGGAATTGGATAAAAGGTTTTCTTGAACTCTTTGAATTCAATTTTGATTGATAAGTGTTTTTGTCACTAATGCCAAAGGGGGAGATTGTTGACATTACAATCATGTTTGTTATTAGTGAAATACACTTATTTAGATTATAAGTATCTACCAAGTGTATTGTATAGTTAATAGAGTTAACTGAGTATTTCAAACTCTACCACGTTCTACAATTGCTACTAAATTCAAAGGACAATATTAATTTTTCACTAAGAAATTTCTACCATGATGGTGATCAATAGTGCAAATTGAGCTTCATAAGGTTTACCAGGTTCCTCAGTGCAAACTAAGTTATGCACTACTTACTGAGCTCATAGTTATAGTGTTGTAAATCTGGTGTTCACTGAGCCACTTAGTGTTCAGTTCATACTAAGCTCATAGTGATAAAATTTATCGAGCTATGGAGTATGAATCAAGTGATTCAATTTATATGTCAAGTTTCATAGTATTCATCGAGTCACTAGTCCAAACTAAGTTCAAACTACTTGAAAGTGATCAGTATGGACCAAGCTTCTATGTCTACCGAATGCATGATGATTTTGAGCATTGACTGTCGATGTCGAATATTAGAACCTCACTGAGCTATTCTTTAGAACTCGACTTCCTATAGTTGGGATGACTTTGTTTATTTTGTGTAAACTTGTATTATAGCTGACTTTGTTGATTTGTAAACTAGGTTGGTATATATGTAATGTATTGTATCCCATCCAATATATCATATGGAAGTAATGTAACAAGTAGAGAAGAGAAAAAGTACAAAATACAAGTCTAAAACAATATAAGGAGCAGAAAAGATCTATCTATCACAACAAGGTGATCATAAAAATCAAAGGAATCTCATTTAGCAAACCAAGTTGTAGATCAAAGACCAGCCATATTTCATCCTAATAGGTGGATCAGTTAAATCCTTTCACAAGGTAGACTTAACAGTCTTTTATAAATCTCTTTACCAAGTGCATACTTGACTATATGTTTGTAGATCCTTTTTCAAGGTGGACCTAGTAGTCCTTATTGCTCCTAATAGGACAAATCATCAAAAGTGATCATTGTAAGCCTTAACAAGCCAACTTTATATTGTATTACTAAAGCTTGTTGATATCATCGTCACCCTAGTTTTACTTTCTATTTGGAAAGTTTCCAAGTCACCAAATTTTGTATCAAAAGTGTTATGAATGTTTTGATATTTTTAGTTATTCATGCATGCAATTAGATCAGAATACACATGAAGGATTAATTGATAATTAAGAATTAATTTTTATTAGTTATTGATTTACCCCTCCCTTCTCAATAACTTAGTCTATCATATACATTTCCAAAAAAGAAATGCTAGATCATTAAACCAATTAGGCACTCTTCTTGGATATCAAATTTTGTCCCTATTAGGAAGAAAACTAGTGACATAAGACTGTGTTGATTTTAGAAATCTAAACATTTCTTCACTAAAGAACAATTATGGTTTGCCAAATATGGAAGCTATGTTGTAAAAAGTTACTGGATTAGAGTTGATGTCCATGATGGATGGCTTCTCTAGATACAATTAGGTAGTTGTAAAGGAATCAAATTAGTACAAGACACCATTTACAACACCGTGGGTAACATATGTCTATAGAAGAATTACTTTTGGCCTAACTAATGTTGGTGCCACTTTTTAGAGAGTCATGGATGTGGCCTTTGCAGATATTATTGATAAAGTTTTTAGGGGTGTATCAAGATGACTTGAAAACATATTCAAAGGATCAAAATGACCATTGTATGCATCTTGAAATGTTATTTATTTGAGCTCTTAAGAATGGTATTTTTTTGAGTCCTAAGAAGTGTGCCTTTGTTGCTATTGAAGATATATATTGTAGGCCACTTGGTAGGAAAAGAAGGAGTTAGAATAGACCTTGAAAGGGTAGAAGCTATATAAAAGTTTCAAAAGCCTAAGAATGTAAAGGGGAGTCAATCCTTCTCTGGGAAAATAAATTTCCTTAGAAAATTTGTTAAAAAATTTGCCGAAATAAGAAGACCAATCTTTAAGATGTTGAAGAAAAGTTCTAAGATCAAATGGGATGAGGAACCAAGCATGGCTTTTCAAAAAATCAAAAAAGCAATAAAAGATGCTCCTTTTTTAAGAGCCCTTGATTATTCTAAGATAATGCACATATTTTCCTTTGCTTCATTCCACATTGTTGCAACAATTTTATTGTAGAAAAATGAGGATGGGTATGAGAAACCAATAGCATTTTTTAATAAGTCATTGCAAGCTATAGAATTGAAATATGACATAAGTGAAAAGAAAGACTATGCATTGGTTAAGGAAATTAAGGTAGTTAAGGAATTTAGGTTTTACCTAGCGTGTGCTACAGTGATTGCATTTGTTCAAAGTGTTGTACTCAAGGAAATCTTCTCACAACAAGAAGTTTCACGAAGAAGATGTAGATGGATCAATAGGATCCAAGAATTCAATATAGACATTGAAATTACAAAGTTGGTGAGAAGTCAAGGACTTGTTAAGATGATGATAGAGGCTAACATTGAAGAAAATAAGATAAATCAGCTTGATGGTGCTGGCATATATGGATTATGTGATATGGATGTTTGTGATTGGTATAAGGATATCATATTTTACTTGTAATACATGAAAGATCCACCAATATTAACTAATAATCAAAGAAGGGCCTTAAAGTTATAGGCTATCAAATATGTCATTGTGAGGGGATAGCTATGGTGGAGAAGTATGGAAGGTGTATTACCCAAATGTGTTGATAAATATTTTTCAATCACAATCCTAAATGAAATACATAGTGGAGCTAAAAAATAGCTCACATAGTGATTAGAATAGAATTTTTGTGGCCTGCTCTTTTCAAAGATTCATATGAACTTGTGAGAAAGTGTGATCCCCATCAAAGATTTCGTGGAAAGTTGAAATTTTCTAGAAACATGTCATTAAAACTAGTAGAAGTACAAGCACCTTTCAAACAATAGGGATTGGATTTCATAGGATAAATTTCAACCAAGTCTAGTACTAGTTACTCATGGATACTAGTAGTAATAGACTATTTTACAAAGTGGGTAGAAGATACTCCTACTAGGAATGCTACTAGTAAGGTGGTGAATAAATTTCTATTGAATAACATTGTAACCAAATTTGGATGTCCTAAAAATATTGTGAGTGTTAATGCCATGTGCTTTCGAGATGAAGAATTTATAAAATCTTGTGACAAATATGGTATTACTAGATCAACATCTTCCCCATACCATCCCTAAGGAAATGGGTAGACATAATCAAACAACAAGATTCTACTAAAGATTATCAAGAGGGTACTAGAAGTAAACATAAAGGCTTGAGATTCTAAATTTCCATTGGCACTCTAGGTTGATAGTGTAATAATGAAAAAAGCCATAGGATATGCACCATTTGATCTAGTATATGGAATACAAGCTAGGATACCTCAAAACAATTTAAGGGGCATGTATGAGTTTTCTCAACATTAGGATGATGATCCCATTTATGAGAAGTAAATTAGGATGGATGGAATTATGCAATTAATTGAAACAAGAAGGGATGCCTCTACAAAAAATGCAAAATTGCAAGCCCAGGTTAAGAATTTGTATGACAAAAGGATGGTATCAAGAAAGTTATACCCTAAAGATATGGTATTTTTATGGAATGCTAGATTAGAAGACAAAGGAAAACATGGAAAGTTTGATCCCATTTGATTAGGACCATATCTAGTTCATGAAAACTAGGGAGAAGACTCTAATTTCATAAGGGAGTTATTAGGTAATATTTTAGAATTGCTAGTTCATGGACAATTCTTGAAGAGGTATTACTATTGAAATGATTATCTTTCCATAAATATTGGTTAGGGTTTTTATTATATTTAAATCTCTGTACGATATAGTTTTTGCAATTTGTTATATTGTTTCCCTCTACTTTGTCAGGTGTTGCTCTCCAAAATTGTCATGTATATGGTCTACTCATCCTAGAAATTCTGAATTCTTGCATGGATATAAGCTATCCATCATCCCTTGATAGAGCCATTGATAGCATAATTTTTCACCCAGTAAAAACTATGATATCCTATGAAAATCAGGAAGAAATTATGATTTAGTTACTTAGGGTTTTGCAGAATGTGTCACTCCATGTGAAAAAACCCTAGAAAATAACGATGTCTCATGTTTTTTTGAAATTGATCATAAACTAAAATGCAAGTATAAATAAGGGATGAATGAAAAGCTTTGGTTATACATTGATTTTATATCCCCATGTCCTTTGATGGCCATGTCTAAGCTAGAAATGAAGATGTGAGATGGAAGTACAAATAGTGAAAAAGTGAAGATATTACTAGATTTTTGAGGATTGATAGGATTTCAAGCAATATACTAGTTTTAATGCCATTAATGCCACACTCTCTTTTGGAAAAAAAACATTCTAAGAAGAACAAAGATTTCATTACTAGTTGCATAAGTATTAGAAATTTTAGAGAAAAGTTTGAGTTACAGAGTGAATTTGAGTGAATTTGTAGCATATTAGAATTCAAGGTTATTGTGATATTTTGAAGAAATGACATAGAAGGAATGCAAATTGATTTCATAGGCATAGATTGAAGAGTCTACTTTAGAAACAAAAATCCCTAGACTATTTGTAGATGAATGGGTGCAGATTTTACCTAGTTCTTCCAATGCATAGTTTGCCACTAATCATGCATTCAGAGATCCCTACGTATTTTCCAAAGATGTAAAAGTTTTTGATAGGAAAAAAATTAAATTGATCTAGTTCTTCTACAAAAACAAAATAGAGAAGGTTCCAATTTCTAACCCTTGGAATAGGAATTTGGGAAAGCTAATTATGCCTAAGGTTATTGTGGATATTTACCTTGTAAAGACATTGATAAAGTGTTACAATCCAATCAGCAAGTCTTTACACATGAAATATAGAAGCATATTCTTGGTATTAGATAAGGATACATTTATAGAAGCCTTTGATTTGGGAGGCCCAATGTCATTACCTATTGACATGGACAAATTGAATTAAAAATTAAAAATTCAAAAGAGCTTGTACATGGGTAGAAAAATGACATGGCATGTCCCAATGTTAAGGAAAGAGAAAGGAGAGAATCCAAAGAAGAAGGAGGTGAAAGAACTTATGCCCTTGGAATTCTTTCAAATGTATATGCAGAACACCATTTTTGGTTTGAAAAAAGCCCTAGGTTCATATGGAACTATGAATTCTCCTAGTGGGCATTACATCATGGCATTGAATATCCAGGACTTTAAAAAAAATGTTGGGTACGATTTTGTGGCCTACATCATCAATAAGATTCATGATAAAATTATTGTTGTATAGGAGGGAAAATTGGAGAATTTCACATTCCATCATTACTCCTTGATAATGCATATGATCATATTTAGAAATGTACAATTCTTTTATCAAAGCTTCTTTGAGTGTAGAGAGGAATGGAGAGAAAGGCTACCTATACAAATATGGACAAGTATATGGCAAAGATTCTACCCATATTCAAATGTTATTTATTTTTATAATGAATTTGTGCACCTTGTTTTAAAAATGATAGAAGTTAATGAAAGGATACATAGAAGTGTTAGAAAGGTGGTTAAGCCCAACCGATGTTTTGATACATGGAAAAAAATAGGGCATGACTAGGGAAGTGTGTTTACTTTTTAAGATTATACTATCATCATAATTTATGGATGCCCTTAGCCACCTCACCTTCTGCCAAAATATGTCCTAGAGAGACTAGAGTCTTTTGGTAGTTAATTTCATTAAATAGAGAATATCTAGGCCAAACTATCATGAAGGGAGCATTTTTGTGTAGATGTACCAAAGTAAGATATTTTGATATAGGGAAGAATTCCATAGAGGAAACTGATGCTTTCCTAAGAAGCTAAAAGTTGCCAACTGGGATGAAAAGAACATACAAACCATGCAATATAGTAAAAAATAATTTAAAGAAAATGAGAGGATATATTTTACCTCCAATAAAGTGTTTATGGGAGGAAGATGTCATTACTGACTATTTAGATGAGAATGTGTGTAGGGAAAGGATGATTAAATACAAAGATGTGCTAAGTTTTGAACATGAGATGAAAAAGGTATATCCATCCTTTAAGGGATTCTATCCTAAAGAAGACCACTAGTTTAGGTTTTACAAGTGTATTAAAAAAAATTGATGAGATATCAACACAAGTGGTAGAAGAAATAAGAAAGAAGGTGGATCCTAAGTCTTCTAATGAAGAAATTATTGTAGAGGTCAATGATAAGGACAAGGATCAAGATGAAATTTTAGAATGGGCTTAGTAGAGGAGCAAGAAGGAAAAAATGGTGAAGATTCCACAAAAGGCCTAATTGAAAGCCTTGCAGGTCCTACCAAGGAACAACCAATACTTTGAAACTGTAAGGAGAAATTATCTGATAGCTCAAGCCATTAAGGATGAGAAAAGGGATAAATAGTTATAGCTCTATGCTCATATGATTGATGAAAAAATCATTGTATCCAATGAATTAATGAGGAATGAAGAATTCAAAAGTTGTTTGTTCAAATTGAAGTAGAATAAGTTGTCTCTAAAGATGAAACTAGGTGACTTTGATGAGGTAGTTACTGAGATGGTACAAAAACTACAAGAGTATGATCCTGCTAGTGAAACCTTCACTATGGAAGAGTCTAGAGAGCTAAAACAAAGGAGTGGAATAATTTTATTGCTAGGATGGGATATCAGTTCCTCATTTTTGTTGGATATAATGAGGAGGTAGGAAAAGACAATTTTATTTGAAAATGAGAATCAATTGGGTGAGTTGAGAGGGTTTGGAGATAACATTGATTCCCAAACCATGGACATAGGGAGTTTAGCTCTAGAACACCAAAAGCCTACTCTCATGGAGATTAAAGAGTCACCTAAGGGAAATACCATATTTTGAAATGCCCATTCTACCTCCAACAACCATATTTATGGGTTGCAAACTTCAAAGTCACTGTTAGGGAAGAACAAAATTGATGTCTTAGAACAATAGATGGAAGGAGCATACAAATAGAGGGCTATGTAGTTGAAATAGAGGATATGACAACCCATGCTATGGTAGTGGATGAAGAGGAATATGAGTCTAGTAAGGAGATTGAAATTAGAACCATCAAGAACTTGTTGACTCATAAGATAAATTTCTTGAAGCCAGTTTCTCAAAATGTGTATAGAAAGTTTTTGGTTTTGTAAGGGTAGAGTATAAATGTTCTAAGGCATCCCCTATTCACTACTTGGGGTCCTTATACCCAATTTTTTGATAAAATTATACTGATGCTAACATAGAAGAGAGATTTATCAAAAGTGATGATCATTTTTGTCAGAAAATTGGTTAATAAGGTAAAAGAATTGAATGGTTTCTTCATGGGCAAGTTGAAGTTGATCCAAAATAAGATGAAATCCATTTCTACAAGAACACCAAATTTTGTACTACCATTTTGGATAATGATGGAGGAGTCAACAAATGGTTAGAATGGTTATCTTCCTTTGACAACATCCTAAATCACTCTAGATTTTTGGCATATTACAATGGTGAAGTTGGCATTGTAGTAGTGTATGATTTAATGGATATGTTATATAAACTAGAGGAAGAGATGGGAAATATAATTGCAGACATTAAAGATATAACTAATGCCAAATAGAATAAATTCCTCAAAGAATTAATGGTATCAGAGATACCACATGACCTGATCGAGACACTGCTTGGCCAAAGAAAGGGATCAAAATACTATAGCAATGGATAGCTTGATCTAGGATTAGACATCTCAAGTTTTTCTAACCCAACTCATTTGTACTCATTTAATTTATCAACCATGGATGTAAACTTGAAATGGTGTCTACAAAGTATATGCTTCAAACTTTTCTCAACTGAAGAATTACTCTACATAAATTCAAATGATTATGCTATAGGAAATCTATGCTTAAGCTGAGAATCACATATATTTCAACAAAGCATGAAAATATAGCTGAGAACTACTTCAATTGCCTATGCTACAAGAATAGACCACTAATTCTGCTATCAATGGCTATATTAACAATAGAGTCTACTCTAGTTCTACAAACTAAAGGTAAATCATATGCTAGCTAATTAGTTCACTCCTTGTATGGACCCCCAAAAAGAAGTGAAGTAGAACTACTTAGAGATGGAAACCTGAAATGATCTTTTTATTTATAACAATAGTAAATGTACATACTGATAAAAAACAAGATTACATTTAGTACTCAAAATCTCAAAAAATTCTTCTTTCTACTAAAAACCACTAATTAATTATATATCTTTGGAACACAAATTTCTAGTTATTTAAGCACAAAGTAGGAACAAAATTCCTAGATTTTAGACTCCATCAACTACCAAAATAATGGATGACATTGAATATTACAATAGATGAATTAACTTTGGTGCCAAATGGAACAAGAATTTAGAAGCTCATGACCCTTGGATTTCCCACTTTGACTCTTGTTTCCCTAAAAATAGGCACTGGCTATTATGGATGAAATGGTTGGTGATGTGGAAGGTCATTAATGAAATCTACCACCATTTTCTTGAGCTACTAACTTTGCTTAGTTGAGTTGACTTCACCTTTAAGTCTGCAAAATATTAGTGCCTCCAAAGTAATAACATACATCAAGACTAATTGAAAATATGTCATCTAAATTATTTTACTCTATGTCACATTGCTGTAGGAGAATTACCCAACATAGCTAAGGAAGAAAAAACATCATTCTCACTATTTTGTAATCAAATGAAATATCATTTCATAACATATTCATTTTAGTCCTAAAAAGTAATTATGCACACATCTATCTAAAATTATCATAAACATCATGTTCTTAAACCTCAAAGTCTTTAGAAAGTTTGCAAATTCAACTAAAATAGAAATGATAAAATAGACTATATTCTGGTCTCATCATTCCCCCAGCTGAAACTTTGACTTGTCCTTAAGGAAACATGAAATGTTTGACCCTCAAAACCATCCTAAAATATGAGGGAACACTCTATCCTTTACCTCCTATAATTTAGTTCCAATAAAAATCTCTACTCTTCCTATACCCTTCCCATTTGTGAAGCTCTTCTATCATGTCAAATTTCTCTAAATCTTGTTTATTAGCAAGCAATGGGGACAATAGCAGTGGAGGCTAAAAAGTTAAAGGGATCCAATCACTTTTTGTTTCTTCCCCTAGCTTAATGTACCAGGGTGCTCACCATGTAGCCATGATAAGATTCAATGGAGAATGAGGTTCCTTCTTCTATAGGTCATCACTCAATCCTATCTAGTGCCACTGATTTCCCTAGTTTGATGTAGGAAGATCTATTTCTATCATAGTTGTATATTCTTGATAGGATGCCTCCCTTAAAGGAGAAATAATCTAGTTTCAAGATTTTTATTGAGAAACTTTCAACCAATCATAGTATAGTGTTCTAGAATCCTTAGCTTTAGGCCTGAGAAAAATTGGAATTTCATACTCTAATTCTTTGTACTAGTGGGCCTGGTTTTCTCTACTAACTTCATTTTGGATCCAAGACATCAATGCCCTGAGTTGAATATTACCCACATAAAGTAGAGGGTTCTAATATTTGTTGTTAGGGACTACTAAATTATGTAAAAAGAGTTCACCAAGTACATTTTTGATAGCTATAGGGGTAGAATGAAAAGGTTGGAAAAATTCTTGAGGAGTATTTAGTGTTAAACTTTTACCTTGCATTACACAGGTCATCTAATAATTGAGAAATTATTCTTTCAAAAAGAGAGCATAAATAAGAGAACAAGAGTGACAAGACATCAATTTAGAAATAATGGTAGTGACTTTTGTAAGTTTACCACTTAATTGTTCAATCTCCACATCCTTTTCAATCAAATCTTGAGTTTGATTGAAGATGGTTTTGTCAAGGCTCTCTCTCTCTCTCTCTCTCTATTTTTTCCATTCTTCCCTCTCCTAAATTAATTGATTAGATAACTATGAAATAATGCTTAACAATAAAACAATGAAACTAGGATGTTAAGTAACACATGACATAGGTGAAGGACCAAGAGGAACAACTTGGTGGGTTGTGGACACTAAAGCATCAAGTCCTTGAAAAAGAATTTGTTAAAAAATAGTGGTAACTACATCCAAATTTATTCCAATATCATTTTCATGGAAAATTCCCTTCTAAAGAATAGGGGGAGAGTCTAAAACTTTGATAGATACATTGTCATCATTGTTTGAATCTATGGAAATGATGGGCAGCTGGATAGAGGATGCTCCTACTACTACAAGCATACATTCTTCACTTTCTTCATTTGAACCATTTGTAATGATGATCTTATCCTTGTCAGAAAAGGATTTCTCTTTTTTAATAGTTACATTTTCAGACACAGGGGATTTAAAAAGATACACTCTCATTAGGTTATACAAATGGTTGGCTCCTTTGAGTTCTATGCTTGAGGGGTACTTTTGATACCTTTGAAGGTATAGGAGGTTCTAGAGATGTTTCCTATGCATTCCCCTTCTTCTTCTTATAAACCCTAGGAACTATAGGAGAGGCAGTATTTGGGAAAAAAATAATTTTCCTTTTACCCTTATCAGATTTTGGACACAACCTAGAGGTAGAAGCTACATGAGTTGGAAACTTGGTTTGGACGAGGAAGAACCTAGTGCTGGGTTTATAGGATTTTCCTGAGGTTCTTTTTCCTCCTCAATTTTCTCTGTAGGCTACCTAATAGGGGTTTGTACATTTTGAAATAAAATCATCTCAAGATATCCAAAGTTGTACCCTATGGGATTTTTCTATGATGAGATTAAGAAAATAGTGGTGTGAAACATCTTTCAGGGTTCCTTTTTGCACTACAATAGCTATTTTTTTAACAAATGTGATACATAAAATGAGGAACATTTAAAGGGTAGTCATCATGTCTTAAGTAGCTCAAAAATTTGAAATGTGTGGCATGCATATGAATGTCTCCCCTCACAAGTAAAATATCTTATAATATAGATAACACATTGGTTAAATGATTCTGGTAAAGATGTGTGGATTGTATCTTGTTTTTGATCTAGCTAAAGTAGTGGGCCTGTGTGCACTATAAATTGGGCTTTCACTAAAACTGGCTTCAATGTGTTTGAAAACTCTTCTCCTATCAGAGGCAATTCCATTATCTTAGTTGTAATTTTGGGTGAAAATAGAACCCTTATTCCTTTGATTGTGGAAAAACCATCACTTAGCATCTATAAATTTTCTAACGTAAGCTCCTTATCCCATGTAGATAGTTTGAATATGTAATTCCTCCACCCCCTGGCTTGAAATATAGGTAGGCAAACTGGGTCTCCCAACAATGTTGCATGTTCAGTTGGTTCTCTTCTCAAATCACCCCCCATTATTCTTTACGAGTGATTATAGGAGTAATTTAAAAAATGGAAAAGCTTTGAACAAGATGAGAAGACAAGTGATAGTACTTTTAAGTAAGTGGCATTTTCACATTTAAGATCACTTAATTCTACATTAAGTACCTCAACTAGAACTCCTACTTACTAGTTTGCAAAAATGTGTGACATAAAGGTAACTATCACATCACATCATTCTTTTTATCATGTGGCATCATATAAAGAATAGCATGAACATTTAATGATCACAAAAAATGAATGAACTATAATACCCCTCCCCCAACTAAATTAGGTAATAGCTCCTACAATTGCTAATGACAAAGGTAACTAAAAATAAAACAACACATTAAGAAAAAGATTTAATTTGAGTATGTGTAAAGACCTTGTAATTCATGTTGTCACATGATATCATCATGCATGTTGATGAAGGATGAGGTGAGGTGGAAGACAAGAAAGAGTGGAGTGAGGTGGAATTATTATAGAGAAAATACTTTCACTAGAAAAGTAGTTTATTATGATGAGTAAAATGCACTTAGAGAGAGGATGAAAAGTGAGTGGGAAACTCATATGCAGTTGTTGTAGGAATTGTATGATCAATAGATGGCTAGAATTGTTGCAAGAACTCTTCATGACTAGATGACTTATGGTGGAGTTTTAAGTGGTGCCCATTAACAAGTAGTTTAAAGAAAACATGATCAATGGTAGAGAGTTGCACTACACCATTCTCAAACATAGAAATGATTTCATAGGGTCCAAGCCAATGCATTTGGAATTTTCCTAGATTTTTTTCATAATGAGAATCATATAGTAGGGCCCAATCTCAAATAGAAAACTTCTTGTTGTGGATGAACTTATCATGCCATTTCTTTTGTTGTTGTTGGATTATCTAGGTATTATGCAGGGTATATGTATGGTATTCATCAAGGTCATTTAGCTATAGTAACCTATATTCTTGAGCCTTTGAAAGATAAACATCCAACTCCAAAGTAGTTTTTAAAGTCTTGTGCTCAAATTCTATAGGTATGGAAGTCAATTTTTGATAAAGTAATTCAAATGGGGTAAATCCAATAGCGCTCTTCCATGTAGTCTTATAAGCCCAAATTGCTTCAGGAAGCCAAGTAACCTAGTCCTATTTGTGAATAGCAATTGTTTTGGTGAGGATTGCTTCTATCTCTCTATTTGTGATTTCTATCTAACCATTAGCTTGAGGATTTTTTGGGGAAGATGTGCCATGATGGATCGTGTACTTCTTCATGAGTTCTACAATCAAGTTAGATGTGAATTGAGATCCTTGATTTGTGACAATTTCTCTAGGTACTCTAAATCTAGTAAATATGCATTCATATAGAAAATTTTCTACTTTGTGATCTCTGGCATGTGTCATACCTTTTTCTTTAGTCCATTTAGTTGCATAATTAGTACATGCTAAGATGTATGATTTTCCATGAGAAGAGGGTTCTATTTGACTGATAAATTCAATACCCCACTTGTCAAAAGGCATGACTACCAGCTATGTCTTTAGGGGCATTTCATCAAATTTAGTGGGCCTTCCCATGTGTTGGCATCAATTACATCACCTTGTATACTTTGCTGCATCTTTATGGAGAGTAGGCCAGTAGTATCTAGTTGTCAAAATCTTGTAGGTTGTTCTCTTTGGTGCAAAATGACCCCCACATGTTTCATTATGACATGCCCACATGATGTCATAGGTTTCATCTTCCCTCACACATCAACAAGTTACTTGATCTAGTTTAGTGTAGAAAATCAACACAACTATCCATGAGAAATTGAAACTCTTTTCCACCAAGAGATGGTGCTGCTTGGGTGAAAAGTGTGGTAGTATTCTTCCTATAGTGAGGTAATTTGCTATATCTATGAACCATGGGTTTATAACTTTCTATTGAAAGTAGATTCTCATTAGGGAAGCAATCATCTATTGCTATAGGTTCATTAGGTAATTGAAGTCATGATAGAACATATACTACTATATTGGCTCAACCTAGTTTATCTATTATCTACACATTAAACTCCTACATGAGGAGTAGCCAATGTGCTAATCTACCAGAAATAGCAAGTTCGTTCATCAAATATTTTATAGTAGAGTGATTAGTGTAGAAAAAAACCTCATAGCCTATGATATAATGTTGAAACTTATTAAGTGCATACACAACAAAAGAAAAAAAATTTAGTGACAATATAATTCAGCTCAACACCCTACAAATTCTTACTAATATAGTAAATTGCATGCTCAATAGTACCTTCTTTTTGTCCTAGAACTACTCCTAAAGTAGTATTAGATGAAGCAATATGAATGTGGAAACATAGCTTCCAATCAGGTCCTCTAAGAATAGGTGTTGTAGTCAAAACATCCTTTAATTGTTGGAATGTTGTTTCATAGTATTTTGTTCACTCAAATTCAGTTGTCTTCTTGTGTAAGTTGTACAAGGGGGTAGCAAGCTTACTAAAGTATTTAATGAACCTCTTGTAGTAACCAACATGTCCAAGAAAGCTTCTAAAATCTATTTTCTTGGTTGGCATTAGTAGATTAGTAATTACAACAATCTTTACAGGGTCTACTTGAATTCCAAAAGAGGAAAGGTAGTGGCCAAGAAAAATTCCTTCTTCCATCATGAAATAAAACTTCTCACTATTAAGAGAAAGGTTATATTCTTCACACCTTTTTAGTACCTTCTCCAATTTGGCATGAGCTTGTTCAAATGTGTCACCATAAGTGGTAAAATCATCCATATAGATCTCAACACAATCAACAACTATGTCAGAAAATATGCTAAGTACCACTCATTGAAAAGTTGTAGGTGAATTATATAATCCAAATGGTAAGACAGAGTAAGAAAACATTCCCCATGGATAGGAGAACATTGTCTTATCTTGATCTTGTGGAGAGATCTCAATTTGATAAAATCACTGAAACCATCTAGAAATGAAAAATATCTCCTTCCTGCTAAGTTATCCAATACTTTATCAATAAATGGTAGAGAAAAGTGATCCTTTTTAGTGGCTTTATTAAGCTCCCTATAGTCTACACATACTCTCCATTTTCCTCCCTTTTTTGGAACAATAACTAGAGGTGACACCCACTAGCTATCAGAAATAGGATAGATAAATCTAGCACTAAGAAGTTTTTGTAACTCTACCTTGACTATATCTTTTAATGATAGGTTTACTCTCCTCTGGGGCTATCTCATTGGCTTACATTTTGAGTTAGTAAATATCTTTTGTGTACAAAGATTAGTATCGAAACCCTTCATGTCAGTATAGTCCCATGCAATTGCTTGCTGACTATCTTGCAATAGTTTAATGAGACTTGTCATTTGAGATGTAGTAAGGTCATTATTGATATTTAGCTCTTTTCTTGCAACAATCTCAGCTCTCTTTACCTTGTCCATCATTAAAACCTCTTCTATTGGTGGAGATTTAATCTCATGGGGTAATAATGTATGAAGGGAATTAGGTGCTACTAGAGATTGAGGTACATCATGTTTAGGCAATATAGTTTGTAAGGATCTGGTAGGGTTTTTAGAAGTGGACTCCTCATAATCATACTAATTAGTAAGGATTGTAGCTAGTATATCATCTTCTTCCTAGGATACAAAAAATGGGTTTCTCTCAAGCATCATGAGCTATTGAACAAAATTAACTTCTAAAGGATTTCGCCAAGGTTTGGCCAAGAAACTTTGTCAAGATCTAGTTGTGGTTGTGTAGGAGAATATAGAGTTAACTTTTTAGTCTTGGCACCATCTGATATTGTCATTTTTCCTAATTGACATGCAATGCATGCATCTACAATGGCCAACCATGGTCTTCCTAAGATTAATGGATATCCTCCAAGGGTGCCTCTAGGTGATAGCACAACAAAGTTTGAAGGAAAATCTAGGGAATCCAAGTCACAATGATATCTTCTATCATACCACTAGGCTTTACAATTGAGTTGTCTACTAACTGAAGTATTGTAGAGTGTCCCTTAATCCAATAATGCTAAGTCTTAATAAGAGTTCTCTAGTAATGACATTAATTGGCACTCCCAAATCAATCAAAAGATTTTGAATTTGGATGCCATTTATGTGTATGGTAACCATGGGACTTCCAGGGTCAGAATACTTAGGTGTTAGGGCTTTACTCAATATTAAATTAGAAAGTTGTCCCAACACATGGATAGTAGGAGGATCTTTATTCTTTCTACTAGACTACTTGACACATGCTTAATTAAAAGCTTTATTGTAAAGGGGAATCTCCTTAAGTGCATCCAATATGCTTAAGCTAGTCTTGGAGATCAGTTGCTATAGGATATGGTTTAGATGAATTTGTAGGAACTAACCTTTGTGGATATGGAGGAGTAGATGCTTGTACAGATGGGGGAATTAGAGCATTAGTTGGTTGATTTGTTGGAACATTTTTAGTATTAGTGACCTTAGTTACTATAGGTCCTTTAGGTGTAGGCAAGTTGGTTCTAGAGCTTAGATGAATATCATTTATCTACAAAGAATAAGGTTGTTGCTTATTATTGGGATTTGGTGCTAGTTGAGTAGGAAGTTATGGTTGCTTCTATGGGCTAGCATTAGTTGCAGGAGGTGGAGGCATCAAGGCTTGCTACTAAGGCAGAGGCATCAAGGCTTGCTGCTGAGGTGGTTGGCTAGGCCCCCAATAAGGTGGTTGTTGCCAATTCCCCTAGTACATAGGTTGCTAGTTAGGGCCCCACTGAGGATACTAGCTATTTTGTTGAGGCCATTGATTATTTTTTTGGGGATACTAAGGTGGTTGTTGGTAGGCTTGGTTATACTATGGCTACTGGTTGGGCCAATTATTGTTCCAATTCTATCCTTGAGGGGCAAAATTTGGAGGAATAATGCCTTGCCATTGATTATTATTATAACCAAAATTATTTAGAGGGTCTTGAGGCATACTTTGTCTTTGAGCCCATGGGCATCTTTGAGAAACATAAATCACTTCTCCTATATCCTCATCAATTTCTTTAAACTTAGTGGACATTGGATGTGCATTCATGACTGCAATGGTCTTGCATGTGCAATTCTTCTTCCTTTCTCTACAATGAGAGTAGAATTTAGTCAACCTAGCATTAACTTCATCCTTTTCCCTTTGGGCTTGAATGATATCCAAATAAGTAGCAACATCATTAATGATATCTTTCTTGAAGTTAGATGGTAGGTTAGATAACTCCATCTTAGATACTCCTGATCCACCATTGGTCTTATGTGGTAGGTTCCTTAGTCCTCTACTTGTTTTCACAGTAGCTCTTGAATAGTTCTAACATATCTCCTTGATTCCATTTCTAGTCCTTTGTGTAATATTTCCTCCAGCCATTAGGTCCAAGGCTTCCATGCTTTCTTCTTGCACACCTCTCAGAAAAAGATACTTCTCAAATTCTTCATTTAATTTATGTTGTGTATTCCACTACACATTGAACAAAAATCTACAAACATAGTCTTCCAAGATTTCACCCTCCTTTTGTGACATTTTAAAAATGTCACCCCCCTTCATATCTTGATCTCTACAATATTCTTTATATTTTTAAAGAAACAAATTACTCATTTCAGTCCAATTTGCTACAAGATTTGCACCCAATCCCATGAACCATCTTAGAGCAGCCTCCTTCAAAGTAGAAGGAAATAACTTCAACTTATGGGCATCAGTTGTGTATTCATAACTCCTATAGAGAATTTCAAACTCAAAGAGAAAGGTTTCTAGGTCTTTTGTAATAAGGCCATAGAATCTTGGAAGGTTAGCAACCAATATGTTCTTCAAATTTTGATTCCCTTGCTGAGTTGGAATAGAAAAAGGAAAGGTAGGCATAGCCATTCTTAGAGGAAGAGGTGGTGCTTGATATATAATAATGGTTAGTGGATTATCTTGATATGTACACTCAACAAAAACTTCATTCAAGTGGAGTGATTCTTCTAAAGATGAAGGTGGTATTTCAACTTGAATATCAACAAATAATTTTTCAAAAGGTTCATCTTCATCATTCTCTCTTTCGGGTTCATATAGTTTAGGATGAAAGTCATTGGATGGTTCTTCCTAATTATCATGAGGAAGGAATCTCCCAAGGTGGTCTCTTCTTCTTTTGATAACATGCTTCTTTAACACTAAACTTTATTCTTAAAGGAATAAAAATGTAGCTACAAAGATTGGTTTGAATTAACACCATCCCTAGCAATGGCCCCAAAAATGCTTGGCCAAAGAAAGGTATCAAAATACTATAGCAATGGAATACTTGATCTAGGATTGGACATTCCAATTGTTTCTAACCCAACTCATTTAGACTCATTTAATTTATCAACCAGGGACATAAACTTGAAATGGTGTCTGTAAAGTATATGCTTCAAACTTCTCTCAACTTAAGAATTACTCTACAGAAATTCAAATGATTATGCTACAGGAAATCTACACTAAAGCTAAGAATCAAATCTATTTCAACAAAGCATGATTCAATTTCCTATTCTATAGGAACAACCCACTAATTCAGCTATCAGTGGCTGCTAGAATAGTAGAGTCTACTCTAGTTCTACCAATTGAAGGTAATCCTATGCTAACTAATTAGTTCACTCCCTATGTGGGCCCCCACAAAGAAGTGAAGAATAACTACTTAGAGATGGAAACCTAAAATGATCCTTTTATTCATAACAATAGTAAATGCACATACTAATAAACAACAAGATTACATTTAGTACTCAAAAACTCAAAAACTTCTTCTTTCTACTAAAAAACCACTAATTAATTATATATCTCTGGAACACATACTTGTAGTTATTTAAGCACAAACTAGGAATAGAATTCCTAGATTTTAGATTTCATCAACTACCAAAACAATGGACGACCTTGAATATTACAATAGATGGATTAAATTTGGTGCCAAATGGAATAGGAATTTAGGAGCTCACGACCCCTAGATTTCTTGCTTTGACTCCAATTTTCCTAAAAGTAGGTATTGGCTATTATGGACAAAATGGTTGGTGATGTGGAAGGTCATTAATGAAATCTACCACCATTTTCTTAGGCTACTGACTCCACTTAGCTGAGTTGACTTCACCTTTATGTCTGAAAAATATTAGTGCCTCCAAAGTAATAACATACATACAGACTAATTCAAAATATTTCATCTAAATTAGTTTACCCTATGTCACATTGTTGCAGGAGAACTACTTGACATAGGTAAGGAAGAAAGAACATCATTCTCACTATTTTGTAATAAAATGACATATCATTTCATAGCATATCCATTTTAGTCCTGAAAAGTAATTATGCACACATTGGTCTAAAATTATCATAAAAATCATCTTCTTAAACATCAAAGTCTTTATAAAGTTTGCAAATTCAACTGAAAATGAAATGATAAAATAGACCATATTCTGGTCTCATCAAACATTGACATAGCCATTTGGGAGGTTATAGCAAGAATAAAGGCTTTACCATTAGGGGACAATGATTGAGCAATTAAAGATATAGTTAGAGGCAGAAGAGACAAAATAGACATAAAAGGGAAGAAAAGTGAGAGGTAGTTAGAGTATAAATAGATTCAAGCTAAAGGCATTTGAAGAAAAAGCCACCTGTCAATTTTCCAAATGTTTCCCAAAATTTTTGAACTAATGTAGAGAATGTTTTGTAAAAGTAACCTATAGAAATATCTTTGTATTTTGTTTTCAAACCATTTTTTGACATGTGTCCTCCCATCTAAAGCTTGTTGCAATCCTTTCTTAAAAATGATTTCCAAGATGTGGAGTGAGGGTCTAAGTCTTGTAGAATTTTAGTAATATGCTAATTATAGTTGGTCCAAGTTTTGTGTCAATTGAATGTTGTATTCAATTTTGCAAATCTAAGAATATAGTGAACATTGAATGAGTAAGTTTATCATATTTTGAGTTATGTTTTGAGTTTTACACTAGTAATGTATTGTCTTCAAGTAGAATTAATACAAAGAGGAAGTTATGCATATTTGTGTCTCTGAGTTTTGTCTCCATTTTTCATGTATCTATTATTTTGAGATCGAAATGAGCAAAGTTCTTTGAATATTAATACATCTTGGATGAGTTGTATATCTTTTCATTCATTGATTCTAATTCAAGGAATTAAGTAAATGCTTTCATGAATTGATAGGGTTTCTATGTATATGGAGTGGATATCATAAGAATGAAATTTAGGGTTAACAACTAAAAATCTTAATTGCAAGTCAATTAAATAGGTCTAGGGTTTCTGGTTTGACTCTATGTAACAATGAATAAGGCATTGGTCATTAATTTAGATGCAAGTTGACATAGTGATATGGCTATACAATACACATAAAAATCAAAATTAATTCTCCATTTCTACAATAAAGAACTAAATTTCTGGTCATTACCTTATTTGCAGTGTGTTTTCCTTTGAGTTATAGTTGGCTAGTGTAGATCAAGGAATTAATTATAGATTCAAGAAGATTTTTGATAATGTTTTTACTATAAGGGATACATATAATAAGAAAACTATTAGTGAATATATATTGAAGAGGAGAATCAAAGAAGAAGCCAGTTTAATCCCTAGGTACACCTATCTTGGCCCTACATAGCCTCAAGAGTAGAAAGCCCTGATGTGCTTTGTTGAATTTGGTCTAGATATGAGATAATTTCTACTAAATATGGGAATTAGCTGATCCTTAGGATGTTATTTATCTTCTACATCCTAGTACAAGGCTTTCACAACCTATAGTTTTAAAACACCCACACAAGGTTAGTTCATTACTAGGAGTTCTTCGTAGTTCTTGTATTATAGAAACTCTAATATCATAAATAGGAACTAAAGTTCTCAATACCTTACTAATCACAATTTCATCAATTATCTTTCCATCAACTCCTTTGATAACATTCACAACTTCTTGACTCTTCCAACATATTGAGCAATATTCTCTCCTTCTACTATTCTCATGTCATCAAAATTTCCTCTCAAGCCTTATGATTTGGCTCTTAGTACATTCTTATCTCCTCTATGGATCTTTGCCAACTTCTCCCACATATTCTTGGTAGTATCACAATCCTTTATGTCATTAAACTTTGAGTATCTTAGGGAAGATGCACTATCCAACATTACTTGATTGTGCTCTTGTTTCTTCTTTATTTTCTAGGCTATCAAAGGTGCATGTATAGTTAAATAATAATTTTCCAAGTGGAATATTGTTGAATCTCCAATTCAAGCAATGTGTATCTTGATCAAACTTTTCCATGCATGAAAGTTCTCCTTGTTTAACTTGGGTATCTCCTTCTGGTACATCTTGATCTTTAACTTTAAGCCCCTTGAAAATTTTCTCTACAAACACCAAAGATCTAATACCAATTGTTAGAAACATTCAGAATAATTAGGAGGGTGGGTGGTGAATCAGTTATCCTTAGGTCCAAATTTACCAATTGAATTTTTAAACATTTCAACCAACTTAGATCTAATCATTAAGTAGACCGGTCTCTATAGTAGTATATTAGTAACATAAAACTTTCATTCCACTACCTAGATAATTAAAAACTTGTACAATGTGAACCATTAACAATAAAACATCTCAAATAACATCCACACAAGTATGACATGAAGATTTATTACAGAAACCAAATTTGGGAAAAACCACCAGCAATATGTCACCAATTTTTCACTCTTCTAAAGTGAGTTCTGTTAGGAGCCAACCCTCTTAAAGGTTACAATACACACTATTAGGTGTGATATTAAATTATTTAATCACACTATTAGGAGTGGACTTCTTAGAGAACTTAAGAAAATTCTATTACAATGTCACCTTGATTAAAGAATTTAAAAGTGACTATTAGGTTAACCTTGATTAAAGGATTTTAAATAATAAAATGGTTAGAAAGTAACAATAATTTGATCTAAATAAATACAACTCACTTTGCAAATACATAACACAATTTAGTTCAATAACTAACTCATTAATTGGCCTCCATTATCACCTCCATCACTGATTCACTTGGCAACCCTTCAAGCAACCATTCTCCACCTCAACACTTCTCTGTTCAACCTTTTGCTCAAATTTTCCAATCAGAAAAATCAAAAACTAGTCAAACCTTTTCCAAGTCTGCTAAATTCTTCCAATTAACCTCACTAGATTTTTCTTTATGCCTCCTTAAATAGGTAGCTAGATCTTTTGTTGCTTAAACATCATCATCGATCTTAGGGTTAGGTTAGATTCATTGAATCCTTCTATCTTTTTGTTTCCTCCTTATCATTCTAAAAAATTACTAAAAAATATCTTTGAATCCATGCATAGAAATGCTCAAACATAGTTTCTCTTGCATTAAATGTTCTAGCTCATTAATTCTGATCTTCAACATGCTTTCCATATTCTAAGAATTTAACTATGTCTGCCAGGAATTAAAATTCCTTACAAACTATAAAATGTTGTCACTTGGCCAACACTATATTCCTTGGCCATGGTCATCATTGGATAACTCAATCATTACTATATTCTCTCACTCGACTTATAATATCTTTTCTTGGTCAATTTACTATTGCTCGGTCTGACTTCTCTATTACTACATCTTTTACTAGAGCTTGGTCAAAACTAAATTTACTCAACTTCTACTATTTAATCAATCAATGCTAGCATATCTTGGCCTCAACTATAAGTTCCTTAATCTTATTCTTTGAAGCTTTTTTAAGCCTATGTATTTGTTCTTAATTAATAATCTCTTCTAGGCTTTAACAAAATTGTCTTCTCCACTTAATTTTATGATTAAATAACATATTATCTTGCCAAAGTCTAATTGATCAAGTGCCCATTGTAATTCCACATAACTCAACCTTTTTACTAGATTCTCTTATTATCTATTCTTCTCAAATCATCTTCATCAATCATCTTGATATGACACTCTACTCAAGTAGAAAAATTATCACCAATAAGGTTTGACATCAATGACAACATAGAAATTGTTCAAATTCTAGTTTCCAACAACCTTGTAAAGGGAAAAACCACCTAGAACCAAAAATAAAGCTGATTTCACTCTTCTAAAGTGATCTCTACTAAGAGCCAACCTTATTTGATGGTTACATACACATTTTTAGTGTGACATGGTTTGAGGGTTTTAACATAAAAATCATCTAGAATGTATCATCCCTTGAACTTTTCAAAAGAGCAGCCATCTCTAAAGGACTTACAAACACCAATAATTAATGTTACCATATAGGATTTCACATATTTTTTAGGTCTACTTAGTTAAGAAATTTTTATTCTACAATGGTAAAATGTAATAGTCAAATTATCTATAAAATTTAGGACTACCTTGATTGTTCAGATCTCTTTTCTTCTCTATCTTCTTCTTTCTTTGATCTTTGTTTGACTAATTTACTCCTTCACACTTTCACTTTTCTCTAACTTTTCTTGATCTTCCTTTTTCTATGCTTGGTTAAATTTTCTTCTTTATTTCTTTTTTCTTCACACAAATCTCCAAGTTAACAATATTGATTAGCAATTCAATCAACAACTAAAAAATTTATTGAACATCTCCTTAAATAGTGAACTCTTTACTTCAAAATTCTTCCAAATATCACCACTTAATCATATCCATAGATCTTAGATTCAATGTATTTAGTCACTTAGGAAATATTAATTTCATTGAAATTTTTTATCATCCTTATCGTACTTCACTCTCCATTATTAGATCTTCATTGTATTTTTCCAGCCATACATCTTGTAACTAACTTTGACTTGCACCTTTGAACTTCTTGATCATTCTTTATTTCCACTATAAGTCAACTTCAAATATCATCTTTCTTGACTTTTTCTTCTAGGTTATACTCGATGAAAATTACATTTCACTTAGGTAACACATCACTTGGTTAACATATGAATAACTTGATTAACATTAAACTTTAAATTCTCTTTCCTAAATAATCAGTTAATACTATAGTAGCTTGGGAAATAATGTACTCCTTTCACCTTTTCACTCAGTGTATCTTGTAAAGATTGGTGAATACATAGACTTCATCTTTAATTTAATTACATGATTGGATGATTATAAAACAATCAAATGAACATTACATTATCACTATCCAACTCATTCAAGTGCCCATTGAATACCATAATTATATACACTATCTTAATCATACTTTCTTCAAATCTTCTTTTTTAATCAAATCCTCTTCATCAATCAAATCATATGTAACTCTATTGAATTATCATAATGTCTAGCCAACTAAGACTCTAACATCAATGATAACATAATAATTGAAATAGATCTTTCACAAACATTCATAGTATTCTTAGTTACATCATCGGTTGGGACTAACACAATTTTATAGTAAGGTATTTGCTGGCTTAAATGATGTAGTGATGCTACATGGTGCATTGACAAAGATTGGTATAAATTTTATGATAGATGAATGAGTTATTTTGCTTTCATTGATGTCAACTTATCAAGACTAAGTATTTTCAACATATTAAAAGATATTGATTGAATAAAGGATGAGTTATAGTTTATTCTAAGGGTTTCTATCCTACATGAAGATTATTTTATGTGTCATGATGATATGTTTATGATAACACCTATTGAAGCATTGGGTAAGTTATGGTTAATGAAATCAAACTGGGTAAATGTTAAAATAGTCAGTGACAAGTCGTAAATTGATTTGAATGTTATTGTAGATTGATACAATATTAGTTGGATCAATCATGAAATATTATCGCTGACAATGTCTAGATTGTTGAAATATGATTGAAAAGATCATTATTGAGAAAGGGAGATTGTTGACGAAAGAATGTTTTCAATCATTTTTTTGTCATTGATGTCCAACCTATTATTTGCTAGAATGACAATTTCTTGTAAGATCCAAGTAATATCACTTAGTTGGTTGATGAAGAGGATTTAATCAATAAGATGCAACAACAACACCTAGAGGAAAGGTTGTGTCATGATTTCATAATGAAGTACAAGGATCAGTTAAGACAATGGTGAAATGATGTATTCATAATCTACTTGAAGGTACAGAGGTTTTCTACACTTAGAAACTCTAGAAGAAAAAGTTGGAACAAAACTATCTGTAAGGCTTGACTAAATTTGTTAGTGGGTGTTGAGCAAAGGTAGTTCATGCCAAGCAGAAAATTAGTAGGTGTTGAGAAAAAGAAAATTCTAGTGTGTGTCAAGTGAAGTAGTTGGTGCCGAGCAAGTCCAGGTGTCGAGCCAGACAAATGTAATAGGTGTTGAGCATTAGTAAAATTTAGTAGGTGCCAAGTGAATTCATAGTTGATGCTGAGTAACATGGTATGTGCCAAGCATTAGAAAGTAAATAGTTCCAAGCTACTACATTACTTGAAAAGTCAAAGATTCACCAAATCTAAGCTAACAAGTTTGTTATCTTGAATTTTGTGAACTAGGTGGAAGATAAGGATGATGAGCTGGTGGTATAGAATTTGAGGTTAACCATTTTTGGTCGATTGTAAGTGGATTCTAGATGAAGTTTCTAGAAGAAACAAGATAAAAAGTAGATACATTGTATTTGACCTACTCAATTCAAATCCTAATCTAAGTGAGAGAAATAAGAGTAGAAAAGCATTCCAAAATTCCTACTTAAGGAGTTGTTGGTCATGAAGCAAAGAGTGGTTGGATAGAGTGTGTGGTGTCAAGGAGAAGGCATTAAGGAGGAATAGAGCACAAATACTCTACTTCGATAAGTGACCACAAAGGTATTCCATTGGCACAATGAGCAAAGAGAATCATGGAGATAGAAGCATGATGAGTGGACAAGCTGTTAGAGTTGTAAAGACTAAAAGCCAAGAAGAGTTGTGATTTGAATTGAGATTTGAAATATACAAGTTAAGTTGTAAGTTGTATCAAGTTCAAAGCCCTTATTGAATACTCTCTAAAAATTGTATCAGTTAGGAAAAATCTTTTGGACTAAGGTTGTCCTAATAGCCATTGAAAAATCCTTTAATAGGGTGGCATTCCAAGTGAATATTCTAAAGTCCTTTAACTAGACTCACTTCTAATAGGGTTATTAAAATCCCTTAACTAGGTCACATTTAATAGTGTGTTGTAGCCTTTAACAAGGCAAGCCTTTCATAGGGCATCACTTCAAAAGAGCGAGAAAGTTAGTAGCATGTTATTGGTGGTTTTTCCCAAATTGAGTTTCTGTGTAAATCATTGTGTTATGTGTTGACTTTTCATGTCTTATTGCTGCATGTTGATTTAACAGTAACTTGCTAGTTAGAATGTTTAGCTTGGATGCATGAAATGTTTAATGGGCTCACTACACTTAGTGAAAAAAGTTTTATTGGGACATTTGGACCTTGAATAACTGATTCACCCCTCCCCCCCCCCCTCAATTATTCTAAAGAATTTCTAACAAGTGGTATTAGAGCCATCTGCTGATTTAGTTTGAAGGTACTAGAAGCATAAAGATCAAGATGTTTGAGAGAGAAGTTTTGAAGCTCAATAGAGACAACTTCACTATATGGAAAAGTCTAATAAAGATACATCTTGGATCTACAGGCAATCATGCACAAACTTCAATCACAGTGGAATATGTTGATCCAGTTGGTGTGCCTACTATTGAAGATATGTAGAAAAAGGAGCACAACTAGGCAAAGTTGGAAATTGCCTCTAACCTCAGCTACACTAAATTTGATGACATCAAGGGATGTAACACTACATTCAAGATGTGGGATGCCCTATCAACCATTTATGGAGGAGATACAAATGTACAAAGAGTCAAGTCAGAAAGCCTTAGGGGAAAATTTGACAACATGAGAATGGAGGAAGGTGAGAACATTGCTTCATACGCCTCTAGAATAAAAGAATTTGAATGTGAAATTAGAAGTTTTGTTAGTCATTTAGATGATGAAACTATCCTTAGCAAAGTTTTAAGAACCTTGCTACCTAATTATGCTATTAGAGTATCAACTATTCAAGAACTAAGGTGCATACCATGAAACAAACTAAGTCTTGAAGGTTTAGTAGGAAGACTTACTACATTTGAGTTATCCAACTTTGATAACTAAGAACCCAAGAGTCTTGAATCTTCTTTCAAGGTCAAGTTGTTGATGAAAGATACTGAAGAAGTGAAACCAAAGAAGAAGAAAAGAAAGATAAAATATGCATCTAGTGACAATAATATATATGAAGAAGATGTTGAACAATTGGAAGCATTGTTGGCTAGAAGATTTCATAGAGGCAAAGGTAAATTCAAAGGTAAGCTTCTTATCATTTGTTTTAATTGTAATGAATTTGGTCACATTGTAGCAAGGTGCACACAAAAGAAGAACTATAGAGAAGGAAATGAGTACAAAAACATGAGAGAAGATGATGGTAGAGACTACAAAGACAAAGGAAAGAAGTGCTACATTGTTGGTAAAGATGATTCAGATGAACATGATAATGAGGTAGTCTGTGTAGCTATGAAGGATGAGTCAAATGAAGATGAGGCAATAACACTAGTAACCTATGTGGATCATAGGAAATTGATGCTCACATCACATGTTAGGAGATAGAGGTAAGTTTGTTACCTTAACTTAGTATGATGAAAATAGCGTTAGATTTGGAAATGATGCTCCATGTCTAATAAAAGGAAAAGGTTCCATTAAGCTTACAGAGAAGATCTCATTTGATAATGCATATTATGTTGAAGGATTAAATTACAATCTGTTAAGTGTGTCATAGTTAAGCAATGTAGGATGTAAAGTAGAGTTTGGAAACAAAACTGTCAAGATCTATGACAATTATGGAAATCTGATAGGAAAAGGAGAACAAACTAGGAGTAATCTATTTTACCTAGATATGGAGGATGTTTCTTGTCTTATTGTAAGATTTGATGATGTGTGGCTATGGCATAAAAGGCTATGTCATGTCAAATTTGAAAATCTGATCAGCATTAGTGATATGAAGAAAATTAGAGGTTTGCCTAAACTGAAGAAGCTTGATAATACAATGTGCAAACAATGTCAGCTAGGAAAAATGACCAAGTCAAGTTTCAAAAGAAAAACCTATGCTTCCAAAGAAGTATTAGAGTTAGTTCATACTAACTTATGTGGTCTAATATAAGTGCAAAGTTACAAAGGAAACATATATATAATGGTGTTTGTTGATGAGTACTCTAGGATGATGATTGTCATGTTTTTAAAGAAAAAATTTTATGCCTTTCAAATTTTTAAGTGGTATTTGGATAGGGTTGAGAAAGAAACAAGAAATAACTTGAAGTTTCTAAGATGAAATAGAGGAGGATAGTTCACATCAAAAGAATTTGAGACATTCTGCAATGACAAAGGAATCAAAAGACAGACTTCTGCACCAAGAACACCTCCACATAATGGAATTGCTGAGAGAAGAAATAGATCAATGATGGACTGTGCTAGACCCCTAATGATGGAGACAAATATTTCTTTAAAGTACTAGAGAGAAGCTATAAGTAAAACTGTTTACACCTTGAACCAAGTACAAATCAAGAAAGGTACAAATACAGCACCTTTTGAACTATGGTATGGTCACTCACCTAATGTCAAACATTTCAAAGTATTTGGTAGCAAATGATATATTCTTAAGGATAATAGAAATGGTAAATTTGATGAAAAAAGTGATGAAGGCATATTCCTTGGTTACTCCACAAGAAGTAAATCATATAAGTGTTTGAACATTAACACTAACAAAATTGTAGAAAGTGCAAATGTAAGTTTTAATGAATATATAGAAGTTCATAATGATGAACCCACCAAAAGACCAAAGTAATAAAAATCATTTGTATACTTATATGGGGGAATGCCTACTGAAGAAGATGCTTCCAATCAAGTTGGGAATCAACAACAAGTCTCAACAACTATTGAGTCACAACCAGTGAATGCTAAGTTGCATTCAGATGCCGAGTTGTAGAATGAAGAAAATGCTCATTCTAATTTTGAAGTTAGCACACATAAAAAAGATGCTAATTTACCTAAAAGAGTTACACATAGTGACTTTGAAGCTAAAAGACCAAACATAGAAACAAGGATAGAACCAAGACCATCCAAGTATGTCAAAAAACATCACCCTGCTAAACAAATCATTAGAAATAGAGATGCCAAACCAATGAAAATGAATAGATTAAGGAGTGAATCATTCTTGTTGAGTCAGACAAAACCCAAAATAGTGAAAGATGCACTAGAAAGTAATGATTGGTACAAGACCATGGAAGAGGAGATTGAGAAGATACAAAAGAAAAAAACTTGGAGCTTAGTTCCAAGACTAGCTAATAAAAATGTGATCAAAACCAAGTGGGTGTTTAGGAATAAACTAGACAAGAATGGTGAGATGACAAGGAATAAAGCCAAACTAGTTTGTAAAGGATATGTTTAAGAAGAAGGAATAGATTATGGGGAAACATTTTCCCTTGTTGCAAGGATGGAAGGAGTAATAAAATTACTTGCATATGTTGTCTACAAAGGATATAAGGTCTACCAGATGGATGTCAAATCTACATTTTTGAATGGTATATTGGAAGAGGAAGTCTACATAGAACAACCAGAAGGATTTGTGGATGACAACAACAAGGATATGGTGTGTAAATTTCATAAAGCACTCTATGGGCTGAAACAAGTGCTAAGAGCATGGTATGAGAGGCTTCACAAATATCTTGTGAAGATTTGATATGAGAGAATTGATGATAACAACAATCTATACATCAAAATAGAAAAAGGTAAGGACATACTGCTATTAGAAATCATTTTTGATGACATAGTAATTGGTGGTAAAGATGACCTATGCAAGGATTTTTCCAATCAAATGAAATATGAATTTGAGATGTTAATGTTTGGTGAAATCAAGTTCTTTGGTTGCTTAAAATTCTATCAACTAAAGCATGGCATATTTATTACCCAATCAAAGTACATCAAGGAAATACTAAAAACTTTTGGACTGGAAGATTCAAAACTTGTGAGGACACCTATGATAATAGGACATAAGTTATCAAAAAATGATGAGTCAGCTGAAGTGAATTAGACACTATATAGGTCAATTATTAGTAAGTTACATAACGTTGTACATAGAAGACCTAACATAGCATTATCTATTGGTATAGTTGCAAGATTTTCTGCAAATCCAAGAGAAAATCATCTTATGGTAGTAAAGAGAATCATGAGGTACCTAAAAGGAACATATGACTTTGGCCTATACTATAAGAGAACTAAAAAAATTGAGTTGAATGCTTACATTGATGTAGATTGGGGAGGAAATATAGATGATAGAAAAAGCACCAGTGTAGGAGTACTCTATTTAGGCAAAAGACTATTTACTTGGACCAATAAAAAGAAAAGTTGTACCTCACAATCCATAGCTGAAGCAAAATGTGTTGATGCTACCATCAACTACACCAATATTGTATGGATAAAGCATCTACTCAAAGGTATGGAGGAGATAACTAAACCTATGATACTTTATTGTGATAACACAAGTGCCATCAATATATCAAAGAACCCAGTGATGCACACCAAGATAAAGCACATAGAAATCAAGTATCACTATGTTAGAGAGCTAGTTGAAATTAAATAGGTATAGATGGAATATGTTAATTCCAAGGAAAAAATTGTTGACATCTTCACAAAACCATTACCTAAAGATGATTTTGAATATCTTAGAGGTAAGTTAGGGCTGTTACCCCTATCAAAGGTTGTTTAAAGCAACAACAGGACAACACTACATCAAGTAGGTTGATTGCTGAATGATATAAATTGATGTAGAGGATCATGCTTTAGGATTTTTCCTGAAGTAATCAAAGTGTTGAAATTCCAAAAAGTCACAAGAAAGTTGATAGAGGTAGAAACTGGAGTTACTAAAAATTTGACATTTGCATGTTAATATGCTAAGATAATATGTTTTTGGCATTGTTGTCAAAGAGGGAGATAAATAACAGAAACTAATCAAATCTACAAGAGCAACCCAAGGAAGAACTATTGCAGAGGTAGAACTCTTGAGGGATAAATAGTAGAAAGAGAGGGAGAAATAGTAGAAAGAGAGGGAGAAACAATAAGACAACAAGAAGTTGATAGAAGGTGAAGAGAAGCACAACTCTGATCAAAGCTAATAGGAAGAGAAGTAGCAACTAAGAGGAAGAAGATCAAGAACTCAGAGGGAGTTAGCAGAAAAAATTTAGGATAAAGATCTATCTTGTAAGAGAGTGTAATAAGAAGCTGATAGTAAGAATGCTAATAGAAAGAAAAAGTTTTTCTTTTTGGCATTTGGCCTTACTATTTTAGCCTAGTTAATTTGTAGGTAACTTGGTTGATCAGTTTGGTTTACCATCAATACCAAAGACGGAGATTGTTGAAATATGATTGAAAAGATCATTATTAAGAAAGGGAGATTGTTGTTGAAAGAATGTTTTCAATCATTTTTTTTATCATTGATGTCAAACATGCTATTTGTTGGAATGAAAATTGCTTATAAGATCCAAGTACTATCACTTAGTTGATTGATGAAGAGGATTTAATCAATAAGATGTAACAACAACACCTAGAGGAAAGGTTGAATTATGATTTTTTAATGAAGTACAAGGATCAGTTAAGACAATGGTGAAATAATGTATTGATAATCTACTTGAAGGTAAAGAGGCTGGCTACATTTAGAAACTCTTGAAGAAAAAGTTGTAACAAATTTTTTTGTAAGGCTTGACTAGATTCATTAGTGGGTGTCGAGCAAAGTTAGTTCATGCCGAGTAGAAAATCAATAGGGGTTGAGTAAAAGAAAATTCTAGTGTGTGCCAAGTGAAGTAGTTGGTGCCGAGTGAGTTTAGGTGTCGAGCTATACATATGTAATAGGTGTTGAGCATCAATAAAATTTAGTAGGTGCCGAGTGAATTCATAATTGGTGCCAAGTAACATAGTATGTGCTGAGCTATTGCATTACTTGAAAAGTCAAAGATTTGCCAAATATGACTGACAAGTTTGTTATCTTGAATTTTGTGAACAAGGTGGAAGATAAGGATGATGAGTTGGTGGTACAAAATTTGAGGTTAACCATTTTTGGGTGATTGCAAGTGGATTCTACATGAAGTTTCTAGGAAAAATAAAATAAAGGGTAGATACATTGTATTTGACCTAATAAATTCAAACCCTAATCTAAGGAGAGAAATAAGAGTAGAAAATAATTCCAAAATTCCTACTTAAGGAGTTGCTAGTCATGAAGCAAAGAGTGGTTGGATAGAGTGTGTCGTGTCAAGGAGAAGGCATTAATAAGGAAGAATAAAGCACAAAGATTGTACTTCAATAAGTGATCACAAAGGTGACTGCATTGGTATAATGTGTAGGGAGACTCATGGAGATAGAAGCTTGATGAGTGGACAAGATGTCAGAGTTGCAAAGATTGAAGGCCAAGCAAAGTTGTAATTTGAATTGAGATATAAAATCTACAAGTTAAGTTGTAAATTGTATCAAGTCAAAAGCCCTTATTGAATACTCTCTAGAAATTATATTAGTTAGGGAAAATCCTTTAGACTAAGGTTGGCCTAATAGCCACTAAAAAAATCCTTTAATAGGGTTGCATTCCAAGTGAATGTTCTAAAGTCCTTTAACCAGGCTCACTTCTAACAAGGTGATTGAAATCCCTTATTCAGGTCACATTTAATAGTGTGTATTGTAGCCTTTAATAGGGTAGGCCTTTCAGAGGGCATTACTTCAGAAGAGTGAGAAAGTAGTAGCATGTTATTGATGGTTTTTCCTAAATTGGGTTTCCAAGTAAATCACTATGTTATGTGTTGATTTTTCATGTCTTATTTCTGCATGTTTATTTAATAGTAACTTGCTAGTTAGAATGTTTAGCTTGGATGCATGAAATGTTAAATGGGCTCACTACACTTAGTGAAAAAGTTTTATTGGGACATCTAGACCTTAAATAACTGATTCACCCCCTCCCCCCTGTCAGTTATTCTAAAGAATTTCTAACATAGATGATATGGTTATGATATCACCTTATAATGTGCACACATACAGGTAGTTTGGTGATCCTGATGAATAAGTGAACAAGTAAAAGGGTAAATGAAGAAACATGTTAATAAAAATTGATAAACTTGAGCAAGTTATGATTATTTGTCAAGTGGTGACGGGATTCAAATTATTGTTGTTATTAGTGTTGACTTTCATGTAGTAGGAATGTATTTGCATGATTTTTGGAAAGGATTTGAATTTGCATTGATCAAGATATGCCTTTGAGGAGGATTGCTCATGAAATTTCTTTTTGGTCAAAATGGCTTACCATATGGTTTAGTTTCCAAGGTGAAATTTAAATATTAGCTGACATAGTTAGACAAAAATGGTTTATGAGTGGTTAGATACATTATATCTTATTGTATTTGATTTGGATTTGCACCATCTAAAAGTGGACGCACTTGAGCTTTTACGACCTTTTATCTCCCTCTTCATAATGTTTTCTTTAGACCATGGATGTGCTCGTGGTTAATTCCTTTTTCTCCTTCTTTCTTCCTCTTTCCACCCTATTTCTCCTTGTATATGCTTGAGCTTCATGTGGCTCCCTTGACCTTACCTCATAGACCAAGTCAACCTAGACTAGACTAGGTCAACCCATCTCAAGCTAGTACTCTATAGAGTGCCCTTTCAAGTTGACCTAGACCTTTAGTGTCCTTTTCCAAAGAGAGTTATGGGTTTTATTCCTTTTGTCATTTCATTCTGAGATTTGCAGATAGATATTTAGAAATAGTTCAGATCTATGAGTTTCAAAGCTAAAATACATCTTCCTCTATGCATTTAGAGGTGAGTCTTTTATATTTTATTTCCTTTCATATCTTTACCCTAGATCTACATATTAATTGGGCTAATTACGTACACAAAGCATCTTAGTTTACATTATTTAAGCAATTAGTTTGATTTCGTATCCACATTTTCCTATCAATGGTCAAAGAGTACATTTCCTTGTATTAGGACCCTTCCTCTTTTTGGTTCTAGCTAATATAATTTGGATCATAAGTGGAATCATATTTGGAAATTCCTCTCTTTCCCTTTCATACACATTTGAAAGGGTTAGTGACCGGGACAAGAAAAGATCTATAACCCTATTAAAGTGTCTCCCTTTTCCCCTAAATAGGATTATTGAATATAGGGTTTGTGTTAAGGTGGTGGAAATAAGTTCTACTTAATAGAAAGTTGGTGAAGAAAGTTGTTTCTTACAAAATTGGAGAAAGATTTGGTAGCAAAGAAAGTACAGTCTAATCAAGTGCAATCAAGCTAGAGAAGATCATGGGCTATGAGGATGTATACACTTAATTTTTTTCATTTAAATTAATTAAATATTTTAATATTTAACTAATTTCCTTCTATTATATTTATTAAATAAATAAATAAATAGAGTTAATTAACCTAGGTTAGGTCCCACTATTTTAAGTCCACTAATTAGTCCTATTACATAATTTATTTAATTACTCAATTACACACTCATTGATGTGACTAAGTCTCCTAGTCCATGTCACATGGTAGCTCATATTTGCATAAATAATTAATTTTAGTTAACTATTAATTAAGTCTATTTTTCATCACCCATGTGTCCTATACTTAAGGTGTTAAAGAGAGTTTTGTGTCCTCAAAGGGATGAGTCATAGAGACACTTTCCCTTACATGATTTAGTCCTCGGGACACTTGCCACTTTATGACAAAGTCCTTGCCACCTCCCCTACATTCTAGTGATTGGTCAAGCCACCTCACTTAGTTAAGGGTGACTCATAAGACACTTGTACAAAGAGTACTCATTAAGAGTAGGATCTCACCACCCTTCTCTCAATGGTCTTTATGAGAAAAATGATATATGTTTTCCCTTTCCATCTCAATTTACACATTTATGTCAAGGTGAGAGGAACATGACCCCTATTCTTTCTCTCACATCCCAACCAATCCCACATTTCTCTAATTCTCTCAAGCAAGTCAATCATAACCCTACACTTGTTCAACTTTCACTCTCAACCATTAATTTATGCCACCTAGGCTAAGGTCTCCAAAAAATATATAAAAGGAGCCTTCATTCCCATTTAAAATATAATTAGTAGTATTTTAAGAGAAATTATTAAGCATTTTAGCAATTCAAGAGCATATTATTATCATTTTAGTATTATCTTAATAACATTGTTATCATGACATCATTAGGATCATAGTTCATTTATCATTTTCCATTGTATCATCTAGTTTTTAGAAGCATTCTAGGATCATTTTTATAGAATTTCGTTGAATTCATAAATTTCCAAAACTTTGAAGCATTTTGAAGAAGGAGAATATTTGAATAATCTAAGAAATAAACTGGTCAAATATTCAAATCTAGGAAGAAAATGAAGGCTAATTGCATTTGGTAAGTAGAGGTAGAAATCTTATTTTATGCTAATTCTATTTGCATTTCTTCATTGGGCATGCTTAATTAGATTATAATTACTTATTAAATAGTCAATTTTTCTCTAACAATCATTTTTCATATATATATTCCAACTTTAACCCTCAACCATGGATTTGTGCTAGATAGGTTAGGGTCTCCCAAAAATCTATAAAAGGAGCTTTTATTCCCATTTGCAAGATAATTAGCAATCCTTGAGAAATCTAGTATTATAAGGGTGATTATTAAGCACTTTAGTGACTCAAAAGCATCTCATTATCATTTTAGTATTATCTTCATAGCATTCTTACAATGAAATAATTATGATAATAGTTCATCTACCATTATCCATCATATCATCTAGTTTTTAGAAGGTTTCTAGGAGAATTTACATAGAATTGTATTGAATTCAGAAATCTTCAAAACTTTGAAGCATCTTGAAGAAGGATCACATTTAAAGAATTTGAGAGCTCAACTAATCAAATACTAAAATCTAGGAAAACAATGGATGCTAACTACATTTTGTAAGTTGAGTTATAAACCTTATTATTACTTAATTAAATCTACATTTCTTTATTGAGTGTGTTTAATTAGATTATATCCACTTGTTTAATATTCTATTATGCATTTACACTCATTTTTCATATAGAGGAATAGTGTTGGAGCTTAATAGGATTTGATCATTCAGAGGTAGTGAAAAGAAAATCCCTTAACATAGTGAATCCTAACATATTCTTATTTGTATGTCCTCTAACAAGGTGGCATTAAAAAAGAGTGTTTAAATTCTCCTAACCAGGTTTCTATTAATAGGGAAAATGTCCTAACCATTCTATAGTTAAATCCCTTAACTAGATAGCACCTAACTATGCTTTTGTGACCCTTTACTAGGCAAGCTACTCACATAGTGTATTTTGGAAGAGTATAGATTTTGTGAGCATTATCTCACACTATGATTTTCACCCAAATTAAGTTTCCAAAAGATAAACCTAGTGTCTATACTTTTTAGTTGATTTATTGTGATTTCATATTGTTAAAGTTCATTTTCATTAGATTCTAATTGGATATTTTAAGAGGTTAAAGTTTGAAGAAGTTTTAATCAGTACTTTTGGTGATTTTTGATTCACCCCCTCTTAGTAATTATGTAGTGCCTCTCCTATTTGACTTATGTAAGTCATCCTGATGGATGCAAATTTTTTGATCTTTCATTGAGATGGGATCATGATTGTGACCATGAGTGGTCTACACCATTGAGGTGATTTGATTTATGTTTCTATATATGTTGCTTTGATTATGCTTTGGCTGATTTATGAGATTATGATGTGATTTATGGTTCATTAAGGCTTGTGCTAGTGGTTACCAAGATTGATGTGGTATCATGAGGTTGTTACGTGATTACCTTGAGATGTGTGCAGAGATTGCATTATGTGCTTTTACCATGCTATGTTGGACTAGGTTCCTATAGCAGTGGTTAGTTATGTTTCTAACTATGTTTTCTTATGTGTTTTATGTGACCTTTGTTGTTGTTGTTTAAACAACCATTATTAAAAGCTTAAATAGTTAGAAATGGATTGTCCATGTTGGATTCATTGGTTTGTGTTGCAGATATTTACTTTGCTATATTTTGATCTGAGAGATACTTGTTACTCATGTTATGTTTTACATTTGAGAGGACCTAAGGGTTAAATGTTATACCTTGATTTCAGTATCATAGATGTTAGACTACTATGTTGTTTAGTTGATCATATTGCCATGACAATGCCATTTTGAGATGCAGTGTGTTTTATGATGATATCTAGTTATCCAGTATTTGGACATATGTTTGATTATGTTATGTGATAGATTTAATGCTATGGTTATTTACTTTATTCTTATGTTGTTATGCTTTATGTGAACATGAGTGATGTAAATGAATTATTCTAATATAATTAAATAAATGGTTAAATTAGGTGATTTAATGCATTTATTGTTTAGGCTATGTTATTATATGCAATTGCACTTGATCATGTTGTTTAGTGTGCAAGATTTATATCCCTAGGAGTGACACATGGAGTTATTGATTCAGCTATTCATATTTTACCAGTGTCATCCCTGTATGGTTGACATATCCTTATTTTAATTTTTTAATTAAACCTTTCAGTGATTATTAAATTTGAATTCATTTGCATTATGTGATTAGACTAGTGAGCATGTCTATGCATTTAGAGGTTTTCTTTGTTGTGAAAGTTGATTAGGAAATTTATGTCTTTTTGGGTTTTTGGGCTTTTTAATTGATTTATTTTAATTTTTAGTAGCTTTGCCATAGATGAATTTCTATTTATAGGAATAGCCTATTTTTATTTGGGTCAATTCAGGGTTTAACTAGGTTGGCTGGTTATTTGCCCTAATCAATTATTCACTCAAAAAGTGAATAAGTATCCAAAAAAGAATTTAATTCCTCACTTCTCACTTTTGAATTAGAAAGTTGGAGAGTAAAACCCAAAATCCTTTTCATGAGGATTTACTATTTTGTTCATTATGGGGTCTACGGGCATGGGATCATCTAGAGGTTGAGCTCATTGCTCAAGGAAACCATGGATTGCCATGATTTTTAGCTACTTCTGTGGGCTATTTATTTTATGGTTCAAATTTCTATTTTTCCCTTTTGGCTATGAGGTAGGGCTTTCCCATTTTATTGTTTCAACTCTGTTTCTATTTCTATTTTTGGTAGTCATTTGTTTGGAGGTTGAGAACTAGTGTTCCTTTCCATTTTTGTATGCTAGTTCTACTCAGTTGGGCAAGTACAAATATTTCCCTATTTTTTGGGATGAGGGTTTGGGATTTTACACCTTTATGCTAGCCATTTTTGCATACGTGTTTGAACTTAATTATTTTTAGATTTTTGGGGTTTTTGTACCCAAAGGTCAAATGAGTTTTAATTTTAAAGTTTTCCAAAATTTTGGGGTTTTTACCTCATTTTGCATGCCACCCTATTTTCTCAGGTTTTCTTGGCACAATGTGGGTCGTGGACCTGGATGATCCATTTGGATATCAATTGGACCACTATTGTACTTTTTTTATTGTATTGGTATGCATGTCACACCCATAGTGATTTTATACCCGTTGTTATGGTTTCTTTTGGAGCTTTTTTAATTTCTTGGACACTAGGATTCATGTAGAATCCATGCTCCTAGATTGAGGCTAGTTGAGTGATTTAATGATGTATGGTTTTATTAGCTTTGGGATTCATGTAGAATCCATCCTCTTGAGTTGTTTTTGGTTGCGTGATTTTTTGCATTGTGTTCTCATCCAGTCCTTATGTTATGATCTTCATAATGGTGGTACACCACACATGAGTAGGTGCATGTATATTTGTCGGGTGACTTGTGGGGCCTGATCTTCCATGGTACTTCTAAAATTTATGATCATTAGGGTTGGGCTGGGAATATGCATCCCCACAGGCACTTGTCATAGGATTAGCATGGGTAGGGTAAGGTAGCATATGGAGGGGCTTCTATCTCATAGCCTGGTGTCCATTTCCTAGTTGACAGAGGAAGTTTTAAATAAGTGATAACTAAATTAAAATGTGTGAATGTTAATAAAACTAAAGATAATAAAATGTTTGGGTTGTGCGCCTTCCATTGAAAAGAGTTGCTGCCTAGGTTGTGCACCTTCTATTGAGAAGAGTAGCTACCAATAATAGCTTGGGCTTGTTGATGCCAAGCAACTCTCCATGATGTCAGCCGCTACTTAGTAGCCTATTGATTTTCTAACTAGGACTTGTACTTCTTGCATTATCTTAGGTTCTAGGTTACAACTATCATACTGTTTGGCATGAGTGTTAGCCATGTATGTTGTTTTTGTGTGTTTGTGGTTGGATCATTATCTCCATCAACATAGTGGGTGTGGACCTATGGGTGTCATGTGGTTGGGAGGCATAGCTACCTATACCACTACTAGGGATTGGTGTACAGAGATGGTCTTTTGTCCTAGTGCAACCATTGCTAGATGTTTTTACTTGATGCTTTAGGTGCCAAAGTATACTTTCTTATGATTTATACTTTTATTGGAATGCTTAGATATCATGTTTAGATGATGTTAGTTTATTTGACACATTCCTATATTATGATGTTTAGCATATGACTAGATGATGTGAATTGCTTTGTTGGTGTATCTATTGCTTATAATGATGATCAACATGTAATAGGTGATGTTATCTACTTGGTAAGATTATCTTATGCTTTACTTCTTGCATGTTAGATTTTGTTATGCTTATGTTGTAGCATGTTTTAGTAGTGGTTTCCCTATTATGATAGTATCGACGATTTGATTAGTGGCTTGGGATGTCACGCGTGGGGGATGGCTAGGATCCATGATGGTCTTATGATACTATTGATAGTTGGGAGGAACCATGTACTTAGTTTGGTTGATCAATTATTGCAATGTTATTTCTATACATTGCGATGTTATTTTTGTACATTGCAATGTTACTTTTATTCACTGCGATGTTGCTTCTAGTACGTTCTTTTACTACTATGGTTTTAAATGGATAAATGTTTCTCTTTCTTGTTCATGGCATCTTGTTGTTTATGCTCTTGAGTGTTTGTTCATTGATCTATGTGGATCTAGTACTCCCTGGTGTGGAGGTTCTGATCTCAATTTTCCTCTTATGTTTATCCTTTAAGAGTTTTCCTTATTATCTTGGGTGACCATGTGTCAGCATGGGGTGATACAATAATTTTTTGCATGTCCATTAAAGTTCTATCATGCAGTACTGGAAAGTATCGCACCCCTTAGGAAGAAATATTGTGTAAGACTAGAAAGTATCGTACCCTCATTGAAGATTTATCATACGATACTTGAGATGTATCGCACACCCTTTAGAAGAGTGTTTCTCAATCCCTGAAAGTGTCATGCTCTTTATCGAGTAATATCGCATGATACTATAAAGTATCACTTAGTGCTAATTTAAAGTATCACCTAGCTTTTACAAAAAACCTATGTAGGTGGATAGCAGACACTTTTTAGTAAGACCTGGACTTTTCAAGAAGTGTTTTGGGTACCCTCTTAGGTGTTCTTCAATCCTTTAGAGTCACATTTTGAATTCATAATGTTTCAATTTGGATTTAGTTACACATCTTTCATTGTCAGTCATTTTGTTGGGTAGTGGCGTTTGGAGATTTGTTGGTTTCTCAGATTGTTGGTGAAGTCTTCCATTGTAATTCCCTTGACCAACACATAACCAAATAAACATACAAAAATACTCCATACATACATAATAGATTAAATCTCGAACAAATTTTTTTTAATAACCAATCTCCATTACAAATTAACCTTTATACAATAGGTACAAAAAAGTACTCATAATCAGCAATGTAACATTTCAAAATATTAGATCAGAGTATATAACATATCTATACTCTTTTATTAAAAGTACAATAACTTAAATACATTCTAATTAACATTGGTTCTAAATGTAAACAATCATTATCTTCTAAGTCCATAACCAACCCTATCTCAAACCTGAAAACAAAACAACACAACCACAACACACCAAACAGGGCTTAGTAACACTAATTAAATTGATAATATCTCCAAAAAACTTGCATGTTAGATTTTATGACAAAACTATATTCATTTAATCCATATAACAGATATAATGAAAATGCAATTTTCTTTTCACATTCAAATATAAAGCAAGTACATGATTTCTTATATGCAGATATGCAAAAATAAACTCGTATAGAATATGACAAGGTAATGATCCAGTAGTCCATGGGTGTCAACATAAGAATCTACGTTCAGCCACTCATAGAACTCAATATGTCAGGTGAAACCATAATGTTCTTATCTTATTATATGATTCCCAACCCATGAAATTTTAAATATTACCACTTGATTAAATAACTGTCATAAACTTTCCCATAAGGATCTAGACTAGTGTCGAAGGGCATCTGGAAACATAATTCTATCACCACAAGTTACTTGCTTTATGACAGCCACCCAATCTAAAGGATCACACTTGCATAATCTAACATGCACATAAATTTAGTTATACTAATTGGAAGAAAACTAAGATTAATTTTCCAATTCCAACTAATACACTTATTTCATTTGCTTCAATATAACAATTGCACTAGCAAACAGAAATATCATATGAAACCATTTTTTTTCAATCTTCCAAAGTATCAAATGAAACCATATTTGTAACCACGCTTTTCAACTACATAACAGCTATATTCAATTAAATAGTAAGGAATTGACTTTTCTAAAATTCATTATATTTACATTTCATTTTAAAACGTAATAATAAAACTATCCACATATACTATTACTTACTGACGTTAGATTATACAACAATTAATCACAATAATTTCCAAATTATATATCTATGGTAAATCTAACAATTCGATTCATAAGAAAATACATATATACTTATACCTATATTCTCACACCTATATATATATATATATATATATACACACACACACACACACACACACACACACACACACACACACTTGTCAACTATTCATATATATATATATATATACATATATATACATACATACATACATACATACATACATACATATATATATCTATATATATATATATATGTATGTATGTATGTATGTATGTATGTATGTATATATAGATATAGACATATATATATATATATATATATATATATATATATACAGATGTATTTTATATAAATACAAACATAAATATATAATACTTACAAATTAAACTTCAGATCTACAATAGATATGTATAAAACTTATTTCTTTCGCTAAATTTTAATTCCTTAAAAAAAATCTTCATTTCAAAATAAAACATCATATAAATCCTATCGAAATGCTTCAACAAGCTCCACAATGTTCAAGTTTTGATAAAGTTATAAACAGAAGAACATTAACAATGTTGTCGTGTTTCAACTCCTAATTCCAAATCAAAATCACCATACTTACTAATTCAATTTGCGTCACACACAAAAACTCCAAAATACCAAATTACACACCCACATGAACTGTTTAACAAAATGCCTCTTCCCAGTTCCAACTATCAACATAACTTAAAGTTTGCAAAATTGATTAATCTTCATGCAATTATATATGAATACTAAATATCATACACAATCAACAAAGTATCGACTTGATTAAATACAACTTCCAGCACGTCGACAATCAAATGAAACTATGCTATCAAATGTAAAACCAATCTTGTTCAAGATTTTTACTAACTATTTGTTGTAATACCTATGTCTTGTTTCACAAGTATAATTCACAAAACTACTATTCCAAACATATGATATTTGTTTAACACTTTAGCTAAAACCCAAGACATCAAACATAACCGAATCCCCAACTCCAACTCAAAAAATCATTCGATAAAATGATTGTGTTACTATTAACTTGCAAACCATTGACAAAATAACTTACTCTTAACCGTTGACAAAATAAGATCTCTGCAAATTCGTGGCCGTGACCGAATTTCACCACAAACTCTTAACCGTGGCTGAGTTGTAAATAGTAAACAAAATATTAAACACCAAAACTAGGGTACACATAGAGTTCGACTCTTTTAATAGCCGATAATCATATATTATTTCAAAAGCACACGCATGAATTACAACCACAAACATACATATTAAATCACAAAACCCAAATACAAACAAAATTACCATAACAAAATCTCCATTACCACACTCGAGTATGGGTATACACAGAGCTAAGTATCACACATAGAGCCATGCTCTACATATATCCATGCTTGAGTGTATATACACATCATAAAAAACTTATATTAACATTCTTACATTTGTGCACCCGATTCTGGGTTTACACGAAATTCAACAATGAAAACATTAAATACTGCATACACCCAGAGTTGGTTGAATTCCTCTTAATCAACAAATTTTGTATTAAAAAATCACCATAGCTAAATAAAACATAAAAATGGATAGAGGATAGAGTAAGAAAAGCCCCCTACCTAAAAAATGCGAAATGAACACAAAAGATGTTACCTGGAAAAACCCTCTTCTTCCAAAATCGCAGGCCAAGCCTTCAAACCCTCAAAATCTATACACAGAGATACCAATGAAACTTTCTTAACAACAGTAACTGAGAAAAGTGAAACCATAAAATGACAACAGAATCATCAATAAAACAAAATTATGAACCTCTAAAATGCTAGTAGGAAATGATAATCTCCATAGTGGTCATCAATTTCCCCATGAAAGCGCAGAGAAACCCGCTCAACAGAGCTTCCATAATCCCCAACTGAAACCCAACAATGGTGGTTTGAACTATACTTCAACTAACTCGACGGCCAAAACAAGCAATTCAATGCCCATAACTGTGAATTTAACACAAACATAAAAAATAATGCAAATTCCAACACATGGCAACCAAGGTACCAACTCGACATTCGAAGAGCCTGCCCACCATAAAAACTCACTAACCTTGCCGCCATAAACCAAAACCCAAAACTCCCATGCCAAGCTTTAGTTTAGGCATCAATTAACTTAGGCAATGCTTTAGTTTTAGGTTTTATGACTTAGTTAAATCCCATGCCATAGATTAGTTTAGGCACTAACTCACATGAATTTAGTATTAGGTACTAATCTAACATTAATATTTGTATCAATATTAATATTAAGATTAATCCTAAGCAAAATTAATATTGCTTACTAATTAATAAGTATACATATAATTTACAACTTGTATAAATATAAATACAAGCACACGAATACATAACGTTATAAATATATATACAACGTTATAAATATACATACATATATATATACTTAAAAACTGGCAAACAACAGATTCAAGATGCTGCAAAATTTTAAAGCCATCTTATACAAAAGTTTGAAAGGACAAATTAGACAAAGGTAATACTGAAACCATACTAACATTAATTCATAAAATTTGATTCTTGAATCTAGATTGATTTAGTTAATAAGATTCTGAATAAAACACAATACTGAAAATATTAAGACATCTATTCTAAGATTCAAATTTTGAGTAACCTCTGAACTCTCAAAGAATTTAACATGATAATGCTAGAATTTAAAGTAACTTTTAACAAGTACCAAACTATCCAAAAAAGTAAACTAATCTCAGAATTCTAAGGTATTAGATGAAGATCTGTCAGGGCCATGACACCCTCCCCCACCAGCTTAGGCTTACTCCTAGAAGCCTAAAAACAAATGAGGATGTGGAGCTTTTATTGCCCCTGTATCTTTCCAAGTTGCAAAGGTATTATCATTATGATCCCATAATACCTTTACCTATTCCACCTTGTGACCTCTGAGATTTAGCTCTCTTTGCTGAATGATTTGCACTGGTTCCAACATCAATTGGCCATCCACTACCTGTAATGCATTCCAATTCAGAACATGACTGATATCAAGTATATATTTCCTCAAAATAGACACATGAAAGGCATCATGGATTCAAGATAAACTGGGAGGAATAAAAAATTTGTAGGCAACCAGACCAACACGTTCGAGAATTTCAAACGGTCCCACAAAATGTGGAGACAACTTGGAACCTTTACCATATCTAAGAGGACTTTTTCTGGGTCTGATCTGCAGAAATACTTTGTCCCCAACCACAAATTGATGCTCTATCTAATGCAAATCTGCATACTTTTTCTGTCTATCCTGTGCTGTAACAAGGTGTTCCCTGATTCATTTCACTTGTTGTTCCATATCTTGAAGCATTTCAAGATCTAGGAGAATTCTATCTTCTAAATTATCCCAATTCAAGGGTGTTCTACAAGGTCGTCCATACAAAGCTTGAAAAGGAACCATACCTATAGAGCTGTGATAACCGTTATTATATGAAAATTCAACTAAATGCAAGAATTCTTCCCATTTGTTCTGCCTATCCATGACGTACATCCTGAGCATGTCTTCCAGAATCTGATTTACATTCTTAGTTTTCCCATCAGTCTCAGGATGATATGGCAAACTAAAATTTAGTTGGGTACCAAGCTTATGTTGCATAGACCTCCAAAGTGAAGATGTGAAAACTAGGTCCCTATCTGATATGATCTTCTTTGGAATCCCATGCAGTCTTACTATCTGTTCCATATAAATATGTGCTACAGATGCAACATCATATGAAGATCTTACTGGAATAAAATGTGCCACTTTGGTTAACTTGTCAACTACAACCATGATTGAATCATGCAGCCTAGCTGATAAAGGTAATCCCACGATAAAATCAATGGAGATGGTATCCCATTTCCATCTAGGCACACTATGCGATTGAAGTAAACCAGCAGGATGCTGATGTTCAGCTTTTACCCTTTAACATTCTAGACATCTAGCGACAAAATCTGTAATATCCCTCTTCATACCTGGCCAATAGTAATACTATTTAAGATTAGCATTCATTTTCTTAACACTAGGATGTGCTGAATAGGGCGCTTTATGTGCTTCATACATTACCAAATTTTGTAGCTCTCCAACTTCAGGAACATAAATACTACCTTTGTAGATCTGCAATCCATCAGTGCTGATAGAGTATCCCTCAAATCTACCTTCTAACATACTGCCACTTTCTATAATAGCCTTGACATCTAAAAACCAAGGATCAATAATTATATTTTGCAATATTTTCTCCTTCAAATCCACTATGAGAGTTAAAGAAGAGAGTTCGTGACATCTTTTGCTAAGAGCATCAGCCACCTTATTCTCTTTACCTTGCACATATTTAACTTCAAAGTTATATTCACACAAAATTCCATTCATCTGCGTTGCTGTGCATTTAGATTTGGCTGTGTGAAAATATATTGAAGACTTCTGTGATCAGTACATAACTCAAAATGCTGTCCAAGGAGAAAATGCCACCATTTAGTCAACGCATGCATTACTGTAGCAAGTTCTAAATCATGAGTAGGATAGTTTAATTCATGATCCTTGAGTTTCTTGGATTCATATGCAATCACCCTTCCATCTTGCATTAAAACTGCTCCTAATCCATCTAAGGAAGCATCTGTGCAAACCAAAAATCCTTTACAAGTATCAGGTACAACCAATACAGGTGCACTAGTCAAACGTTCTTTAAGATGTCAAAAAGCCTCTTCACACTTATCTAACAAGATAAATTTCTTACCTTTTCTCTATAGAGAAGTGATAGGATGAGCTATTTTTGAGAAATTAGCCACAAACCTTCGGTAGTAACTAGCTAAACCCATAAAAATTCTCACTTCAGACAATTTTGTAGGTGCTAGCCACTCTACAATAGCTCAAATTTTAGCTAGATCCACAGCTATTCCATCTCCCATTATAATGTGTCCAAGGTAACTTATATCTGATTTGAAAAATTCACACTTTTCAGGATTAGCATGCAACTTATTCCTTTGGAGACATTCAAAAACTTGTCTCAAATGCTGTTCATGCTCCTCCAAGGAGTTAGAATAAACTAGAATGTCATCCAGAAAGACAACTACAAACTTATCAAGGAAGGTTTTAAAAACTTCCTGCATCAGACTCATAAATATTGATGGCGCATTTGTTAAACCAAAAGGTACAATAGTGAATTTGTAATGCCCATACCTAGTTTGAAAAGCTATTTTATGGATATCGGCTTCTTGAATTTTAAGCTGATGGTACCCAGATTTAAGATCAATTTTAGAAAATACTTTAGCACCCTTCACTTGATCAAATAAATCATCAATTATAGGCAATGGATACCTATTCTTGATAGTAACTTTATTCAACTGTTTGTAATCAATACACAGTCTAAGTGATCCATCTTTCTTCTTAACAAAGATAACAGGTGCACCCCAAGGAGAGACACTTGGTCTAATCTGCCCTTTCTCAAGAAGTTCTTCAAGTTAAACTTTGAGTTCTACCAATTCTTGTGCTGTCATGCGGTAAGGAGTTTTAGAAATTGGTTTAGTTCCAAGCACAAGATCAATCCTAAAATCTATTTCTTTCTTGGGTGGATTTCCCAGAATTTTCATTACAAAAATATCAGAAAATTCCTTCAATAAAGGATGATCTAAACTAGTTTGATTAACCAAAGGTTTAGAAAAATCATTTACAGAAATAGCGAACAGCTTGCAACCTTTTCGTAAACACCTTTGAAGTTATTTAGCAAAAATAGTTCTAATAGAAATAGGTCTCTTAATTGTTGTTATAAATCTACTTGCTCCAAAATCATCAATGCACTTAATAATCTTTTTGCTACAATCAATTATAGCTTGGTGCTAATCCAACCAGTCCATTCTAAGAATTATATCATAGGTTCCTAAAGGAATAACTCTGAGGTTTGCTATAGTGGTAAATGCCTTAAGATGAATTTCGCAATCTACCACAATCAGCCCAGTTTCTACCTTAGATCTAGAAGCTAACTCAACTTGCCATGCCAACTCAGCCTTTCTCACAGGAATATTACAATGTTTAACCAAATTGGTAGAAATGAAAGAATTAGTGGCACCTGAGTCAAATAAAATGGAAATTTTTGTACCTTGATAAGTACCTTTAGCCTTGATCACTATGTTATGATGTTCTGCTTGATTATGATCCACGGTAGCAAAAATATGGTAGTTCCTTCCAAAATCTCCAACAGTAGCTTCAAAACTCGATGCTCATGGCCTACCCTGATTATTGCTTTTAAGAGGACAATTCAATTGTAAATGACCCAACTGTCCACAATGCCAAAATTCTGCTCCTCTTTTGGTGCTCTTATCTTGTGAGGAATTTTCTTGTGGCGGTGCAAAACTCTATTTCACAATTTCAATAGGGTTAATGGATTTAGGTAGTTTAGGGACCTTAAACCCCTTGTCTAATTTGGTAAATTTATAGAACTTCCTCTTTTGGGATTTACTACCATAGCCACTAGGTGCTGCCTTAAAATCACCCCTGAAGGATTTTTGACTTCTATTGCTGCTTGGAACAGGTGGGTTAACAACATTTTTGGTTGAAAAACCAGATTTCATTTCAACAAGCTTAGCCTGATTAGCAGCTTCCTTAACAGTTTTTGGTTTGAAAGTTCTCACTTCCTCACCAATCCTAGGATTTAAAACCTTGATAAAGTGTTGCACCAAAGGTTTATCACCTTCATTCCAACCAAAATACTTCTTTAGCTGAAAGAATTTTCTTTCGTACATTTCCACTATTGAATTCCCTTGAGAAATGTTAAAGAATTCCTCAAACTTGGTTTGTTGCCAATACTCAGACATAAACCTTTCCTGAAACCTCTCTATGAATAATTCCCATGTGACTTGAGAAATATGAAGTCCTAGGTGTTCTAATTCCATCTCCCACTAAATAGATGCAAAAGACCTTAACTGCATTGCAGTCTAGGTAACCTTCACATTAGTGTGATAATCATGTAGAATAAAACATCTTTCAATGTTTAGAAGCCAAGCTTCAACTTCATTACCAGCTTCGGTTCCATTAAAATATGGACCTTTGAGCTTAGATATGTCCTTTAGCTGAGTCCTGATAACAAGATCTACTACTATAGCCTAATTGGCATTGGGAATCTGCAAATTTTGAGCATTTACTCTCCCACTAGGAATATTAATCCTTGCTTCAATCCCATCCAATCGTTCAAGAATTTGCTGAAGAATTTCAGCTTGAAATCCCCCTTGCTCTTCATCATGAGGAATTTCATCATCAAGAATTTCTTGATGAACTTGACCCCTACCTAGGTCACGACCTCTACCTTGGCCACAACCTCTACCCTAGCTACGATCGCAACCTCTACATCCACCTTTTCCTTTTCCTGCTTCGGCATCAGTAATAGGGATACCTCATCCCTATCCTCCTCGTGTAATAGGATGCATACCCGAATTCCTATAAAAGAGATTTAATTAAAATCTCGTAGGAAGCATAATGAAACCCCTATAAAAACTTATCAAGTCTCAAGTGTTTAAACCTTGGGCTCTGATACCAAATGTAATCCCCTCGACCAACACATAACCAAATAAACATACAACAATACTCCATACATACATAATAGATTAAATCCCGAACAACTTTTTTTTTATAACCAATCTCCATTACAAATTAACCTTTATACAACAGGTACAACCAAGTACTCATAATCAGCAATGTAAAATTTCAAAATATTACATCAGAGTATATAATATATGTATACTCTTTTATTAAAAGTACAACAACTTAAATACATTCGAATTAACACTGGTTCTAAATATAAATAATCGTTATCTTCTAAGTCCATAACCAACCCTATCTCAAACTTGAAAATAAAACAACACAACCACAATACACCAAACAGGTCTTAGTAACACTAATTAAATTGATAATATCTCTAGAAAACCTACATGTTAGATTTTATGGCAAAACTATATTCATTTAATCCATATAACAGATATGCTGAAAATACAATTTTCTTTTCACATTCAAATATAAAGCAAGTACATAATTTCTTACATGTAGATATGCAAAAATGAACTCGCATAGAATATGACAAGGTAATGATCCAATAGTCCATGGGTGTCAAAAAAGAATCTACATTCAGCCACTCATAGAACTCAATATGTTAGGTGAAACCATAATGTTCTTATCTTATTATATGATTCCCAACCCATGAAATTTTAAATATTACCACTTGATTAAATAACTGTCATAAACTTTCCCATAAGGATCTAGACTAGTGTCAGAGGGCATCCGACAACATAATTCTATCACCACAAGTTACTCGCTTTATGACAGCCACCCAATCTAAAGGATCACACTTGCATAATCTAACATGCACATAAATCTAGTTATACTAATTGGAAGAAAACTTAGATTAATTTTCCAATTCCAACTAATACACTTATTTCATTTGCTTCAATATAACAATTGCACCAGCAAACAGAAATATCATATGAAACCATTTTTTTTCAATCTTCCAAAGTATCAAATGAAACCATATTTGTAACCATGCTTTTCAACTACATAACAACTATATTCAATTAAATAGTAAGGAATTGACTTTTTAAAGATTCATTATATTTATATTTCATTTTAAAACGTAATAATAAAACTATCCACATATACTATTACTTACTGACATCAGATTAAAAAACAATTAATTTCCAAATTATATATCTATGATAAATCTTACAATTCGATTCATAAGAAAATACATATATACTTATACCTATATTCTCACACCTATACACACACACACACACACACACTTGTCAACTATTCATATATATATATATATATATATATATATATATATATATATATATATATATATATATATATATATATATATATATATATATATATATATATATATATATATATATATATATATATATATATATATATATATATATATATACAGATGTATTTTATATAAATACAAACATAAATATATAATACTTACAAATTAAACTTTAGATCTACAATAGATATGTATAAAACTTATTTCTTTTGCTAAATTTTAATTCATAAAAAAAAAATCTTCATTTCAAAATAAAACATCATATAAATCCTATCAAAATGCTTCAACAGACTCCACAATGTTCAAGTTTTGATAAAGTTTTAAACATAAAAACATTAACAATGCTGTCGTGTTTCAACTCCTAATTCCAAATCAAAATCACCATACTTACTAATTCAATCTGCGTCACACACAAAAACTCCAAAATACCAATTTACACACCCACACGAATTGTTTAACAAAATGCCTCTTCCCAATTCCAACTATCAACATAAGTTAAAGTTTGCAAAATTGATTAATCTTCATGCAATTATATATGAATACTAAATATCATACATAGTCAACAAAGTATCGACTGGATTAAATACAACTTCCAGCACGTCAACAATCGAATGAAACTATGCTATCAAATGTAAAACCAATCTTGTTCAAGATTTTTACTAACTGTTTGTCGTAATACCTATGTCTTGTTTCGCAAGTATAATTCACAAAACTACTGTTCCAAACATATGATATATGTTTAACACTTTACCTAAAACCCATGACATCAAACATAACTGAATCCCCAACTCCAACTCATAAAACCGTTCGATAAAATGACCGTGTTACTATTAACTTGCAAACCATTGACAAAATAACTTACTCTTAACCGTTGACAAAATAAGATCTCTGCAAATTTGTGGTCGTGACCGAATGTCACCACAAACTCTTAACCATGGTTGAGTTGTAAATAGTGAACAAAATATTAAACACCAAAACCAGGGTACACACAGAGCTCAACTCTTTTAATAGCCGATAATCATATATTATTTCAAAAGCACACACATGAATTACAACCACAAACATACATATTAAACCGCAAAACCCAAATACAAACAAAATTACCATAACAAAATCTCCATTACCACACTCGAGTATGGGTATACACAGAGCTAAGTATCGCACACAGAGCCATGCTCTGTGTATATCCATGCTTGAGTGTATTTACACATCATAAAAAACTTATTTTAACATTCTTACATTCGTGCACCTGATTCTGGGTTTATACAAAATTCAACAATGAAAACATTAAATACTGCATACACCCAGAGTTGGTTGAATTCCTCTTAATCAACAACTTTTGTATTAAAAAATCACCATAGCTAAATAAAACATAAAAATGGATAGAGGATAGAGTAAGAAAAGCCCCCTGCTTGAAAAATGAGAAATGAACACAAAAGATGTTGCTTGGAAAAACCCTCTTCTTCCAAAATCGTAGCCCAAGCCTTCAAACCCTCAAAATCTATACACAGAGATACCAATGAAACTTTCTTAACAACAGTAACTGAGAAAAGTGAAACCACGAAATGACAACAAAACCATCAATAAAATGAAATTTTGAACCTCTAAAATGCTGGTAAGAAACAATAATCTCCATAATGGTCATCAATTTCCCCATGAATGCATAGCGAAACCTGCTCAACAGAGCTTCCATAATCCCCAACTAAAACCAAACAATGGCAGTCTTAACTTAGGCTTTAGCTAACTCGATAGCCAAAACAAGAAATTCAATGCCCATAACTACAAATTTAACACAAACATCAAAAACAATGCAAATTTCAACACATGGCAGCCAAAGTACCAGCTCAACATTCGAAGAGCCTGCCCACTATAAAAACCCACTAACCTTGCTGCCATAAACCAAAACCCAAAACCCCCATGCCAAGCTTTAGTTTAGGGATCGATTAACTTAGGCAATGCTTTAGTTTTAGGTTTTATGACTTAGTTAAATCCCATGCCATAGATTAGTTTAGACACTAACTCACATTAATTTAGTATTAGGTACTAATCTAACATTGATATTTGTATCAATATTAATATTAAGATTAATCCTAAGCAAAATTAATATTGCTTACTAATTAATAAGTATACATATATGTATACATATAATTTACAACTTGTATAAATATAAATACAAGCACATGAATACATAACAATTATATATACTAATGCACTCAGATATATATATATATACATACATATACATACATACATACATACATACATACATACATACATACATACATATATATATATATATATATATATATCTACATACATACATATATATATATATATACATACATACATATATATATATATATATATACATACATACATATATATATATATATATATATATATACATATATATGTATACATATATATATATATATATATATATATATATATATATACTTAAAAACTGGCAAACAACAGATTCAAGATGCTGCAAAATTTTAAAGCCACCTTATACAAAAATCTGAAAGTACATATCAAACAAAGGTAAAACATAAACCATACTAACATTAATTCATAAAATTTGATTCCTGAATCCAGATTGATTAAGATAATAAGATTCTGAATAAAACACAATATTGAAAATATTAAAACATCTGTTCTGAGAATCAAATTTTGAGTAACCTCTGAATTCTCGAAGAATTTAACATGATAATGCCAGAATTTAAAGTAACTTTTAACAAGTACCAAGCTATCCAAAAAGGTAAACTAATCTCAGAATTCCAAGGTATCGGATGAAAAACTGTCAGGGCCATGACATCTATTGTGATCTTTGTGATCCCTATATGATCTCTTGGTGGGGCATTACAAATTAGGTATATATTTATAGTATTGCCTTATTATGGATCATGCAGAGGGAGAATATACTACTATAAAATATGAAATTGTTAGTCTAGTAAGCTATGACATGCTAGACAACTTATCAAAAAGAAGCATACTAGTCCTTGTTAGGATTAATGAGATAGAAACAAAAAATAAATACAAATATAAATAATATCAAAAAATAATAAATTGCATGGATGAGAACACAAAACCAAGATATTTAACATGGTTCATACTATCCCTAGGCTACATCCACCAAAGAATTAGTTCAATATTCTTATTATCTAGTGATTATAAGTTGATTACAACCTATAATCCTTTACAACTCAATACTACCATAGGAAGATACAATCTCATCATACATTAAAAAATCCCTAACCCTAAGGTATTTTATACAAGATTTCTTCCACTTACAAAGTTAGAGCTAGAATAATTTGACTAATATGAAAATATAACTCTTGATACCCTTTACAATAGTAAATTCATTTTTGGCTTTGAGGGCATTTCCCCTCAACCCCACTCTATGTCATGATTGGGGCCACTGACCTTCGGACCCCACAAGGGGTACTACCCTTTGATCTTGCAAGAGGCATTGACCCTTGACTCCTAAAGTAGGGGAGCACTGCCCACAAACTCCCATAGTAAAATTTGTCGGGGGGAACCACATTGAATAAAGTGAGGAAAAAATTAATCTCTGAGTCTAATTAGGTTCCATATAACAACAATCCTTAAGGAAAACATGGCTCCATTAATGAATCTAGAAAAGAAGAAAATCTAAGGACCAACTAGAGATTGTTAATAAAAGCACCAAATGAAGCAAGGAAGAATTAGTCTTAGGATCTCTTGAATGATGCATAGGTTGACATGATATTGAAAAGATAAGCATAGTTTCCTTCATTGTATATACATAAGTAATTACATTGTGTGTATGTGTGTTTGAAAACTATAAAATAACATGAAAATTGTATGAAAGAGACATGATGTATGTAAGAGACACATATAGAGGAAATATGGATTAGAGACGCGCAAGTGTGAAAGTGGATGAGAATCAAAAGTATATTTCTTAAGTAGATTTCACTGATATTGATAAGTGAAATCTAAGAAAGAAGGCTTAAGCATTGTTGAAGGGGGGAGATTGATTGCTTTAAGGATTGCTAAGTGAATCAAGAAAATAGATGATAGTGGAGAGCTTATCAGTGAATCAATACCTGAATTGAACAGAGATCTCAACTTGCAAAGTGAGTTGTAATCATATAGATTGAAACCCTACTATTTTGTTTGTAATCGTGGTAAACAATTTTTATTGAAATACTTTTAATAGAGGTTGACCTAATAGTCATTTGTAAGTTTTAACAATCTGTGTAAATTCTTTCACAAGGTGACATTCTAAATAGAATGATCAAAGTCCTCTAATAAGGTGACTCCTAATAGGGTGATTAAATCCTCTAACTAGGTCACATTTAATAGTGTGTATTGTAACCTTTAACATGGTTTGCTCCTAAGAGAGCTCACTTTGAAAGAGTGAAAAAGTGGTGACTTTTTGCTAGTGGTTTTTCCCAAATTGGGTTTCCATGTAAAATACTAGTGCCAAACTTGTGTTGAATGCTTTATATGTTGTACATTTTATATTTAAAAAAAATCTTATATTTAGAAAAATAATTTTGGTTTACAATAGAGACCGAGTAATAGTAGAGACTAAGAAACAACAAGATAAGAAGAACAATAAGATTCTTATGTTTAATAGTTCAAATGGTACTTAAGGACCTTAAGTAACTGATTCATCCCCCCTCTTAGTTATTCTAAAATTTTATAAAAATTGGTATCAGAGCTCATTTCTTACAAAGAAAATTTTGAAGGTACTTAAAGCCAAAGATCATGACCCACAAGAGAGATGTACCTAAGATGAACACAGATAACTTTCCTATATGGAAACCATGATGACGTTGCATATATCCAGTATCAATGATGTTGTTATCAAATTTGTGGACAATGAGTATGTGAAGGTAGCAACTACTCCTCTAATGGTTGATCAACTAAAGAAAAAGTATGAACATAATCAAACAATGTTGGAGATTGCCTCATCCCTAAGTTATGTTGAGTTTGATGACTTAAAATATTGTGATAGTGCAAAGAAAATATGGGACAAACTGAAGACCATATATAGAAGTGATGAAAATGTATTAAGAACCAAATTAGAGAGCCTAAGAGGTATATTTGATGACATGAGAAGATGGAAGGTGAGAATATAGTACAATACTACACAAGAGTTAAATAAGTTGTTAATGCTATTCATGGTGCAAATGGAAAAAACAAAGATGAAATTGTGATAAGCAAGGAATTGTGAACTCTACTCCCTATCTATGCTATTAGAGTGTCTACAATTCAAGAACTAAAATGTACACCAGGTAACACTTTGAGCTTGGAAGGTGTAATTGGTAGACTTACTAAATTTGAAATGTCTAATTTTGATAATTGTATACTTGCTACTATTGATTCTACCTTCAAGTCACAATTGGTCCTTAGAAAAAGAAAAAGAAAACATGTGAAGAGTGATAGTGATAGTTCTAATAATGAGATTGATAAAATTCAAGCCCTTATTACAAGATGATTTGGAAGAGGAGAAGGTAAATACAAAGGTAAACTACCTATCATCTATTTTTCATGCAACAAAGTAGGTCATATTACTACTAGGTGCCCTAATAGACATGATAAGGATGAGAGGAAGGAAAAAAAGTACAAAGGAAGAAGAGATGACTGAGACTTCAAGAGAAATAAGGATGACAAAGGTAAGAAATCTTGTTATATTGCTGAAGAAGAAATTGATAATGACTATGAAAGTAATGATGATTAAGTTGTTTATGCTACTATGAAAGAAGATTCTAATGAAGATGAGAAAATTGTATTTATTTCATATGGAAACAAAAGTCACAGATGGTTATTTGATAGTGGATGTTCAAATCATATGACTAGTGATAAAGATAAATTTGGGGACATTGGTCCATACAAAGGTGGATGTGTTAAATTTGGTAATGATATTCCATGTGTTGTAAAAGGTAAAGGAACTATTCAACTGACTGACAAGATAAAATGTGACAATATTTACTTGGTTGAAGGACTTCACTATAATTTATTGAGTGTTTCACAACTAAACAAATTAGGTTAAAGAGTTGAATTTCACAATAGGAAGGCCCAGGGATAACTTTAAGAAATCCCTCCCTAAAAAAAGGCCTAAAATGCTGGCGAATCCAACATCTTGGGGCTAGGAAAATTTTAATATCGAGGGCAATTTTTTTGTTACATATAGGGAAATAAAATATTATATGTTGGCAATTTTTTTCTTGCCCTAGAAAAAATTATTTTAAATGTGGCGAATTAATATTTTTTTTTCACTGACGAATATATAAATGATGGCTATTTTTTCCCATGCCAAAAATGAATTAATAATGTTAGAGGCGAATTACTTTTTTTGTAGAAAAATGAATAATAATGGTCTTGGCTAATCTTCAGTGGTAAACTGAAAAATTGTTTAATCTGAAAGCAAAATTTGCACATGTATTGGCTAGTGACTATACTAACTGCTGAGTAGTCACTTTCAAGTTTCAACTTGTGTACTATCTTAGGTGTGTTATTAATAATGTCATACCATCATTACGTCTATGTCACAATTACCAAGTTGACTATCATCACTTTTGTTACATTAATAGTAAATACAATAGTTTTATTGATTGTTGATTAGTTAGAGATCAACAATAGTAGATGCATCTCAGGGCCACTCACTTGAAAAGACTTGGAGTCGCACGTAATTCTTTGAAATGGAGACATGTGAAAATTTTTGCATGGAAATAATTAATTGTTTTAGGCACTATTGACTATCCAACATTAATGTTATCACATTTCAACATCTCACACACTTGAAAATTAATAGGAATACAAAAAAATAAGATATGGAAGATTGTGAATGCCAAAGAATTAGATACAACTGCAGTCTTCCATTAAATAGGCTCTTCAATTCCTCTTTCAATATCATTTCTTATATTCTAATTTCTTCAATCTAAATTTGATTTGTAGTTGCACTTTGCAGAGTTTTCAGTTTCTTGAATCATAGTCATGGATATACCAATTCGCCTAAAATGCACTAATATGGCTTTGCAAAAGCCCTTTCTGGGAAAAATTCTTGATGATGTACTTGCCATGGTTTGCAAGGTAGATGGCTAAAGTCCTTTTATCTACCATGCTATATGCATGATACTCGGCCATGAATTCTTGAGAAATGATAAAAGGTATTGTATGTCCATGGATATTACCTCCCACTTCCTCGCGTCTCTTCTTGACCTTGGAGACAGGCAAATAGACATGTTGATGCTTCTGCATAACATTTTTAAGGAAATATTTTTAGAAGATGATGTCAAAATTATTGTATTGGCCAAGCAGGTATCGGGGCCAAGTATTGGCATCCCTTTTGTAGATGTAGCAGACAAGTACTGGGAGGAAGGCATAGGGTGCATTATACATAAGCATCCTTTCTTACTCGGCATGAACAAATGACAATTGACTCGCCATCAAAAGTGGGGGTGGCTCAGAAGGGATTTTCTGTAAAAAGGGTTGTTGTTGGATGATGATGTCAGCAAGATGGACTTCACATGGCTGGATGAGTTTAGTCACATCATCTTCTCCAATAGATTCCTTGTAGACGGAATTGAAGACCTTTCTGATTAAAGGCTTCAATCCCTTGGTCCCTCAACCCACTCATGCTTCCAGCCTCCCTACTTCCCTAGTTCCCTATTTAGTGTTCCCTATTCCCTTGGCCCTTTAGGGAAAAAAAAAGTTTTGATTAGGGCAAAAGTTTGCCAAAAAATTATTTTCAAGATATTTGTATTTTGAATATGTAAGCTATGAATTAGTATTATGTATATTGTATAGTCTAAAATATTATCAATGAAAACAATAGTTTTTGGCTTCTCAAATCGTTGTTCTTCTTAGTCTATGACTTTGTAAGTTTTTTTTTGGCATCTTGTTTCTCAAATTATGCACTATTGAAATGTTACTGTTAATTTGTGACTTAGTTAAAAATAGTGAACTATTAATAATTAACTATTTTCTTTTAATTTGATTGGTTAAGAGTTAACAAATGGAGCTTCAAGGAAAACTAAAGATTAATAGATTATAACCTTAACAAAGTTAAATATAATTTTGATAATTTATGTGTCAAATTTTAATAATTTATAGATATTATAACTATATTATATTTTAATTTTAAAACTAAATAATAAATATGAATAAAAATAGAGCATTTGCAATTATATTTTTAAATTGTAATTATAACCATAGCATATACATATAATATAATTATTTATACTATAATATAATATAATATAATTACAACCATATGATATAATCATAACCATATAATATAATATAATATAATTATAATTTATAATCATATAATATTTATATAATATAATAATAATAATGACCATCTCAATCTGATAGATCGATGGCCCAGGATGAATTTCGGGTTGATTTGGGGAATCTTTTCCCATCTGCCCAGATTCATGATGGTTATTATAAATTTTATTAAATTTATTATTATTATTATATTATATTATATTACATGGTTATATTTATATTTTATTAAATGGTTATGATTATATCATATGACTATAGTTATATTATATTATATTATAGTACAAATAATTATATTATATGTTCTATTATATAATAAATAATTATAAATAAAAAATATTATTATTTTTATAATAATAATAAATCTTAAATGATTACATAATATAAGTAATATTATTTTGAATTGAATGCCAAAAAACATATTATAATTTATAAAAAAATACATTATTAAAATATAAAATATAAACCAATGCACTTACATTAAAAAAATAAAAAATATTTAACAACAATAATAATTTAATAATTTAATTAAAAATAATAGAACATATGATATAATCATAACCATATAATATAATATAATTATAACCATATAATATAATATAATTATAACCATATAATATTTATATAATATAATAATAATAATAATAATGACCATCAAGTCATCGACAGTCCGGGATGAATTTTAGGCTGATTTGGAGAATCTTTTCCCATCTGCCCAAATTCATCCATTCTTGATGAATCTGGGCAGATAGAAAAAGATTCTCCAAATTGGCCCAAATTCATCCTGGGCCATTGATCTATTAGATTGGGATGGTTATTATTATTATTATTATTATTATTATATTATTTAATATAATATTATATAAATAATATTAAATAATATAATATAATAACAATAATAAATTTAATAACCATTTGATAGTCTATAGATCAACGACCCAAGATGACTTTTGAACCGATTTGGAGAATGCTTTCCCATCTGCCAAAATTCATCTGAAATCGTGACACGTGTAACTTATGTACATCACTACATTATTTAATATTGACTTTGAGTCTTGACAATTTATTATGGTTAGATGTACATTGTACATAAAAGTTAAAACCATTAATTACTTATTACTTTCATTTTAACTATTAAACTTCAAGTATTACCTTTTTAGAGTATGAAGTTGAGAGTTCTAGAATTGTAAGATGAGAGTCCAATACAATAGCCACAGGGTTTTCAAATTTTAAATTTTCAAAGACTGGCAAAATTCTATTTTGTGTTCTAATTTTTGAAGACTAAAAGTGTGAAACTTGGGTATTAGAAAACAACACCAATTATCCAATCTCAATTCTAGGTATTTAATTTTTTTCAAAAAAAATCCATTTTAATATGTAGCAATAAAAATCTTGATTTTAATTGTCTTAAGTTTACACTTTACAATTATTTTAAATAGGGTCTGAATTCTAATAACCAATAGCAGCCAGGCATGGGAAAAACAAAGTCAAAAACCTCCCAAACAAGTGCACCCATAAAGGAAAAGAACACCATTATACAACTCAGACAAGTGCTACAAACTCCATGTTTCACCAATGAATGTCATGATATTTTTGATCCTGTTATCCATGGATATTCTGGAATCATGGCAATTAGACATTCATTGTTTAGTAAGTGGAAAGATCTCCAAAAGGGGAAAATTTATTACAAATATAACAACAGTATTGGTGTATATACAAATAAACTAGCTACTCTGGTTACTGGATTAGCAAACTTCACTGTACCTAAATTATTCCCTTGCCGTGAAATTGTAATGCTATGCACTCAAAATTATGATGAAAATAGAAAGGCAATTGTAAACCAAAACACTCAAGAGTAAATTTTATCAATAATTGAGAGTGAATTTTTCACTCTGTTAGACCTAGGGTTAGGGTTTAGAATAGAAAGCTCTAAGGAGCACATTGACTTGGATAAACTAGCTTAGGCTTATGAAAAGCTGGAAAGAAGTTTTCAAGATTCATACATTAAGGGTTTGATACCCTCAGAGTCCACTACAAGTGTTACTGTTACACTAGACACAGACCATAAGCCTCCTTATCAGTATGATATTTTTGTGCCATGGGTTCAGAATACCATTTCTTTGTTATCATTTTTCTTGGGATTGGATAGTAACAAGGAAGTGGGGGCTAGTGTTCTTGAAATGATTTATAATATCCATTTTTGAGGTCAGTCAGTTGACAATGTAGTAGTAAGATATGATTTTGTTAGGCACATTGTTGAATCTATGCAACAACAATTACTAATAATTAAAAAAAGTATAACTACAGGTAAGACGAAAAAATTTAGGTTCACAAGTTACTTGTGCTACCTTCTTTTAGCAAAGCATCGCCCAATATTTGAGATAGAGAACAACAAGCTCGATATTGAGGTTTATAAGTTTGATGAGAAAACCCAGAAGAAATCAGAGACACCAAGTCTAGTATATGAGTGGACATATAAGATGAGGATGACTACTAACAATAAAAACTACAACCATTTTGTAGACTTCTTTTCGACACCTATTTACCAAAAAATCATAGGCACTACAATGCCTAGATTGCATATGTCTTGTAAAGATTGCATTCAATTGAGAAATCAGATTCAATTGGTTGATTGGTTCTTCATGGAAGAGTACACTTTCTTAAGGTTTTATGGTTCAGTTGTTGAACCTTGCAAACTTCCAATACATGTTACAAAAAGAGTTTTTGCACTGGAATATGTAAGGTAGATGGAGAGTGCAGATGAACTTTTCAGTGGACAACAAAAGAAAATGATATTTCCTTCCTTGTCTTTCACAATTGGAGGCCTCACATTTGAGAGAAAGACTTTCAAAGTGGCAAATGAATTGGTAACCTTTTTTGGCTTTCATTTTGTTAGACACTGGAATTATGATCCACTAAACATAATAAAAATAAGAGTTATTGCCAGTGGGAACTCTACGAGAAAATATCAACACCAGGAGATGCCATTGATAGAAAATTTAACAAACAAGGATTCATGGGATGAGGTTAAGAAAGAGATGGAGAAACATGCAGTAGAGAATAATATTTCAATGCAACAACTTTTATCCCAAATTATGGCATTGCACATATCAGAGTCACACAAATTAGGGCCTTTGACATACTTAAATTTCTATGAGAAAGAATCTGAACCTTCTAAGAAGTCTATGCCGAAAGAAATTAAAGAGGCATGCATATTTGAAATGTGATGTCAAACCAAGATAACTGAGTTTTAGAAAATGAGGCAAAATTTGGGTGAACCAAAGACATCAAATTTTTTTGAGGAAATTGATGAGGATGACCTTTTTAGCACTTATTAGGATAAAGAGCATCCAACTATACTATATCAACTTGGCAGTTGCAATGACAGTGATATTCAAAGATAGGAGGACCTCTAGTCTGATGTTGACATTCAAGGTATTGAGGATTCAAAGTCAACCAAGGGCAGAGATATTATTAAACTTCAAATGAGTGATTCTACTAAAAAAATGTATCATAAAGGAGCAACTATGATGCAAAAAATGGGTTATGCAGGTATAGGGCCCATTGGTGCAAGTGGTGATGGGATTTGGAATCTAGTTCCAGTACCAGACCCACCCAAAAGAGGAAGTAAACCAATCATTAGAAGCTCTGAGATTGAAGATGATTCATCTAAAAAGGCAAAAAAAAAAAACTTTTGCTTTTGAAGGTCATCCCAACACATTATTTGTTAAATCTTCAAATCCAATTGTAGTTGATCCCACTGATACCAGCACTAACACTGACACTAGCATGGATGAACCTTGTGCAAAAAAACAAAAACTTATGACAATTACACCACAAGAAATGTCAGTGGTTACTTTAGCAATATATGCACTAGTGGTTTCTGTACAAAACCCTAAAAATAGTCCTAAAACACTAGGATTTGGAATGGGCCATCTTCAGTATGTTGGCAATCCTCAAAATACAATTATAGGTGGAGTAAATTGAGTTGGAGATGTAGGAGCATCAACATTCAATGATATAGTTGATAATTCACCTTTCAAACAATAAATTATGTCAGAAAACATGGATTTTAGTTTGAATGAGTTTGCATCAAAATTTGAATAGACAAGTGAAAGAAATAGGCAAATTATGAAGACTTTGAAAAGTGATGCAATTGCCAAATGTTAGGGATCTAGTAACAAAATATTTTCAACATATGATCCAAACAATGAAATGATGAACTTCATGGCTATTATACCCTTGGGTAGAGATAATAATCCATCACAAAATGTAATAAATCATAATGATATACAAGTTACGAGTCTTCAAATGGATTTGTCAAAAGTAAAAAATATTGAGAAAATCAATATATCAAAAGAGAGCAACAAAATGGTCCACTCTACACTTCGGAAATCAGAGAGGGAAAATAAAAGGCTTACAAAGCAAATAGAAAAGTTATAGGCAAACCTTGATAATGTGAAGGCAAAGTAGAAAGTAGTAGACAATAGGTGGAAAGAATTGCAAAACAGGATAAAGAAATCTTCTCCTATAGAGGCAATTGTCTAGCAAGAAAAGATGAATGAACAAGTGCAACATTTGACTAAAGAATTGGATGAGTGCCAAAAAAGACTTAAGAATGAACAAGCATCTACTGCATGGTTGTTCAAGTCTGTAGAGAGTAGTGTACAGGTCATCAATTAATCTGCCAAGGAAAATTAAAATTTGAAGGATGAATGGGAGAAGGAAAAGAAAAAAGTGGAGTCTAGGGCAAGTATGATTTTTAATTTGCAAAAGGAATTGGGGAATGAGAAGAAAAAAGAGGAGTCTACTGTAGACACAATCCACAATTTAAATAAGAAATCAGAGAATATGAAACAAAAAGAGTTGTCAAATGCAAAAACTATCATTGATTTGAAGGAGGAATTGGAGAATGCAAAGAAAATAAAGTCTAGTGTTACTACAAGCACTAACACAATCTACAAATTGAGGAGGGAATTAGATAATGCAAAGAGAAAAGAGTAGTCAGATACAAAGCAAAACCTCAATTTAAGAAAGGAATTGGAGAACACGAAGAAAGAGGAGTCTACTCAAAGTCTCCATGATTTGAAGAAGGAATTGAACAGTGCGAAGAAAAAGGAGGAGTCCACTTCAAAAAAAAATCCATGATTTGAAAAGGGAACTCGAGGAAAAGAAGAAAAAAGAGGTAACTACTACAAATAAAATCCAAGATTTGAAGAAGAAATTGGAGGATGAGAGGAAGAGAGCAACTGATTGACAAAGGCAATTAGAGGAAATGAAAAAAAAGAGTGAAAAAGAGATGTCTGAAATGAAGAAAAAGGTGGAGAATGTAATGGCAGAAAATAGAACGACCTCTTCCAAAGACCATCATGTGAATGATACTATAATAAACATAATTAAGCTTATCAAACAAGAAATTTGGGACAAAATAATGATGATCAATAATGGTTTGGTTGAATGGCTTGATTTAAATAGCAATCTCAGAGTTGTCTTTGAAAATGTAAAAATTGATTTTTAGGCTAAAAGACAAATCTTCACTAGTTTCGTAAAAGATCTTCCTGACCAAGTTCTCAATAAACTAAAGAGATCCAGTGATAGGGATTTGGTAAACCATGGAATAAATAACTGCTTGGATTCCTTTGTAATGGCCATTAATGTCTCTTAACATTGTGATGAAGTAACATGAATTGGTGAATCACTCAATTATGCTTCCAAAGAGTTGATGAAGATGAATAACACCATAGTGAACTTGCTAAATATTGGATTACCAAATCTAGCTAACTTAGAAGGCACATTCATTGGAAATGAAAATTACATGAAAAAGTTGCAGGGTAGGATGAATTATGATTTAGGGAAATTGCTTGAGGAATTCACTCCAGAGGGAATTGCAAGTTGCATCAAACCACTGTCAACAATGAGTGATGCTATAGATAGTTTCCTCCTATCATATGATTCTATCTCTCAAAAGTATTTTTTGTTGACGAGACTATAACTAATTAGCTACAAGCTCAAAAAAATGGGGCCTTCAAATGATGCAGAATGGAGCACCCTAAAGAAATTTAGTGAAGTTGGGTCATCTTCTCAAACTATTATTGTTGCTATCAGTGGCAGTCATAGCTAATAACACTAAGTAGTAACACTATAACAACTTAGTAAGTGATAGAACTATAATTGTTTTGTTACTTGTTTCTCTTTAATTTTAAATTTTAGATTTAATTTCAACTTTGTTTAATGTTAATTGTTACAAGAATCAAGAGCTAGCATATCAGGATAGTTGGGTAGCTAGGCACTAGCATACTATGGCATATTAGGAATCAAGAGCCAACATATCTGATCATATATAAAATTATAAACTAAACTACAAATATTGTTGTTCCCTTGTATCTGCAAAAGGGAATTCATGCTCATTGCAATTTGACATTGAGTCATTTGCAAAGGGTTGTAATTGTTTGTAATTGACAATCGTTAAATGTATTATGTTATAGGCTAATTTGTAATTATAAATTATAATACAATTTTTTTAAAATTGAGCTTATTCTGTTAAATGCATTATGTTACAATTTCTTAAAGAAACTAGAATCAATGAAAATCTCAACATGTTAAAAAAATACAATCAATGAAAATCTCCACATGTAAGTACTAAGTTTGTAACATCAACATGTTCAATTTTTTTTTTTAAAATTAAGCATCTATAAAGGGATAGTGAATGAAGGCTATAAATTAAATTCTACAAACATGTTACATAATTAATTAGTAGGTAGAGTGTTAGATCAGAGCTACTAGCCTACTACTTGACTCACACAGAAGGTTGAGAAGCTGCTATAGTTGTCATTCTGCCTGGACCAACTTAGCATCACTATCATCAGAATCCTCCTCATTTATTGCATATAACATTTCATTATTTGCTGTGTTTTCTTTAGATTCATTATTTGCATCAGACTCACTATGCATGCCAAATTTAACATCATCTTTATTGCTTTGACTTTCAATATCACGATATGAACCACTGCCACTTGTGTTTGAAATGTTGGTGATCCCTCTTCTTTGACATCGCTTTATCCAAATGCTAACAACCCTATCACAAGGGAAACTTTCTACCTCATACCTAGTATTATAGAGCCTCAGACAATTATCCAAATTTTTGTCTAATTTGTTTCTAACCTTTGACTTAAGGAAGCCCAAAGAACTGAAAACTCTCTCATCCTCCACTGAACCCAATCTCATTATCAAACATAAATTGGTAAGCTTGAAATATTCTAGTATTGCCTCTCTCAACTAATTTCTCTCGCCAAGGTTTTTCCAAAGCTTTGTTACTGCTCCCTCTTCATTTGGGTTCTCCATAATAGCATATTGTTCCCTCATTATGTTTGCAAAAGAGTATGGTTGATCTCTCAGTCGAATTTCATCTAAAATTTCATTTATGGTGACTCCATTGATTACTTTAGGTGTGCAAAAATGCTGAATCAAAGTCGTCATCCTTCTTTGAAAATCAGTTGGACTATTTAGAGACCAATATTGTGGAAAAATAATTGACATTGCTTCCAACAGTTCCTTTGGGGGGAATTTGAATCTAATTTTTGATGACAGATTGTAGCAAACTCACTTGACAGAGTCAAGCATGGAGTCTTTGATCTTCTTGAAGGCTTCAGTTGTAACACGTGAAAGTACCTTCTTTGGTTCCGATTCAACTTCACTTCTTGCTTCATTGGGGTTGGAGTTGGGGTTGACACGGGCATAGTACTGCATTGGTATGTCAACTCCACGTACCCTGGCATATACCTCATCATTTGCACCAATATGTAAAAAGTTCCCAAGATTGTTTAAATCTGAGAGTTCTAACCACTTTACAAACTTTGTTTCATCTAATGGTAATAATCGGTACAGAGTATCCAAGCTACCACATGTCATTTCACGCAGCTTATTATATTCTACAATGTATATAGCTCTTTGTTGAACCTTTTTTTTATAATATTTCTCATGTCCTATAGCATGGGGAGAATAGCTGCTAAAGTTAAGAGTACCTTAACATTAGTTAGGCTCGAATATAGCTGAGGGAATCTATCTTGCACAAAGTGGATTAGTCCAAGAAATGACGAGTATTCATACATTACTCGATGCACTAGTCCATCCAAAGAGATCCATCTGGTATCATTGTCTTTAAGAAGTTTCCTCCCATCAGTAAGTCCTGTAGAAAAGTGTTGAAATTCCCAGACTCATTTTAGACTTTGACAAAAGTATTGGTAAATCTCTTTGATCAGAGATTCCACTTTACTTACACAACCAAAATCACTGACAATTCCAAAAGCTAGATTCATTCGATGGACCATGCAATGAATGGGAATAGTGTAGGGTGCCAAAACATTCTCGATCTTTTTGCAAAGACCACCTTTATGACCTTGCATAACCGAAGCACCATCTGCTCCAACACACACCAACTTTTTGGCAATCTCCATGCTATCCAAACCTCTAGATTCAATTAGAGTAGTCTTTAATTATTCATATAAGTTTTCAGTTGTCGCACTATGATTCTATTTAGCAATAGATAGTAGAAATGGTTGACAAAAAAGATTGTTTATAGTATAAACATGCATGCACACCCAAGAAGTATTATCAATTGCTGTAACTTCATCTAGAGACAATGCAATGAAATCTGAGTTTTTTATAGATTCCTTCATATCTTCTATTTCAACCTCTGCAAGAGATTTAGCCCATTCCCACCCACCATTTACTAACCAGTGATTGTTAGGATAGTTTAATGTTTTCAAAAAACACAATAATTCAATCATTGAAGGGTAGTCCATCATAGGATGTCATCTACTCAATATATAAAAGACCACACCTAATTGAACTACTTTTTCCATATTTTGTACTTTTGTTGCTTTCCCAATGAAATCTTCAATGGAACCTTTTATTGTAGAACGCTTGTCTCGTATTTGCTGGTGTAACTCGTATATTTCAACATTCTTGATATCTAAATAGTTCTCCTTTGTTTTCCAAGTTAGCACATATTTTTTGACTCCATCTATAATTTCCTTCTTGTAAAATTTACCAACATGCTTTTCTATGGTATCAATTTTAAGCTGCATCCTCTTCTCCTTCTTTGTTATCTCTATGCAAATCTTACATCTACATTCTGCAAGAGGCTCACCATCATTTGGATTGGGCACTGGTTCAATGAACCAGTACTTTTCCACCCATTCTAACTGAAAATTTCTTTTGGATAGATCCCAACAAGATCGATCTTTCTTTGATTCTAGTTTTCTTTTCCCCTTTTATGCATGAACCTGATTTATGGAATCAATTTTGGTTTTCTCAATCAACTGGTCTGGGATTGACTCCAACTCTATAATCTTAGTTTGTGACTCCCTACTCAGGGGAAGTTCCTCCAAATCTTGTTCAAGTTCGTCCTTGACTGAGATATCAGGTTCACCAACTTGAACTTCAATATTGTTTGAGGGTCCAACTTGTGATGAATCTCCTTTTTCAGTAACCACTAGAGATCTAACTTGTGAATCTTGTAGGTTGCCAACATTTCCACCACCAAAATATGTCACTATGGTTTTGTGTTTTGGTAATGGTGGCCTCTCTTGGATTTTAGGGATTAGACCCCTCTTGTTTGACATGGCAAACCAATAAAGGCTGCAAAAAAAATTAACTTAGTTGTTGAACAAAAGATTTAACTACTTAGACTACATATAATAACAATAATATGATTCATTCTCAAAAAAAAGGTACCACCACTATAGTACTACAGTCTACGATACTACCCAATATAAGTTGCAAACCTAATACCTATAGGCTATCTTAGCATGTGAGATGTCCAATCACCAGCGGACACTAGATAGTGAAACTAAAAATATAATGAGTACCACTTACAAAATAATTTAAAAATCACTTTCCTTTTACAAAAACCAGTGTGCACAAGTCAATGGCCAATGCACTCAGCACTCTGAAAGTTCGACAGCAATAAGAAATGCCAGTCTCCAGACCAAAAAATAACAAATTGTGTAGAATAATAATTTCTTATAGTCCAATCTAGGTTGGTGAATTAGGCATGATTAACAAGTAGGAATGTCAAATGCAAGTGAAATGCACCTTCCTATGCAAGCCCATAGTAGGAAATAGTTGGCTAAATGGGGCGGGTGATCGACACATGTCAGTAAAATAGTTGGTGACACCCAACCCAAGGGAAAATTTATATGGTTGTAGTAATGGCAAAATAACGTCAACCAATAAGAAACAACATGCAAAGGCCGACGATATGTTTAAAATAAATGTATCCAAACTGTATATCGCATTGGTGATTGCATCGATATTTTTGACCAATCATGTGATAACTAATGGGCGACCACCCCCAGTGTTGGACCCAAATATGATAAATATCCAACGACATGTTTGGACCCAAATATGATTGATCTGTAAACTAGGATTTACAAGTTTTTTAGCTTAATCCAAATTAAAAATTTAATTCCCAATCTAGGCAGTAATTGCGTGGTTATGATTCTTAAACCGTTGAAATTACAAGAAGATTTATGCTTTAACAAGGGTGTCTTCACAGAATGTTTCTTTTTAGAAGAAGTAGATAGAGAAGAAGAAGACGATGAAGAAGATGAAGAGGATGGAGATGAAGGTTCAAGAGGGCCACTACCACCTCCTACTCCTTTGCCTTTGTCATCTTTTGATGAAGATTTAGCTTCTTCCTTCTTCCTAGCCTTGTCCACCTTTCTCAACTGTCGTTCATGTCTCTCTTGGAGAAGAATGTTGACCAAAGCCTTTAATTCCATGAAAGATCTTTGGAATGCTTTTGCATCAAACTCAAGAAGATTTTTTTTAGTTTCCATGATTCGTGGAAAAGATCTTATTTTTCCAATCTCTGGGTTGAATTTTGCAAGTTCACCTTCTCCTTGCTTTAACCTCAACCTGGTTAACATTCACCACCTGCAATTTCTCTGCAAGAATAGGCTCTAATACCAAACTTGATCTATAAACTAGGATTTATAATTTTTTAGCTTAATCCAAATTTCAAATTTGATTCCTGATCCAGGCAGTAAATGTGTGGTTATATATCTTAAACCATTGAAATTACAAGGAGACTTATGCATTAAACACTTAAAATTAACAATGTGTTAAATAACATAAAATAAAGAACATAACTAAAAATGAAATGAGAGAAGTAAGAAAGAGATGGAAGAGACACAAACAATTTGATATGGAGTTTTTCTGGGTAGGACTATGTCTTCGGGTCCGCTTCTCAATTCGAGGACCACTTTATTAATGTTGCCAGGAAAAACACACCTTCTTACAACATCCAAGCTTTAACCTTTATAGTCTCTCTCTCTCTGTTGCACTTGAAGATAATAACTTTGTGCTTACAATAATCTCTCACCCACAAACTCTCTCAAGAATTTCAAAATTTTCCCCAAGAGCAAATTTTCCTTCCAAGCTAATTGTCCTTGCAAGAGAGAAATATCCCCCTTTTATACAAGCTTACTTTCCTATTATGGTTAAAACCATAATATTTGACAAATCTCCCATTTTTACACAAAAATCCCTCCGTTACAACAAATTCTTACAAAATAATATAATTCCCAAGGAATGAATGATTTATAAGTAGATCATGAAATCCTTCTCGGATTTATCTACAACAATTATAAATCATTTTAATATTTGATTGGCTCCCTTAGAAATAGACTTAATATTTTAAGGATTTGTATCCTTAATTATAGCTAAGAATAAAGCTTGCTATTTTAGAGGGATTAATAATCCAACCCTTTAAACTAGGGATGGTAAACAACATTTAAAAAAAATAAAAAAAATTTGTGGCTAATTTGTTAGAAAATATAAACCCACAAAACAGGGGCACTTGAACATAGGGAGCTCCTTTTTCTAAGGTAAGAGTAATTTTGCAATATCTTCCACATTTTATCTCAGATTTTGATGAAATAAACACCATTGGAAAGCTCTTAAAAAACTCTTCACAATGATACCAATATTGACCATTTTCCATGACTATATTTGTTTACCTTTTTCTGAGCCCTCTGATTTGTTGATTGCACCAAACCTTTGACTGACCATAACTTCTGCATATGAGATCCTTTTGACTCATTCCAAGTTATGTCGGGTCTAATTTTTTGAGATCTTTGGAATGATGTTGAATTTGAGAGATTCTGAGACTGTGAAAATTTGAGTCTTGCTAGATCCACCTAGATCAATGATACATATTCACCAAATGACGATTGAACCATCAGACAAGATTGCCAAAAGGTGAAGATTCATCACTAAAGTAATCCCTAGGAAGGCCAAGATACATGATGCTAATGGTAAGCTAGTTGGAAGTGGTGATCAAATAAGAGGTAACTTGTTCTATCTAGATTTATCTAGTGAGACATGTTTATTTACACAACAAGAAGATGTTTGGTCATGACACATGAGGTTATGTTATGTAAACTTTGAAAATTTGGTGGATATAAGTAAAATGAAGAAATTAAGAGGATTTCCTAAACTAAAGAATCTTGGCAATGCTATGTGTAAACAATGTCAATTGGAAAAAATGACCAAGTCTAGTTTTAAGAGAAAAAGCATACTCTTCTAATGAGATTTTGAAACCATTCATAGTAACCTATGTGGACCCATTTATGTTCAAAGCTACTTTGGATATAAGTATTTCATTTTATTTGTTGATAATTACTCTAGGATAATGACAATGATGTTTCTTAAAGCTAAATCAAATGCTTTTCAGTTATTCAAGTGGTATTTAGCTAGAGTTGACAAAGAAACAGGGAAGAGTATGAAGTGCTTGAGATTTGATAGAGGTGGTGAATTCATTTCAAATGAGTTCAATACATTCTATAATGATAGAGGAATTAAAAGATAGATGTCAGCACCAAGGACCCCTCCTTAGAATGGAATAGCTGAAAGGAGAAACATATCAATAATGGACTATGCAAGGACATTGATGATGGAAAAGAGTGTATCAAATAAATTTTTGAGAGAGGTTGTTAGTACTACTATCTATACGCTAAATAGAGTACAAGTCAAGAAAGGTACAAATGCTACACTTTTTGAACTATGGTATGGATATGCTCCTAACATGAAATATTTTAAAATATTTTGAGTAGATGCTATATACTTAAAGATAATAGGAACGAAAAAATTGATGCAAAGAGTGAAGGAGGTATATTCCTAGGATATCCTACTAAGATTAAAGCGTACAAGTGTTTGAACTTTAATATTGACAAGTTTGCAGAAAGAAGTGACATTGCATGCAAAGAAGAAACTAAAGGCTACAATACATTCATCTATGTGGATGATGATGCTCCAAGCACTCCTAATGGACAAGAAAATCAAGTTGTAGTCTCTTAGTAGATAGGAAATGTTGTAGGGCAACATATTGTCAAGCAACAGAGAGTAGGTGTCAAGCAATAGACTGAAGATGTCAAGTCACAAATAGGAAATGTTGATCATTAGATAGAAATTATGAGCATGCAAAAGCCAGGTCAAAACCTGAACAAGAAAGAGAAAATGAGCTTGAGATTAATTTCCAAGATGAGGCTATAGAAGAACAAAGAAGGAAACTACTTGTACTAGAAAAGTATATGAGAAGACATCACAAACCTGAACAAATAATTGGTCATGTTGAATCAAGTGTTATGACAATAAAAACACTCAAAGATGGCACATGCTTACTTTGTGAATTTGATCCCAAAATAGTGAAAGATTCTCTAGACAATGAATATTTGATTTAGGAAATGAACAAGGAAATTGAATAGATTAAGAAGAATAATACTTGGAATTTAGTGCCAAGACCTAAAGACAAAAATTTCATTGGGACAAACTAGAATTTAAGAAAAAACTCAATGAGAATGGTTAAGTAGCAAGAAATAAAGCAAGACTGGTATGCAAGGGATATGCTCAAGAAGAAGGAGTTGATTATGGAGAAACTTTTTCTCCTATGGAAAGACTTGAAGGAGTCAAAACTTTGCTTGCATATTCATCCTACAAGATTTTCAATGTATATCAAATGGATGTCAAATCTTTGTTTTTTAATGGTATACTTGAGGAAGAACTGTACATTGATCAACCTGAAGGATTTTTAGATCCATGCAAGAAGAATAAGGTATGTAAACTAAACAAAAGCCCTCTATGGATTGAAACAAGCCCCAAGAGCATGGTATGAAAGATTGCATAATTATTTGGTAAAGATTGGTTTTGAAAAGACAAATGATAACAATAATCTATATTTGAAGAATGGTAAGAAGAATGAAGTTCTATTATTTGAAATATTTGGTGATGATATTATATTTGGAGGAAGAGAAGCATTATGCAAATCATTTCCTAATGAAATGAAGAATTAATTTAAAATGTCTATGTTTGGTGAAATAAAATTATTCATTGGATTATAAATATGAAAAATGAATATTCAAGACCAGTTAGTACACCTATGTCTACATGACATAAGCTATCTAAGAATGATGAATCTATTGATGTGAACCAAACCTTATATAGATCCATGATTTGAAGATTGTAATATGTTATTCATAGCATACCAGCAATTGAATTTGTAGTTGTGATAGTTGCTAGATTTTAAAAAAACTCTAAGGAGATTCACATGATGGCAGTGAAGAGGATAATGAGATATCTAAAAGGTATAAAAGACTATGGATTATATTACGAAAGAAGTGACAAATTTGAATTGAAGGTATTCACTAACTTAGATTAGACATGAAATATTGATGATAGAAAAAACATGAGTGGAGGTGAACTATTTATCAAAAAGAGATTGGTTTCATGGACAAGAAAGAAACATAATTATATTTCCCAATCAATAGTTAAAGCCAAGTATGTGGTAGCTGTAGTGAACTATTCAAACATCATGTGGATAAAACAATTATTGAAAGGTATGCAAGAATAAATTATAGATCCAGTAGTTGTCTATTGTGATAATACAAGTGCTATTAAAATTTTAAAGAATCTAATGATGTATACTGGGACAAATAAAATTTCTTTCAAGTATCACTACTTGAGGGAACTAGTGCAATACAAAGAAATGAAGCTAGCATATGTGCACACCAAAGAACAAATTGCTGACATATTCAAAAAATCCTTATGTAAAGATGATCATGAATATATTAGAGGTAAATTAGAGGTGATTCCTATAAAAAAAAGCCACTCAAGGAGGCAAGGTGCATTTCATTGAAGTGCTAATTTGACTATCTTAGACATTGATGCAATACAACTCGACTTTGGAAAATGCCTAAGGTAAATAGTCAAGTACAACATACTAGGTTAGTAATAGACAAATGATAGAAATTAGCTAGACATGCAAAATCTACATAATTCAAATGTATTTAGAGATTAAACCTAATCAAGATAACTGTCTTTGGCATTATTGTCAAAGAGGGAGAGATAGAAAAAGAGGGAGACATAATTAAAAGAGGAAGAGATATATAGTAAAACATAATATCTATAGAAGAAGAAATATACCAAAGAGGGAAACTTATTATCTCAGAGGGAGAAAGTCTTTTTGGATTGTATCATAACCAAGAGAGAAAAATTTGATTCATTAAGATATTTCTAATATTGAGATGTTGCCATCAATGCCAAAGAGGGAGATTGTTAGAAACTAACAATTAGAACAATTGTTGTTTTGTCATTAATGTCAAATCTATTGATTAGACATATTGTTACCTAATCCAAATGTCATATCTATTTGATTGATGAAGAGGATTTGAGAAATTGCTCATAACAATAGAACCTAGAGGAAAGGTTGAGTTCCAAAAAGGAAGCTATAATGGACATGTGATTAGTAAGACATTGATAAGACAAAGTGATTGTTTATATCAAGAAAGTTAACCCAAGTTGAGCAATAGAGTAAATGGTTAAGGAATGTTGAGTGATGCTAGTGTCAACTGAGCCACAATAAGTGCTGAGAAAATCTAGTGTTGAACAAGAACCAGTTTCAACTGAGAAAGATAGTCAATGGTAAGCTAGAAATATTTACAATGATCGAGTGTTATGTCATGATCAAGTGTCAGAACTTAGTGATTGTTGAGTAATATTGTTGAAGATGAATTTGATTAAATCATGATTCCCAACTGACTCAGTTGATTTCTTGGGAGATATAAACCATATTGAAGATAAGATTGATGAGTTGGATCATTAAATTCAAGGTGAGGATTAGGTAAAGACTTAATAGAATTTTTTTATAGAAGTTTCTAGAGAAAGATCAAGAAGATGGAAAGATATAATGAATTGTGTTGAACTTGATCATAAACCCTAAGATCTATGGTGATCATGGAAAATGGTAAAGAAAAACTTTCCTATTTAAAGAGGTATAGATCCAAACCAAGAGGTGTGAGTGCCAATACAAATGTGAATGTATGTAAGAGATGCAAACATACGAAAGGTAGGTCAGAGATGCACAAGTGTGAGAGTGAATGCAAAGCTAAAGGAGATTGCATATGCAAATGTTGTTGATATTAATAAGTGAAGTCTAAGGAAGAAGGCTTAAGTGTTGTTGAAGGGGGAGGACTAATTTCTTGAAGGGTTTCTAAGAAAATCAATAATAGAGATGATAGTGGAGAGCTTATTAGTCAATCAATACCTAAACTGAATAGAGATCTAAACTTGCAAAGTGAGTTGTAATTATATAGATTGAAACTGTAATATTTTGTTTCTAATAATTGTAAATATTTTGTATTGAAATATTTTTAATAGAAGTTGACCTAACAATAATTTGGAATACTTAATAGTTTTTGTAAATCCTTTCACAAGGTGAAATTCTAAATGGAATGATTAGAGTCCTCTGACAAGGCCACTCCTAACAGGGTGATTAAATCCTCTAACTAGGTCACATGTAACAATATGTATTGTAACCATTAAAAGGGTTTGCTCCTAATAGAGCTCACTTCAAAAGAGTGAAAAAGTGGTGAAATGTTGCTAGTGGTTTTTCCCAAATTGGGTTTCCACATAAAATCCTAGTGTAAAACTTGTGTTGAATGCTTTACATGTTTAATATTTTATATTCAACAAAGCATGTTATATTTGTAACAATAATTTTTGGTTTATAGTAGAGACTAACTAACAATAGAGACCAAGGAACAACAAGATAAGTAGAACAATAAGAGTTTTATTTTTAATAGTTTAAATAGTAATTAAGGACCTTGAATAACTAAAGAGGATGGGTAAAGAAATAATGATGGGAAAAGGGTGACTAATTTTCTTTCTGAACCCTTGGGCTAGAATGAGGATAAAGAAATGATGACTCAAAGTGAAAGGCCAACCTAGATTGAAATTAATGAGGAAAAGCTTTTGGAATTTACTAAGAAAAGGAAAAGAATTTCAAGAAAAATGCCCTTGTGATTAGTGGTCAGAATATGAACAAGGAGGACCAAAAGGATAATATGGCCCAGGATAGTTTAAAAAAAGACAATCAATTAAAGCTAGATGATACCTAGGGTGTGACTATTAACCTAGAGAAAATGTGTAAGATTAGGCCAATGAAGATGACAATAATATGGTGAGGCTTTATTTCCTCCATATGGATAAATTGAAAGATGATTCTTCTCTCCAGGTTGATTCTTGGCTCTATAATGAGATCATTATTCTCAAGAAAAAGATGGGGGAGCTCCAAAATGAACTGGATGAAGGAAGGGTTAAAATAATTCAGCTGAAGAACCATGTGGGTAATATCCCTAAGAACTTAAAGGCCTATGAAATGGAGTTACACCAGTTAGTAAAGGATAGTGGTCAAAGGATGGATATGGTAACCTCAAATTTGTGTGCATCTATTGTGAGCATTAGTAAAAAAAGAAATGAGGAAATCATCTCCCCTATTGTAGTTAAGCTATCTGGTAGCCCTAGTAAAAGAACTAGGCAAAGTACTAAGAAATTATTGTTGCTACTCAGGGTTTGGCTATGGAGGAAATCCTTTAAGGAACTATGGTGGTTGGTAAGGAATAAATAGGTGATCAAAGAGATAGCTTAGTTGCAGGCTCTAGTTGTTGGCCCCAGTTTTCCTGTCTATGTTTCTTTTTCCATCTTTTTGTTTTGATACTCTATTAGGTTCTAGGTCCTTGTAAAACCAAGTTTTGAACTTTAATTTTTTATTTGTAGGTTCTAGGTCCTTGTAAAACTTAGTATTTTTTTGTAATTTTGAACCTTAGGTTTTAGTTCCTTGTAAAACCTAGGCTAATTTTTTCATTTTATCCTATTTGCTAGTTGTAAGGGGTTTTGGGTCTCCTCAAAACCTATTTTTACCTTAATCTAAAACATTTAAGACTTAATTACCATATTCCAAATGTTTGGGTCACTCATAACATTTAGAGATTCAATAGAGTCCACTACCCACATGGGTAAATCTATAAAATCTAAGGATTCCAACTTACTCTTAATTAATGTTTAAATCCAACTCATTTTTGATGCAAAGAGCATTGCAAAAATATTGGTTTAAGGACACAACCCCTTATAACACCATATTTTTGATCTTAGATTGGTTTTTATAATTGAGTGTCAACATACTTAAGAAATTTACTAAGTTCATGCCGAGATAGTAAAATATGTCGAGTATAATATGTATAGATGTTGAGTTGCAATAAGTGCCAAGTAAATAGTAAGTGTTGAGAAAATAGATAGAACCAAGCAAGTTTCAAGTGCCGAGTAAACAATAGATGTCGAGCAAGTTCAAGTGATGAGCTAGAAAAAATTATAGTATGTGTCGAGCATCAATATCAACAAGTGCCGAGTAACATAGAATTGGCCTAGTTGTTTGTGATGGCACAAATAACTATGTAAACCATTTTTGAGCTGACATATGGATAGATCTTGAAGCTTTGAAGATAAGATCAAATCTATTTGGATTTCCTATGTGATAAACATGCAACCAATCAAAAAAATGGAAGGACTTGAGTGGGAAAGTTGGATGAATCTCAATCATAGATTCATACCTAACCCTAAGCCAACAAAGTCTATTTAAAGGGAGATGAAGCCCCATAATTCAAGCATGAGTATGAATGAAAGAGCATTAGGGAATGCATGCAAGAAGGTGATGATAGCAGTGAAAGGGGTGAATTGATTAGCATACATTCAAGGTGACTTAGAAGAAGGACAGAATTGAAGAATCAATTATCATAACAGAGGATCAAGGTTACAAAAATTTCATATCAGATCAAAGAGGATTGAGATGAACTAAATTGGATTTAAAATCAACAATATCAGATTGTAAGTGCATCAGATCAACCATTGTACTGTACTTTCTAACAACTATATCAACAAGATTAAATTATATAACAAGGTTGATTTAACAATCATTGAGAAATCCTTTAATAGGATGACATTCCAAGTGAGTGTTGTAAAGTCCTTTAGCCAAGCATGCTTCTAATAGGGTGTTAAAATCCTTTAACAGGGTAGCATCTAGTAATCCTTTGCAATCCTTTAATAGGGTAGGCCTTTAACAAGGTAGATCATGAGAATGGTCAAATCATGTAACCTTAACAGGTGAACTTTATTGCTACAGTAGTGAAGGATTGTGGGTGTCATCCCCACCCTAGTTTTACCTTCTCATTGGAGGGTTTTAGGGTAATCATATCTGGTGTCAAGTGTTTATGTGGAGACATTTACTTTACATGTTATTTCTATATATTTATGCATGCAATTTTTTAAAGTTAAAAGTTTCATTGGTTAGAGATTAGTACTTCTAATTCACTCCTCTCCCCCCCCCCCCCCCCCCCCCCCTGCTTAGAAGTATACATTTCCCATTTTTATTTCCAACAATTGGTATCAGAGGTAAGTTCTCATTAGAAGAAGCCTTACAACTTGGAGAAAAGATCTTGAAATGGAAGTCTACAAGTTGGGAAAGACTATTGAGAATTATGAGATTGAAATACATCTCTTATTGCAACAACTAAATGAAGCCAGAAATGCCTTGAGAAGTTTGCTAAAGACAAGGAAAGAGATTGTTATAGATGAAAATGACACTCAATACAAGGAGACTGACACCACAAATTTATTTGCAAATGGTAACTCTTGTGAATTTGATGTAGCAATTATAGATCTCATGGACAAGAATAGAGCACAAGTTGAGGAAATTAGAAATCTCAAGTTGAAGCAAGAATCACAGGCTATACTACTATGTGAGGTGACTAAACAAAAGAAGAAAGCTATAGAAGACAAGGCCATGATTGAAGATGACAAAAGAATCTTGTCAAATAGATTGGAAGAAAAATTAATAGAGATATCCAGGATCTCAAATATGTAGTTGGACATCCTAAGCTAGATGATGAATGCTCATCATGAGTTGAATGTCAAGGACATTGAGATAACTACATTGAAGTTGTAGAATGAACAATTGCAGAATGACCTAAAAAGAGTGAAGGAGTTTGCTAAAAGCTTCAACAAGCCAAATGAATCCATCAAATACTTTGAGCAATTATTGAAATCTCCTAGATCCAATTAAGACACATCAGGATTGGGCTACACAAGCACTAAAGAAAGAGAATCATCCAAAGCTATTGAGGAAAGAAACAATAAAGGTAAGAAATCTAAAACTACTTGTCATCATTGTGGAAAGAAAGGACATACAACTAATATTTGTAGGAACAAGAATTTACAAGTACAAAAAATAAGCTCATCAGGCACATGAATGCAGAACCAAAACCATCCATGCACCAAGATTTGAAGGATGCTACTATAATTGTTAGAAATTTGGACACAAAAACCTTTGAATGTAGATCAAAATCCACATTGTTATCAAACAAGGGAAGAAGGCATGAAAATTCCTATAATTGGGACTACAATACAAGACATAGCTGTCATTATTGTCAAGAGTATGGACACATTGCTGAAAATTGCATAAAAACACACTTTTGAGGTAGCTACAATAGATGGTTAAGCCAAACTACATGCCTTAGTTGTTTGAAGATTGGTCATATAAAGCAAGCGCAACCCAACAAGGACAAAGGCACCTAACTCAGCATCAAACAAGGGAAAAGGCAAGGTAGATATTGAGCATATTAGAGGAGATATGAACAAGACATGGAAGAAGAAAGATGGATGCAACACATCAAATGAAGGGATCACTTCACCTGAAGGGTTAAGTGGTTACACTTTATCAAACTATGCAAAAGGAGGTATGTGGGACTGATTTTTAAATGCCTCATCAAACATCAGTTCCAAGATAAGGTTAAGTGCTGAAAATAAAAACTTAGCATGAAAAAAGATGCAAGCTAACAAGGAAAAACCAAGGTTAAAATATTTAAGTTTTCATCTTACTACCGAGTGTGAAAAGTTCTCTTCAATTGTTGAGTAAATTCTAGCGTGTACTGAGTTCTCAATCATAGTCAGTTGAAGCCAAGTTAGTAGTAACTTTTGAGTGAAGATAATTCTTACTGAAGTCGATTAAGGGTAATTCTAGTGGTTGCCAAGTGATGGAAAATCAATGGATGCCAAGTGAAGTAGAAATTGCATAGAAGTTGAGTTTATAGTTGTACATGCACCATGCATTATGTTATTTTTCTTGTAAAATGTCTCACACATGAGTCATTTCTTGATCGTGAAGTTGAACTTGAAGCTTCAATTAACTTCAAGTTCAAGTTCACATCTTCCCATTGTCTTTCATGTATCAAAATCCACATTCACTGCCCTGAGTTAGTCCTTATGAAGTTGAAGTTGAAACAACTCAAACTTCAACTTCAACTTTGATATTATTTTTGTGTACAAACCTTATCTTTTCATGTAGGCATTCACTCTTCGAAGTAAAAAAAGGGAAAAAATGGGCCCCAATGATGACATTTTCCAAGGCACATGAAATAATAAATAAGGATGTTAAGGAGGCATGTGTCTTGATACAGAAAGATTTTGGCAAAAGGTAAATTTATCATTTCATGATGACATTAATCATTAATAGGTGTGCATATTTGATAGGCATTAATAAAAAATCACTCAGAGGGTCTTTTCCAGTGTGTGGCACACAAATAGTAATTATTATATTTACTTGCTATATCTGTATTGAGATTTTCTTCATAAGTAATCCCTTAAATGCATTGCTTAGCCATTTCACTACTTATTTAGCCATTTGCAAAAGGAAAATCTCGATGCCATCTAGTAGGGAGAATGTGTTGCAAGATAGGCTTTGTCAAACTGTAAGTGCACCGCCATTTCTCTTTATAATTTTATTTGTACTTGCTTTTGTTTTGAAAGGTTTTTATTTCATCTTCTAGACCCTATCACCCCATAGTAAGCCATGACATTGTTTAACCCCAAAATGCCCAAATTGGAAAAATCATGTCTCCTTAGCTCTTTACTTAAGATTTGTGACACATTCCTGGTTAACAAAAGCTTGACCGATGTAATTGAAAGAGCTAGAAGCCTAGTTAGGTCTTGCATATATCAAAAATAGGTCAATAGTCTATTACTTGAAGCCACCACATTTTGTGTAGCTATTACATGCCCAAAGTTAATCGTTGAATGTGCAAACCACTATGATCCTAACACAAGATGTGTCAAGAAAATTTTAGGAGAAGTGGTAGTCAAAATCAATAGGACCAATGTTTTCTTAGCCCTTAGGATCCCTCATAAGGAACCTTATGAACCATGGACATTTGAGGTAGAACACTTGTATGTTGAGAGAAAAAATAGTTATGACAACAAAGTAGCCCAGTCTTGGCTCCTAAATCTAGTAGAAGGAGGTTCAAGGTTTCCTAAGCACTTAACCATTAAACATTTCATCAAAGAAATTGTAGATATTGTGCTTTTATTGAACAAGGTCAAAGGAAATGAGCATGCATTTCATTGGGAAACATGGATGTATTTCTTCATCCAAAAGATTGTTGAAGGGGATAAGTTCATCGATTGGGCTGACTTAATTGCTGAAAATCTACACAAGGGTTTAGTGACTGTTAATAATTTTGGTTCATTCTTCCTATCCTCCTTTTTAGTCTATGTCTTGGGAGTATCTAAAGAATGGGAAAACCTTCCACATTCACCATGGACAAATGAAATGCCTATTTACCAATACTATAGTGATCTCCAAGAGACTTCTTTGTGTAAAGAATTCAGAAGAGTATATGATGTCTTTTTGGGAAATCTCATTTTTGAGCTTCAAGGTCATGAAAATAATAGACTATCTGAGGAAGCAATACAAGCTATACAAGTCTATGGTTGTTTCTATATTCAATTCCCTAAGTTCACATACCTCATAATGGGTGGTTATTTAGGTGAACCATTAAAGCTACCTCATTATTGCTTAGACCCAGTTGTTTTATTTGAAATGTGTAGACAATTTGTCTCAGTGGTGGAGTCTTTTGAAATTACCAAGAGGTCTTCTTCTATTTTCTTTCCCATTGAAGTTAGCGACTACAAATGTCCTAATCTAAAGAAAGGCATGTTGGCAAGAGAAGCATTGACCCATCTATGTTTCAAGCCTTTTTTCCCTCAAGAAAATTTCAATTACATAGGATTTGTTAGGAACAATTTTAAAAATGTAGTTTCTTTTGTTCACATTCCACATTTAGAGGACTACTAGGAAAATTGTCTTGATGAGTTTGAAGTAAGAAAAATGTTATAGTCAAGGTTAACAATTAAGCTAATTAATATGTTTAATGTTGATTTTGACACATATGGGTTAAAAGAGGAGGATTTAGAAGAAGTAATTGATCCATTTTATATTGACCAAATTTAATGCAAGATTATTCTCAAGATTGATTGGGAAAGAAGAGAGGAAGATGATTTGTTTTCTCGCACTAAGGATGTGTTGACTAGGACTAAAAATTGGTTAAAAAAAAAAGTGTTGTTACCCTTGATCCATCAGAAAAATCTTCAAAAACCAATAGTAAAAAGGCCTCACAAAAGCAAAAAGCTACCACTAACCAAGGTGTTCATGGTCCCATTGTAGGTTTAGTTGAAGTTGAAGTTGAAGTTGAAGTAATCCCACAATCACTTCAAGTTCAAGCAGAAACTCCTAAGGCTAAAAGGGTGACTCGTTCAAGTACAAAGAAAACATCATCAAACAAAGGAAAAGATATGGCGACAGTTGATCTTGAGACTAAAAAAGAATCACCAATGGAAAACAATGTACCAGAACCTCAGAAGTCACCAGTAAACATTGATAGTCAAGAAGGTAACCTCACCTTGGCTAGGTCCTCCCCTATGGCTAATAAGGAACTAGTTACACCCAAGTGGTTGGAGAACTCTATTGAAAGGAAGCAGATTATGGTGCCTCTTTCAATGCCAATTGATGATTTGGTTAGTAATTTTTTGGGGAAAACATATAAGGTAAAGAAATCTAGAACAAAATCAAGAATCAAGTTTGGTAAAAACTCAGGGCACTAGTCAGCCGAAATAGCCATGCCACTAGATGGAAGCTCACAAGAATCTCTAACTCCTCAGGATTATCAAATGACAAAGGTTGACTTGAGAAAAGGAAACCATGCAGTGGATATGGATTTTTTTGAAGCTTCTAATAAGAAAATTGCACATAGGGTGTGGAAGGATGGGCAAGATAAACAAGAAATGAAGGAGGCAATGAAGAACATGGCATAGTATATCAATGCCATCCTACACCTCAAAGAAAATCCCATCAATGAAATGCCAAAAATTGTAGATGTGACTTCTAAAACCAACCAACAACTCCTTGATAATCTGCAAAAGTGCAAAGTAGTTGCAAAGATAGTAGGGAAGTGGGTGCAGGGTGTCTTAGATGACACTGTGAAATAGAGAAACCTCTTGGATAAGGCTTCGAAGGAAATCTCTGCCATCACCAAAAAGGTAGAGATAAGAAATGAAGGGTATGAAAAATAAAGGATCAATTGGACAAAGGTGGTAATATGGTTGGAAGATATCCAAGAATTCAGACTTCAAAAATTTCAAGTTGAGTGTCATGTAGCTAGTTTGGATGAGAAAACCTTGTATGTGATCAAAGATTGTATTGAGTGGAGGAAAGAAGCATTAGTATAGGGTATGACTAAAATAAAATAAACTCTACAAAAACTCAAATTTAAACATGAAATAATTCAAGGGGACCTCAAATGCTTTAGCAAACACTTCACAGGTAAAGAAGATGACTTTTTCGCCCAAGCAAAGGAAGTGATTAAAGAAGTCCAAAGGAAATTCCAGGAGCTCCAAGATAAGAAGATACCAACTAAGTAGGACTTTTTGAATGTAGCCCACACTGAAGCCATGCTGATAATCAACCTAAAACACTTGGAAATGCATGAGGAAAAGATAACAAAACTAAAATGGGAGAAAGAAATCTGGAAACAACGACTCACTTACATTGGCGTACTTTATCAATCCATTATCTCTACATTTTAAACCACCTATGAAGCATGGAAAGTGGTGAGGAATGTGGCTGGAATGGATGGTGCTACTTGATCAAGATGCATAGTTATGGATAGTTTTTTAGTTGTTCTTTCTAGTTTTTACTTTCATGCATTTTGGTTAACACGATTGTGTTAACTAAAAGACTATTTTACTCCTGGCAAGGTAATTTTGGCAACTATCCAACCCCATGAATTATATAAATATAATAATTAGTATGGCATAAGGTTAATCTCTAGTAGGCTGATAAGAAAAATTATTTTAGGTTTAATCTTAAGTTTTCAAAGATAGCATTTCAGATATCAACAAACATAAATAGAACTCTATAGTTTGATTTTGCTAAAGGATTTTTGGAGGTAGATACTATTGTCTACTTCTTTGAATCTATATTTCTAAGAATACTATTTATATAAAAAAAGCTTTTTTTGTATTTGTCATTCATTCTGAGATTGCCTATTCAAAAAATTTGAGCTGCGAGAGGTGAATTTTGTTTGATCTGCCTGCTTGTTCGCTTAGCTTTCAATTATGTGGATAATATTGATAGTTAAGATCAAGTGGTTCTTTAGCATTCAAATTTACTTTATATTGATCAAATAGAATAAGCTGATTCAGTATTTTCAGCAAATTGTGTTTTGAAAAGATCTTTTCTTTGGGGTAAAAGATCGAATAATTATTCTTTTTCAATAAAGGTAGCTGCGCCTATTTTACTGAAGCAAAGTTTTAAGCAGAGAATTCCTTAGCATTTTGTAGGAATTCAATTTTTTGGTATGCATTTTTCTCCTCTTTGAATATCAAATCATTTGAGAAAAACTATTTACTAACAATTTTTGGTGACTCTGTTGGGGAAGACTAGAAATAGTTTTATCTCATCATAATATTTTCCCAATACTTCAACTAGGCTTAGGATTTGATAATACTCAAGAGGACATTATTTTATATCTAAGTGCACAAGCCTAGAAACTCAATACAAGTCTAGAATAGTTTACACAAGTTAATCAGGTGCTTGAGAGAGAAGAAGAAAGGGCAGAACTCATTAGAGGAGTATCTGTTGCTAATGAAGAAGTAGTGGTTGACAAACTAGTTCTAAGACCATTTTGGGTATTGAATGTTTATTTTAATTTTGATAAACTGGTTGGTAAAAAGTATACTCGAAGTGAAGAAATGAAGGGGTTCATTGATCAATCCTATGAATTTGTGAAGAGTCTTAATTTCACTCTTGATCTCTCTCACAAATGCAAAAAGTCTATTAAGAGAAAAAGTAGACCAACATCTCCTAAAAAACCAACCCCTATAACCATAAGCCTCCAAGCCTTAATATTACTAGGGACATTGATATCTTCTCATTTTAATGATTAACCTTTGAGTTTCATCCCACCACAAATGGTTGCTAACTCGTGGGGTGCACAAGTGGGTCCCTTGGCCCTTGGAGCCAACCTAAATCCTCTCCTTAATGGTGCCAGAGAAGTATTACCCAAATTTAATGGGGATAGGAAGAAATCCGTTGATGAACATCTAAATTATTTCAACATTGCATGTGTAGTCCTTACTATCACCCATGAGGACATAGCTTTGAAGCTATTTGTGCAAACCTTAATTGAGGATGCTACTAATTGGTTTCATCATCTCCCACAAGGGTCTGTTACTAACTAGGATGATATGCAAAATTCTTTTGAAAATAGATTTAAATCTATTGATGATGAACATACCTTACTACTCCAATTAACCCAGTTAAAAAAATACATGAGCCCATGAGAGATTTTGTAGCAAATTTTAATAAAATAATTCATAAAATTCTTGCTACCAAGAGACCTAATGCAGAAAACTGTAAAAGTTTCTTTGTTAATGCAATGCCTCCAGATATCAATTTTCACTTAAGGAGAGATAGACTAGCAAATGTTGACACTACTCAAAGACTAACTGTTGAATTAGAAGATGATCTTTTAGCCACAAGAAAATGGAAACAGGAAATGTAGACTTCTAAGTCACAACCATCTACCTTTGAAAAATCAGACCCATTATTTCAGAAGCTCATGAATGACATGATGACTATTAAAAAGAAAATTCCTAAGATGAATACTCATTACCAAGATATTCCAAGAAAATATCCAGGTCAAAGCAGCTTTCAAGGAAAATAGTTACTTTACCCCCTAATCAACAAAGATTACAAATTGAAGCCCCACCTAATAAAAATAATATGTGTGTTTTTCATCTTACCAATGATCATGAAGGAAGTAATTTTCTTGAGAATGTAAGATATCAATAACTTGAAGCAGAGAAGGTAGCCACAACTAATGTAAAAATAGAGGAAGAATCTTTTGAAGAATCTGGTGACTCCGTAAGCTATTACCTCAAATATGAATATGATTTTGACAAAATTAGTGACATCCTTTTAACTTTAGAAGAAGCTTCATGTTCAATTTTAACCCATGGATAGAGAGCTAAAAAAGCTAATGTTTTACCCCTACTCAGGCAAAGGAATTAAAGACAGAGGAGGAAAGTGAAAGAAATTCATTATCAATATAGACAGGTACCCCTCAAATCTTGAAGAGGTCTAATCCTGACTCTACATTTGAAATTGTTGAGTTTTGTAAAGTATCCAAAATACAGATTTCCCCTACTAAATATTTAAGAATGAAGCCTAGAGAGCTCAATAAATTGATTGAATATGTTCATCAGTCTTCCCCTGATGTAGCAACTAAGCAATTTAATGAAGTCAAGATCTCAAAGAGTAATGAGATGTCTACCAAGCAAACAAGTGAAACTTCTCAAGCAAAGAAACTTGAAACCTAAGCATTTGATAACTAGGAAGAGATGCTCCAAGTAGAAAAAGTTAGCCCTGAAATCCCCCTTTCTCATAAACCTAATCCATTTTATGTATCCCTCTTCCTTCATGGTTTTAAGCTAAGTAATTGCATCATAGATTTAGGTGCTTTTGATAACATAATGCCAACTGTAGTAGCAAAGGTTCTTGATCTTCCTCTAACCAAAACTTTTGGTAAGTGTTATTCCATGGATTCCAAGCAGGTCCCTTTAATAGGTCAGATTAAGGATGCCCAAGTTTCTTTAGTAGCATATCCTCATTAAAGAATTAAGCTTACTACCCTAGAAGCAGACATTCCTACCAATTATGGCATGCTTCTTAGTGAAAATTTCTATTGAGATCTAGGAGGGGAAGTTAAAATGGATTGGTCCCAAGCTATTATACCTATGGGGAAAGAAAAAGAAACTTTGTTACCTAAAACCAAATCTAAATACATAGTCTTCCCATCTGATGATCCCAAATCTCAGATTCTTTATCAAGAGACTGATTTTGCTAGTTATTTGATTTTTTCTAAAAGTGAAAAAATAGGTGAAAAATTAGAAGGTGAATACTCAATATGGACTTTAGAGTTTGATGAAAGCTACTACACAAATGGATCCAGGGCTGGTGTTGTGCTGATATCCCCTGATGGTCAAAACTTTCCTTCTTACAAGCTTGCTTTAAGCCAAGAAAAGAAACATTAAATTGCTAAATGCAAGGGGAGATGTTGAATTAATAGTAAAGCAAGTTAAAAATATGTTCTTAGTAAAGAATCAAAGATTGAAACACTATAGGAATTAGGTATGGGATGAGATCGAAGATTTTGAAGCCTTTTCAATTGAAGAAATTTCCAGAGAACTAAATGACAAAGTAAATTCTCTAGCAATATTAGCCTCTTTATTGATTCTTCATCCTAACTTCATACATAAAAAGTATTTAGTTGAGATCATTCATAGACCAAGCGTCTCTAACAATAAAAATTCATGGCAAGTATTCAAAGATGATGCTCAAATTAATTCTTTCTTACAAAGTATTGAGAAATTTTCTACTAATTATTTTGAAGGTTTAGATTATGAATGTAGAGAGTTTTTCTTTGATCTCACTAATGAAAAATCTAGTAATGTATTATAGTTGAAAGGAAATGTGATACCTAAAGGCCTAGTTGGGCTTGAAAGAATCTTTGATAGGTGAGATGCTTTCCTAGCCCAGAATCCACTACCTAAAGATGATATAAATGGTGATTATGAAAAGGTCAATTTGGGAGATAAAAATGATCCCAAAATTATCAACCTGGGAACCTATGCAGAGAGGATGAGAAAGCAAGATTCAAAAAAATAGTTATAGAATACATTGATGTTCTCACTTGGTCTTATGAAGATTTAAAGACTTTCTGTCCTAGACAATTCAAACATCATATTACTCTAAAACTAGGTACTTCTCCTTTTAGGAAAAAGTTGAGAACATATAATCCAAAGGTTTCTGATGCAATACTCAAGGAAATAGATAAGATTCTTAAAGCTCACATTATCTTTCCAATGGAAAATATAGTGCCAGTCAGAAAGAAGAATGGAGAGATAAGTATTTGTGTTGACTTTAGAAATGTTAATCAAGAAAGCTTGAAAGATAATTTTGCCTTACCTATAATGGATCAAATTCTTCAAACAATTGCTAGCTTAGAGATGATGTCCTTCTTAGATGGTTTCTCAAGTTATAATCAGATAGAAGTTATCGAAGAAGATCAACACAAAATAGCATTCACAACACCTTGGGGCACTTTTTCCTATAAAAGAATGCCTTTTGGCTTAATAAATGTGGGTGCCACCTTTCAACGAGCCATGAATTCAACCTTTGATCATTTTCTAAATAAATGTATTACTATGTATCTTGATGACATGACTATATTTTCTAGAAGGTAGGAAAAACATCTGAAAGATTTGAGGAAAGTCCTTGAAAAATGCAGAGAACGCAAAATTTCATTGAACCCTAAGAAATCAATTTTTTCTGTAACTGAGGGAAAGTTTTTCAGGCACATGGTTTCAAAAGAGGGAATCAAAATTGATCTAGAGAGAGTAAAAGCTATTAAGTAGCTATGCCTTCCTATCAATCGTAATGGTGTCAAATCCTTCTTTTGACATTTCAATTTCCTTAGGAAATTTGTACTTGATTTTGCAGAGAATATCAAACCAATGGCCAAGTTGCTAAGTGAGAAAGAAAATTTCAAATAGGATGACCCAGCATCCAGAGCATTCAAAGAAGTAAAAGAGGCTATTGCTAAAGCTCCAACACTTTTTCATCCTGATTTCAAAAAAGATTTTATAATGTATTTCTATGCATTAGATCATACCATGTCAGGAATATTGCTTCAAATGAACAAAAAATTAGAAGAGATACATATATCCTTTATGAGTGTCCCATTGAAGAAACATGAGTTGAATTACTCTCTAGCTAAAAAGAAAGCTTTTTCTATTGTGAAAGTAGTGAAATATTTTCAGTACTATATGTTACATTCACAATCTTTAGTATATGTACCATCCACAGTAGTCAAAAGTATCCTCACACAACAGGACATGGTAGTAAATAATCAAGCGACTTGGGTAGCAAAAGTACAAGAGTTTGACTTGGATATTTGACCAACCAAGTTGGTCTGAGAGCAAGGACTGTGTAAACTTGTAGGAGAAAGGGGAAAAGAAGAAACATATCCTAATTATTTGTTGGTTTGAAAGATGAGTGGTTTTCTAAGATAACATATTTCAAGACATATGGAAGATGCCTAGACCATTTAAAGGGAAAAGATCGAAGGAGTCTACAACTCAGAGTGGCCAAATTTGTAATTATTGATGATATCTTATACAAGAAAGGCTTAGATGGCATGTTTTTAAGGTGTGTTGATGCTGACCAACAAGGAAAACTATTGAAAACCTTCCATGATGGAGCCTACAGAGGAAATTTTCATCAATAGTGATAGCCTTCAAAATTCTAAGAAGTGAATACTATTGGCCATGTGTATGTTCAGAGCTGCCTATAATTGGGTCAGAAATTGTGAGAAATGTAAATTGTTTACTGGGAAACCATAGTTAGTTGGTCTTCCTTTAAACTTGTGATTATAGAAGAACCTTTTCAATAGTGGGGATTGGATTTTACAAGGCCTATCAATCCAAACTCAAGTGTAGGTCACACACATATCCTCACTACTATAGATTACTTTACTAAATGGTTGAAGCAGTTCTTGTTAAAGCCACAACATCGCAAGTAGTGTGTAAATTCTTGATGGAAAACATTCTAACCCATTTTAGTACACCAAACAAAATAGTGACCAAAAATGCATGCAAATTTTCTTCTTGGGAAATTCAATTATATTGCTATGATCACGGTATTTAGTTGTCTCATGCCTTAGATTGTTTTCCTCAAGGCAATGGAAAAGTAGAGTCCATGAATAAAAATCTGGTCAATATCATGAAAAAGTTAGTAGATGAAAGGGAAAGGATTGGCATAAGAGGTTATATGAAGAAATTTGGGCTGATAGAATTTCTCGAAAAAGAGCCATTAGTATGACTCCTTTTGAGCTAGTGTATGGGGTAGAAGCACAATTGTCCTTACCCTTCGAACTGGCTACTTTAAATTTGCAAAAGGCAATTGAAGATGGAATGTTTCATTCTCCCATTGAAAAGAGAATTTTGTACCTTCAGAAAATAGAAGAAGAAAGAAGGGAGCTGGTAGATCACATAACTAACCATCAAGCAAGGGTCAAGAGAATTTTTGATCGAAAAGCAAGGCCATGAAGATTCATGAAAGGAGATCAAGTACTATGATGGGACAAGAGAAAAGAACCTAAAGGAGCTCACACCAAATTCAAGAGCTTATGGAAAAGCTCATTTGTAATATCTGAAGAATTAGGCTCTAACACATTCAAATTGCAATATCTTAATGGAGATGATCTTCCCTTGTCTTATAATGGATAGGATCTCAAACTCTACCAATTCTAAGTTTTCTCTTTGTCTCATTGTAGATACCATCCTTTTTGAGTTTTGTTCTTTCCCTTGTTTTGTCCTTCTATTTCTATCCTTTTCAAGTAGGTCTGCAAAGCCAAAGATCCCAAGTTCATCTATGATCCTTCTAGTCTCATTCCCCAGCTGGAGCTAATTGTTACCACACGCATATTTTTCTTGTAAGCATCTCATGCATGAGTCATTTCTTGATCATGAAGTTGAACTTTAAGTTTCAATTAACTTCAAGTTCAAGTTTGCATCCTCCCATTGTCTTTCATGTATCAAAATCTACATTCACTACTCTGAGTTAGTCCTTATGAAGTTGAAGTTGGAACAACTAAAACTTCAACTTCAAGTTAGATATCATTTTTGTGTACTTGCCTTATGTTTTCATGTAGGCATTCAATCTTCAAAGTAAAAAAAGGCAAAAATGGGCCCCAATGATGACATTTTCTAAGGCACGTGAAATAATAAATAACGATGTTAAGGAGGCATGTATCTTGATATGGAAAGATTTGGGGAAAAGGTAAACTTTTCATTTCATGATGACATGGAGCATTAATAGGCATGTGGATTTGATGGGCATTAATAAAAAATCACTTAGAGGGTCTTTTTTGATGTGTGGCACACGAATAGTAATTATTATATTTAATTTCTATATTTGTACTAAGATTTTCTTCATAAGTTATCGCTTAAATGCATTGCTTAGCCATTTCACTACTTATTCCACCATTTGCAAAAAGGAAAATCTCGACGTAATCTAGTAGGGAGAACGTGTTGTAGGATAAGCTTTGTCAAACTGTAAATGCACCACAATTTTACTTGTGCTCGCTTTTGTTTTGAAAGGTTTTCATTTGTGTCTTCTAGACCCTGTCACCTCATAGAAAGCCATGCCATTTTTTCACCCCAATATGCCCGAATTGGAAAAACCATGTCTCCTTAGCTCTTTACCCAAGATTCATGACACATTCCTAGTTAACAAAAGCTTGACTAATGTAATTGAAAGAGCTAGAAATGCCCAATCAGATCCTATATATCAAAAATAGGTTAATAGTAGAATACTTGAAGCCACCACATTTCTTGTAGCTATTACATTCCCAGAGTTAATCATTGACTGCACAAACCACTATGATCCTAACATGAGATGCGTCATGAAAATTTCATGAGAAGTGATAGTCAAAATCAACAAGAACAATGTTTGCTTAGCCCTTAGTATCACTTAGAAGGAACCCTATGAACCATGGACATTTGAGGAGGTAGAATGCCTGTATATTGAGAGGAACAATAATTATGACAACAAAGTAGCCCAGTCTTGGCTCCTAAAACTAGTAGAAGGAGGTTCAAGGTTGCCCAAACCTTTAACCATTGAGCATTTCATCAAAGAAATTGTAGATATTGTGCTTTTGTTGAATAGGGTCAAAGGAAATGAGCATGCATTTCATTGGGAAACATGGATGTATTTCTTCATCCAAAAGATTGTTGAAGGGGATAAGTTCATTGATTGGGCTGACTTAATTGCTGAAAATCTACACAAGGGTTTAGTGACTATTAATAATTTTGGTTCATTCTTCCTATCCTCCTTTTTAGTCTATGTCTTGGTAGCATCTAAAGAATGGGAAAGCCTTCCACATTCACAATGGAAAAATGAAATTTCTATTTACCAATACTATAGTGATCTCCAAGAGACTACTTTGTGTAAAGAGTTAGAAGAGTAAATGATGTCTTTCTAGAAAAGCTAGTTTTTGAGCTTTAGGGTCATGAAAATGATAGACTATCTGAGGAAGAAATACATGCTATACAAGTCTATGGATATTTCTATATTCAATTCCCTAAGTTCACTTACCTCATAATGGGTGGTTATTTAGGTGAACCATTAAAGCTACCTCGTTATTGCTTAGACCCTATTATTTTATCTGAAATGGGTAGACAATTTTTCTTAGTGGTAGAGTCTTTTGAGATTACCAAGAGGTCTTCTCTATTTTATTTCACATTGAAATTGCCCATTATAGATGTTCTAACCTAAAGCAAGGCATGTTGGCAAGAGAAGCATTGACCCATCTGTATTTCAAGCCTCTTTTTCCTTGAGAAAATTTTGATTACATAGGATTTGTAAGGAATAATTTTAAAAATGCAATTTCTTTTGTTCACATTCCACATTTAGAGGACTACTGGGAAAATTCTCCTTATGAGTTTGAAGTAAGAAAAAGGTTATGGTCAAGGTTAATAGTTGAGCAAATCAATATGTTTAATGTTGATCTTGACACATATAGGTTAAAAGAGGAGGATTCAAAAGAAGTAATTGATCGATTTTATATTTGATCAAATTGAATACATGCCTATTCCCTAGATTGATTGGGAAAGAAGAGAGGAAGATTATTTGTTTTATTGCACTAAGAATGTGTTGACTAGGACTTAAAATTGACTAAAATCAAAAAATGTTGTTACTCCTGATCCATCAGGAAAATCTTCAAAAACCAAAAGTAAAAAGGCCTCCCAAAAGAAAAATGCTACCACTAACCAAGGTGTTCATGGTCCCATTGTAGGTTTAGTTGAAGTTGAAGTTGAAGCAATCCCAAAATCACTTCAACTTCAAGTTCAAGAGGAAAATCCTAAGGCTAAAAGGGTGACTCATTCAAGTACAAAGAAAACATTATCAAACAAAGGCAATGATATGGTGACAGCTGATCTTGAGGCTACAGAAGAATCACTAATGGTAGACAATGTACTAGAACATCAAAAGTCACAAGTAAACATTGATAGCCAATAAGGTAACCTTGCTTTGGCTAGGTTCTCCTCTATGGTTGATAAGGAACCAGTTACACCCAAGTGGTTGGAGACCTCTATTGAAAGGAAGCAAAGTATGGTGCCTCTTTTAATGCCAATTGATGATTTGGTTAGTGATTTTTTGGGGAAAACATCTAAGGCAAAGAAATCTAGAATAGAATCAAGAATCAATTTGATAAAAACTCAGGGCACCGGTCGGCTGAAATAGCCATGCCACCAAATGGAAGCTCGTAGGAATCTCTAACCCTTTAGGATTATCAAATAACAAACATTGAATTGGGAAAAGGAAACTATGTAGTGGATATGGAATTTTTTGAAGCTTCTAATAAATGTAATAATTAGTATGGCATAGGGTTAATCTCGAGTAGACTGATAAGAAAAACTATTCTTGTTTTAGGTTTAATCTTAAGTTTTCAAAGATAACATTTTAGATTATCAGCAAACATAAATATAACTCTATAGTTTGATTTTGATAAAGGCTTTTCGGAGGTAGATACTATTGTTTGCTTCTTTAAATTTGTATTTCTTAGAATACTATTTATATAAAAAAGCTTTTGCTGTTTCTGTCGTTTATTCTGAGATTGCCTATTCAAAAAATTTGAGGAGTTGAGAGAGGTGAATTTCATTCGATCTGCCTACTTGTTTTCTTAACTTTCAATTATGTGGATAATATTGACAGTTAAGATCAAGTGGTTCTTTAGCATTCAGATTTACTTTATATTGATGAAATAGAATAAGTTGATTCAGTATTTTCAACAAATTGTGTTTTGAAAAGATCTTTTCTTTGGGGTAAAAGATCGAATAATTATTCTTTTCCAATAAAGGTAGCTATGCTTGTTTTACTGAAGAAAAATTTTAAGAAGAGAATTCCTTAACATTCTGTGGCAATACAATCTGTTGGTATGCATTTTTCTCCACTTTGAATATCAAATGATTTGAGAAAAACTATTTACTAACACATTAAATGCTACATTTTGAAAAGGTATAAGGCATTTTTTTGCCCATTTTCATCATTACAAACACAGAGCAAGAGTGAGTAGAGCAAAGAAGTGACTAATGAGTAGATATTGAAGCTTTTGCATAGATTCCAACAAAAATCAAGCATCATTTCATCAATTTGAAAGGTATTCCTCATGTGCTGAGTTACGCAGTTACACAGTTTAATAGCTACTAAAACCCTAGCTTTGCAAAATGACCTCTAGTTCTAGAAATCCCAAGGATAAGGAACCTTTTGAAGGTTAGTTGGTTAGTAATGAGGTCAAGCAACTAGATTTTAGGCCTATTCCTAAAGTTTCATATAGGAACGACCCGACAAGGGCATTGTCTATGATTCCACCCAAGGTCATAATGGTTCAAGATGTAATAAAATGTTATAATTGCAAGGTTAGAGGGACAGTGACATAGGAAAAGGGTGAATAACTAGGGCCAAAGGCTTAGCCAGCTATCCAAACCAACCTGTAAGAGTTAACACAATGGAAGCAAACACAAAGAACAACAACCAAAGGAGGAAGAAGAGTGAAATACTTTTATTGATTCATCAAAATATCTTCATACATGCCTAGTTGTAGGGCCTTTTGGGCTATGACCAATTACAAATACATTCACATTCAAAGGTCCAACTACAAATTCACACTTTCAGTTTTTCTCTCTAATCTCCTTCCCCCAAAAAAACTTGCCTAACTCTAAGCCTAAACACTCTTTATATACTTGCCAAAATGGCTTACAAATTATTCTAGAACATTACATAAGAGGAAGGTTGAGACAAAAATGGTTTGGACTCATCCCAAAAAATATCTTAACATAAATTTCATGATCAAAATAAATCCTACAAGTCAGCTCATAAAAATCACGTCCAAATGCTAACACTTGGCATACATTGGGTAACTTGGCACATGAAGAGTCACTTGGCATACACTAGGTAATTCGGCACATGAAGGAACACTCGGTCAATACTAGATTACTATAGTAACTTGACATCCATTAGAGCTATAGTAACTTGGTCAACACTAGAGCTACAGTAACTCGACATCCACTAGAGCTACAGTAACTGAGCATCCACTAGAGCTACATTAACTCAACATCAACATGTAGAAAAAAAAACAATGAGAAGGATAATAAGGAAACCTAAGATGCTCTTGCATCAAACAATTGAGGTTCAAAGAAATGATTCTCTAGAATCATTGAGATTTCACAACTTGAGCTAAATCCAACTCAAATTGAGAAATCCATGAAGCATCTTCAATAGGTATGTTCTTCCACTTCATCAAATATTCATAGTAATATTTTCCTCTTGTTCTCTTGACAAATCTCTAATCTAATATCTATTAAACTTCTTCAATCTACTTCTTAGGATAATCATCTAATATAATAACTTCATCCTTTGACTCATGATACTTATGCAAATCAGCAATATTGAATATAGGAGATATATCCATGTCATCAGGTAACTCAACTTCATAAGCATTACCATTGTCAAACTTCTTCAAGATCTTACAAGGTCCAAATTTCTTCATCTTTAGCTTACTATATGTGTCAACTAGGAATCTTCCTTTCTTCAGATGAACCATCACCTCATCACCAAATTGAAAATCATGGTGTCTTCTAGACTGATCAGCATTCTCCTTATACTTTTGATTACTTTGTTCCAACCTTAACTTCACTTCCTTATGCAAAGACTCTCATAAAATAAGAAAATTCTTCTCCTACAATGCTTTTCTTTTCTTAACCAACAACATCTCTCAAATTCTATATACTTCTAGGATGCATTCCAATGAAAATCTCAAAAGGTGTTTTCCTTGTACTCCTATTTACAAAATTATTATATGAAAATTCAACTTGTGTCAATACCATCTCCCAATTACTTGACTTATTCCCAACTAAACACCTTAGAAAATTACTCAAGCTTCTATTCACAACCTCTCTCTATCCATCTATCTGAGGATGGAATGTAGAACTAAACTTCAACTCAGTACCCATCTTCTTCCACAATGTCTTCCAAAAATAACCAACTTGAAATCTCACAATCTCTTTAAAGAAAAGTTCAGCAACATGCTCAGCATCTGGTGTCATCTTACATGGTATGAAATTAGCCATATTAGAAAAATTTTCCACTACAAAAAATATGGAATCATACCCTTTCACTATTTTAGGCAATCCAAGAAAAACATCCATACTGATGTTACTCCAAGGTTTCCCAACAACAGTAATAGGTGTATATAAACCAGTATTTTGACTCACTCCCTTTGCAACTTGACAAACTCCACAACTCTTTACAAATTTATGAACATCCTTATACATTTTTGGCCAATAATAGTTCTCTTTTAGCATACTCAATGTCTTATCAATTCCAAAATGTCCAGCCAATCCACCACTATGCTTTTCCTTAATCAGATTCAACCTCATAGAACTTCTAGGAATACACAATTGAATATCTTTGAACAACATACCTTCTTTAATGAAATACTCATCATACTTACTTATGTGACTTGTTAGATTTGGTGCTTTGCACTTTCTCCATGCCTCAAAAAAATCAGGATCAACATCATACAACTCTTTCATTTTATCAAAACAAAGAACTTCAACCTTCATTTAAGTCAACAAGGAATGTCTTCTACTCAATGCATGAGCAACTCTTTTAGTAACTCCACTCTTATGCTTAATGAAAAATGTGAAACTCTGCAAATACTCAACCCACTTCATATGTCTCTAATTCAATTTATGTTGACTTTCCAAGTATTGTAAAGCTTTATGATTAGTATAAAACACAAACTTCTTAAAAATCAAATAATGTCTCCAATTCTTCAATGCTTGAACAATGGCATAAAATTCTTGATCATACATAGAATATTTTCTTTTAGCATCATTCAACTTTTCACCAAAGAAAGCAATAGGCTTACCTTCTTGACTTAATATAACTCCTATTGCATTACCACTTGCATCACATTCAACTTGAAATACTTTTTTGAAATCAGGAAAAGCCAATATAGGTAATTCAACAACCTTTTGTTTCAAAGTCTCAAAAATCTTATTAGCTCTATGTGTCCACTTGAATTCCTTTTTATCTCCTTTGTTTCAATCATAGCATTACAAACATCACTAAAATTCTTTATAAACTTTCTGTAAAAACTATCCAAATCATGGAATGATCTTACCTCACCCACATTCTTAGGTGTAGGCCATTCCAAAATTGCTTTAACTTTCTCAAGATCCATCTTCAAACCATCAACTGAAATCACAAATCCAAAATACACAATCTCCTCTTGCATAAAAGAACACTTTTTTAGATTAATCAGCAACTTTTCCACTTTCAACCTCTGCAATACTTGTCTAATATTCTCAAGATGTTCTTCCCTGGTCTTGTTGAATATTAGAATATCATCCAAATAAACAATCACAAACTTACCCAAGAATATTTTCATAACTTCATCCATCAACCTCATGAAAGTACTAGGTGCATTAGTCAAACCAAAAGGCATAACCACCCATTCATACAAACTATTTTTTGTCTTGAAAGCAGTCTTCCATTCATCACCTTCTCTAATTTTGATCTGAAGATAGCCACTCTTCAAATCAATCTTGATAAAATACTTTGCTCCACTCAAACAATCCATTATGTCATCCATCCTCAGCATAGGAAATCTATATTTTACTATTATTTTTTTAATAGCTCTGGAATCAATACACATTCTCCATTCTCCATTATTTTTAGGTGCTAATAGAATAGGTACAACACATGGACTCAAACTTTCTTTGATCAAACCTTTCTGCAACAAATCATGCACTTGTTTATTAAGCTCTTTATTCTCTATAGGTGTCAATCTATATGGTGCTTTGTTTGGAAAACAAGCTCCAGAAATCAGATCCATACAATGACTTATACTTCTTACTATAGGTAAACCATCAAGAATATCATCAACAATAATATCTTTATACATATTTAGCAATTTTGTAATTGCTATTGGTACTCAACCATCACTATCTACTATCACTCAGTCATTACTAGCTTTTCTTGCTTGGTCATTACTACCAACACTCGGTCCTCTAGGAACTCTATGAAAATATACTTGATTCTTTTTCATTTTCTTTTCAAATTGTTTCCCATTAACCATGAATTTTTTTAAAGTAGTACAATTAACCTCATCTGAACTCTCGATCAAAGGCATCAACGTTTGTTTCTTCCCATTTACCAAAAGAGTATATTGATTCAATCTCCTATCATGTACACCATGACTATCATATTTCCAAGGTCTACCCAACAAAATATGACAACAATCCATGGGCATAATATCACACAAAACTTCATCAAAGTAATGTCCAATTTTGAACTTCACAAGGCATCGTTCACTTACCAATATCTTATGCTCATCTTTGATCCATGAAACATGATAAGGTTTGGGATTTTTTAGCATCTACAACTACAATTTGGTAACTAGCTCTTTTGATGCCAAATTTGTAGAACTTTGACTATCAATGATCACCTTACAGCATTTTCTAACCATCTTACATCTGGTCTTGAAAAGACTTCTCCTTAAAATAGGTTCCTCATCACTTCCCTTATTACATAAGGTTCTTCTCACCATCAAATTTTCTCCAGCCTTAGGTCCACTTTGTGAACCCTCATCATCTTCTTGAATCACAACATTTCTGTTACCTTTCATACTTTTAGAGGATTTACATTCAAAAGATATATGTCCCTCTTTACTACATCTAAAACAATGACCATAAAATCCACCTCTAGAATAGGAATTACCTCTTCCTCGATAAGAATTAGTGCCTCATTGATAAGAATTACCACTTTTCCATTCGGTCTTGCCTTTATCATCATTCTTCCATTCAGATTTACCTTTATCCTACATAGAACTATCAGATCTTCCACTTTCTCCATAAGATCTACCTCTGCCTCTCTGGAATCTACCACCTCTACCTCTTTGTCTTTGTTCATGCTTCTTTGTCAAGATCTCTTAGCTTTCGAGGCATATTGATATGCTTCTTCTACACTTTCCAAGTTCACAAAACTTATTTCATCCTAAATTCCAAATCTCAATTCATTAATGTACCTTGCAATTTTCTCAACATCATCATCCACATGTCTAGATCTGATGTCCAATCTATAGAATTCCTTGGTATATTCTTTCACAATCATGTCATTTTGTTTCAAATTTTGCATGTTTCTTAATAGGCTAACTTGGTAATCTTTAGGGAGGAATTTGTTCTTTACCTTGTTCACCATCTTTGGCCAAGTTCTGATCTTCTCCTTTCCTCCCCTTTGTCTATCAGTCTACAAGTGCTCCCACCATAATGATGCATGACCTTTCAACCTAGTGACTGTGATCTTCACCTTTCTATTATTAAGAGTATTTTCATACTCAAAGAACTTCTCCATATCAAAGATCCAATCCAACATAGCATTTTTATCCAACTTTCCATCATAAGGAACAACTTCTACAGTAGGCTTTGAATTTTCCCTAGACAACACTTGCAACAATCTTTCCTCATCTTGATTTTCTTCAAGTTCTGGATTATGGTTTGGTGTTGTTGCTTCATCATCACTTACATCATCAAGATGTGCTCCTCTACTCTAGGTTGTCTCCACAACATCTAATCTAGTGGCAATTTATCTTAATTGATCCAATATAGCATCATCGACATTTCTTCTACCACAAACCTTCTTATAAATCAGGTTCCTACAAGATTGTAACCCTTTGCAAGTTATAGGTAAAATCCTAAGGTCTTCCATCCTATAACCAAATCCAAATTAGGGTTCTACATGATCCAATCTCCACAAGGATAAACATTAAGCTCTGATACCAATTGACATAAGCAAAGGGTGAATAACTAGGGCCAAAGGCTCACCCAACTATCCAAACCACCTCGCAAGAGTTAACACAATGGAAGAAAACACAAAGAACATCAACCAAAGGAGGAAGAAGAGTGAAATACTTTTATTGATTCATCAAAATATCTTCATAAATGCCCATCCACAAGGCCTTCTAGGTTACAACCAATTACAAATACATTCACATTCAAAGATCCAACTACAAATTTGCACTTTTAGTTCTGCTCTCTAATCTCCTTCCCCCAAAAAAACTTGCCTAACTCTAAGCCTAAACACTCTATATATACTTGCCAAAATGACTTATTGATTATTCTAGAACATTACATAAGAGGAAGGCTGACCCAACAATGGTCTAGATGCATCCCAAGAAAAGATCTTAACATAAATGCCACTATCAAAATAAATCCTGCAAGTCAGCTTGCAAAAATCATGTCCAAATACTAACACTCGGCATACACTAGGTAACTTGGAACATGAAGAGTCACTTGGCATACATTGGGTAACTCAGCACATGAAGAGTCACTTGGCATACACTAGGTAACTTAACACATGAAGGAACACTCGATCAACATTAGATTGCTACACTAACTCGACATCCATTAGAGCTATAGTAACTTAGCATCCATTAGAGCTACAGTAACTCAGTCAACACTAGAGCTACAATAACTCAACATCCACTAGAGCTATAGTAACTTAGTATCCACTAGAGCTACAAAAACTTGGCATCAACATGCAGAATGAGCAATAATGAGTAGGATAACAAGGCAACCTAGGATGCTCTTGCATTAGATAGGAGACATGGAAATTTGACATGCATATGACAAACTATGTGAGAGTGGAGTATTTAAGGAAGAATTTTAAATTATTGAGAGGAAGGGCTTAAACCATTCCCTAGATTTCCCTATTGTATTTAAGACTGAATGGATAAGAATCATTTTGAGTAGAATACATGATGGATGCCTATGGTTAGAGGGAGGGCCTATCAAGTTGTCAAAAAGGATTGTGCATAGGGTTATAGGATTTTCAACCCTAGAATGACCCAAATCCCTAAGGAGTGATTCTAAAGAAGGAATTGACAAAAACAAAGGGGAAAAGTAGAATAAGAGGGGAATGACCATTGATACCATCAAAGATCCATTTCTCAAATTTGTAGTGAAGGTCATATCTCACAAATTCTATCAGTCAAGATAACTGAATAGTGTGCCATGCATTACAGTTGATGTAGGGTACAAGATTGTAAAGAAAGATCACACTTATGATCTTGTCTAGCTACAGTTGTAGCAAATCAATGAGAACCTAGGAGCTATAAGGAGATCAAAAGGTGCTCAATGCAAATTTGGTTCAATTTTGATATGTATATTTTTTTGTGTTTAGAATGAGTTTCCTTCTTTTGGTAAAGTAGGATGGAAGACCAATAGGTAAGTAGCTATACAAATTAATGAGTACATAGAGAAAATGGGAGACAATTTTGACTCTGTAATGACTAGTTATTTTGATGATTTCAAGAAAACCATGAAAAAAAGATTGAGAATCCCAGTTTCCTTGGTGGAGAATCATTACAATGACATATGTTTCTTAGTAGACATTGATTACACATTTTTCCAGGCTACAGTACCTAGAGTAAGATGGCTAAGGGCATTGGGGTATGAGATTAATATAGATGAAGCATTTGTAGTTGTTACTGCATTACTTGTAGAGGAAGTTGATAAATCTGCAAGGATCTTTGGAAACTATGATGTTGTGAAATCCAAAGTTGAAATGGAGTTGAAAACTACCTCAACTTTGAAGAAGAAAGATAAATTGGTAAAAAAGATGAAAGAAAAATTTGGTGAAAGTGCTAAAGGTGATAATGATGATGACAAAGATGAAGAAGAAGAAGAAGAATAGGGACAAGAACCTCTTTCCCTAACCCAAGGTATGGGTGAAGATGAGAAAGAAGGTGTTAAGGAGGAACAACCCGAGGAAGTATCAGTAAAACTAGAGCCAAACAAAAGAAAGGCTAAGATACAACCTCCAGCTTAGCCCAAGGGGAAAAAGATTGCAAAATCTAGCCTTGCCAAGCCTACTACTCCAGCCACAAGAGCAACTACAAGGGCCACCACTCAAAAGGAAAAAGAGAAAACAAAAGAGAAGAAGAAGGCTACTAAGAAACTAGGTCTAGTGCAAAAGAAAATAAGGAGGAAATATGTTACACAACTAGAATCTGATGAAGAGAGGACCAAGTCAGAGGACACCAACCAGTTCAGAGTGGTAAGTCATGCACTCAAGTGTAATTTTTTAAAACATTTGTGATAGCATTATGGATAATGCAAAATTAATTGGTTCAAAAACTATTGAATTCAATAAATTAAATAGAGAGGATTAGAATAAGGTGGAGGAATTAGTGTATGCCATGATGGAAAAAATTCAAGAATGCTCCACTTGAATTTTACACTACTATGCCTAAGGATTTATATTCCATTATCGAGAATAAATGGAATTATTGCCTAAACATGGAGAAGGAAATAAGAGAGTCCACATTGGCACAAGTGATACCAGACTTGTCAAAAGGGAAAATAACAAAAGCAAATAAAAATCATGGTAGAAAATTTGCACCAAAGTACAGAGCCTTCAACATTCTTCAAAATAAGATTGAATATGTTGTCAAGAAGTCCACTCAAATGTGGAAGCTAGTATATGGGCTAATTACTGTTAAGGAAGGAGAGGAGGATCCCTTTGAGGGAAGAAATAATGGAGAAGAGGAAGAAAATGATAAAGAAGGAGAAATTGAGAGAGAAAAGCAAGGCAACACAGTGGAGGGGGAACATAGAAAAATGATGAAATGACAACTGTTGAGGAGTAGAAAATAGATCAAAATGTGCAAGACACACAATTGCCACCATTGAGTGCTCCACATGACACCAATACACTTGCAGAGATAGTAAAAGTAAAGGATGTTCCTAATAGCTTAGTTTAGAACATAAATCCACTAACTATAGAGGATCTAAAGAAGATCCTTAACCAATCAATTTTACAAGCAAAGTTGTGTGACAATCCAATATTGGTTAGTGTAGATGAGTTACAAAAGGTAGTAGCTGACATAACTAGGGACATGGTGACTGCACAAGAACCACCTTCTACCATCCCTAGAGCTACTAGTGGACAACCTCAAGAAAAACCATCAAAAGATACATTAGCTAAGGTTGATGCCATGGTTAAAGTTGTCATAATTGAACAACAAGCTCAAATTGTAGAGGAGCCAACAAAGAATCAAATAGGATAGATAGAGGTATCTATTCCTATTGCATAAACTCAAGGTGCACCCAAAAATAATTGTGATTGGTCAAGGAGGATCACAAGAAGAGAAGGACATTCAAAAGGAAAAGGAATAGGAAGTAATTTAAACATTAGTTAATCTACCAATTACTAGAAATCCTATAAATGTTCTTCAAAAGCTGAGTAGTGATGCAATGCCACTTCAAATTTTAGCACTAAGCTTGAGATCCACAAAGGTTGCAAGGGTACTTCACTATGGAGAACCAACATTAGATGAAGAAATTGTCATACCAAAGTATAATTATGAAACCATGAACATTTAATAGATCAATGAGATGTAGGAGGCATTGTAAAGAAAGAAGAACCAAGAAATACTTAGGAAAGAGTATAAACAAATATAAACACTTCATGAGATAAAATACATCTTTTTAGATGCATTCAACTTGCAAACACTTGATGAAACCAAGCCAATTTTGGAACAATTGTCAGATATTGATGAATAAGTGATAAATTAAGACTAGGAAACAAATGTAAAACTTATGGAATAGTTTGAAAAGAAGTTCCAAGGAAAGGTAAATGAGAAAATATCTAGTGGAATAGCACTACCACAAGTAGAATTGGCTACAAAAATAGAAAAAGTGAAGAAGATACTTGTGAATATATTCTCATTGTACACTAAATTGTGTGACCCCACACTCTTCACACAAGAAATGAGCCAAAGGATTTTGAGTCTGGAAAGAAACTTGAAAATATTTGGTATGCAGTTACCAAAAAATCCAACTCAAAGTAAGAAGCATTTTCACTCCATGCTTCACACACAAAAGGAACTAGTTGTATTGATAGCAGAAGAGGCTAATACAAGAGCCAAGTTAGTTCAAATTCAAGCCTCCCTAACCCCTCACATGGAAATTGTACAAAAAGAACTAGCCTATGGTGAGACAATACTCAAGAAAGATCCTAATATTTCAAAATTAGATGGATTAGTTCACCTTGCAGCTGAGATAGCCATCCAAATCAAATGACTAGATGTTGTAATAGACAACTTGGATGCTACTCTCAAAATTGTAATGGAAGTGAATAAGAACTTCCTAGATAAATACAAACTTAGTGTATAAAACCTTTGACATTAGTGTCAAAAAGGGTGAGAAATATTTAAGGGGAGCGAAATAGCTATGCAAGGAGGAGACATGTGAGAGGTGGAGTTACAAAATAAATAGAGAGAAGAAAGGGGGAGCAAACAACAAGAAACATGACATATCAGAACATGTCAAATAAAGAGTATCAAAATGCAGAATAAATGAAGAAAAGGAGTTATAGAAGATGAAAATCTACTCAGAGAGATTTTGGATATAACAAAGACACATTACCTCAAGGGGAGTCACAAAATTTTGAGGTATATAGTTCTTTACAAAATTCTGAACAATTTTGAAGTTTTGTATATATGTCGAATTAGATGTATATTATACTCAAGGAAGTTAGATTCATCATGTATAGTTAAGTGTTTTTGCCACTCATGCCAAAGGGATACATTGTTGATCTCAGATTGGTTTTGACAATTGAGTGTCAACACACTTAAGAAATTTACTAAGTTCATGTTGAGCTAGTAACATATGCAGAGTATAATATGTATAGATGCCAAGTTCCAATAAGTTTTGAGTAAATAGTAAGTGTTGAGTAAATAGACAGAGCCAAGAAAGTTTCAAGTGTTGAGTGAACAATAGATGCCAAGAAAATTCATGTGTTGAGCTAGACAAAATTATAGTATGCATCAAGAATCAATATTAGCAAGTTTTGAGTAACACAGAATTGACCTAGTTAGTTGCGATGGCACAAGCAACTATGTAAACTATTTTTGAGCTGACATATGGATATATCTCAAAGCTTTGAAGATAAAATTGAATCTATTTGGATTCCCTATGCAATCAAAATGTAACCAATCAGAAAAATGGAAGGAATTGAATGGGAAAGTTGGATGAATCTCAATCATAGATTCATACCTAACCCTAATCCACCAAAGTCATTTTAAAAAGAGACAAAGCCCCATAATTCAAGCATGAGTATGAATGAGAGAGCATTAGAGAATGCATGTGAGAAGGTGATGATAGTAGTGAAAGGGGTGAATTGATCAGCATACATTCAAGGTGACTTAGAAGAAGGACAAAATTGCAGAATCATTTATTAGAATAGAGGATCAAGGTTACAACAAATCCATATTAGATTAGAGAGGATCGAGATGAACTAAATTGGATTTGAAATCAGCAATATCTAATTGTAAGTGTATCAGATCGAAAATTCTATTGTACTTTCTAACAACTGTATCAGCAGGATGAAATCCTTGTATCAAGGTTGATTTAACAGTCATTGAGAAATCATTTAACATGGTGACATTCCAAGTGAGTGTTCTAAAGTTAGCTAGACACACTTCTAACAGGGTGTTAAAATCCTTTAATAGAGTAGGACCTAATAATCCTTTGTAAATCTTTAACAGGGTAGGCCTTTAATAGGATAGATCATGAGACTAGTCAAATCATGTAACCTTAATAGGTGAACTTTATTGTTGTAGTGGTGAAGAATTATGGGTGTCATCCCCAGCCCAGTTTTACCTTCTCATTGGAGGGTTTCTAGATAATCATATTTGGTGTCAAGTGTTTATGTGGATGCATTTACTTTACATTTTATTTCTATATGTTTATGCATCCAATGTTTTAAAGTTAAAAGTTTTATTGGTTAGAGATTAGTACTTTTGATTCACCCCCCCCCCTTAGAAGTATACATTTCCCATTTGTATTTTGAACACATACGACCATGTCAAATAACTTAAAATGTACTCACTCCTTTTAAAATATCCAACAACCATGTTAACAAACTTGACCAACTCCTTTGATCACCAATGACTAAACTATACAATGATTTGAATGAAACTCAACGTGAGTTTAGGGACAAGGTTCCCAAAAGGATGAAAAGTAGGAAATGTGGCTCAAATCCCCAATGCAACTTATGGAGATGGTTGATTCATATTAAATGGATATAGGAATATAGTATCAACCATTTATTGGACTCTAAAAGGCCTATATTATTGCTTTCACTATTTGACCTAGTAGACAAGCCTAATCATAATTAGGATAAAACCTAGTAAATTTTTGGGCTTTAAATTTGAAATACTTTACACAACCCCCAACAAAAAAAGGATTTTTAGAAACCCATTTCAAAGTTTTATTAAACTTAGAATGGTTAGGTTCTAACTCTCACAAAGAACCCCCAAACCAATATTGGGCCTAGAGACCTAATAAGGCTAATTAGGTCAATTCTCCAAAGCACTTACTAGTGTATGGAATGTTCTCACTTGGTCAAGTGCATGAATACCTTCCATAATATTTATAAAAGAAAAATATAATAATATTGAGCCCCCTACTATCCAAATGCCTACTACAACATCAATTACAATATTCAACAATCAAGCACATAAGGGATGCTTGGCTAGGGCTTGACTAGAAAAATAGAAAATGATGTCATACAACTTTGAAAATCAAGAATTATAGAGTAAATAGGCCTAACTCATTTCACACCAAGGACCATAAATTTCTCATAGTGGAAAAGCAAGTTAGGGCCATTTTTTGGTGAAACCCTAATTTTAAATAGGGTTTGGAGCAACTTACAAAAAAAACTAACAAATCTCCCTTATTACTCCACTTCAAGATATGAAACCTAGTGAAATGGAAAGCTATCAAAAATTCATATCTAACCATATAAAAATATTTTAAATTCCAATCCAACATGGATCATGCAATATGGAAGAACAAAGTATTTCACATAAGAATCACACACGGATAATTTTAAGAAACTCCCTCCCCAAAAAAATTATAAAATGTTGGTGAATCCATCATTTTTCCCAAAGGGAAAATTTATTTTCCCTTGGCAATTTTTTTTTCAATACACAAAATCTTTCATTTTTATTGGCTATGTTTTTCCAGCTCAGAAGAATTTCATAAAATTGAGGTGATTTTTTTTGTGGGGGTGAAATACATAATTTATGAAGCATTTTTTCCTCTCAAATGGAAAGAATATATAAATTACGAGGTGATATTTTCCCATTTGATGGAAAGATACATAATCACATACAAGGTGATTTTTCCTCTTAGTTAGAAAGGGTACATAATTAATGAGCCAATTTGGTCGCTTTTAATACATAAAATGTAACATATTGATGAATGTTGTACAACTTGTTTTCAATGCATGTGAAACATGACAATTGATTTCCTTTTGGCATTAAATACATGCTTTATAAAACCAAGTTGTCGATGAAAATGAGGATGTGTACTGAGAGCACGAGGTTTTCTCTAGATTAACAAGTGCAATTGGGAAAGTTGATGAGCTTGGGACTTCCTATTTAGGAGCATCCAATAGGATAAACACCAAACCTTATAGTGTACCTAAGGTAGGTTGGGTTTGAAGAAGATCGGTATGATATTATTAGTAGCATGATGAAGATTGTGTTGGATCTCCAAATAAATTATCCTAGGTATATCAATGATCAACATGAACTAGAGCAGGAGGCAGAAAGGGAGGAGTTGGGCGAGTCAATTTGTGATTTGTTATGATAGAAGAGACTCAATCCACATGTTGCAAACATAGAACACATTGAAAATTTATTGGCATTGTTTCAAGCTATGTGGTGAGCACTTCATTAATTTTCCTATTTTCCAAATCATTTTATAAATTTATTGGGAAAATTTTGCAAATTAGTTATTAGTTACCAAAGAGTTTGAAACTTGTAAGCACCCCTTATAAGAAGAGGTACCAAGACTCTTTGGGACATATTTAAAGGTATACAACATATAATAGGTATACTTATAAGTTATTGTACTATGTTGAATGTTCTTAGAACATAATTTTATATAGGATCTTAAAAGGTTATGTAACTATTTCAATTTTTTGGCTTGATTATACTCAAGTTAATATAGATCTAGACTATTTTATGCTTCGATGGATGATTGTTGATCAATGTATTTTTTTCCTATGATAATTTCCCTTGAAAGGTCCTCCTTGTTTAGAAATGTACATATTAAAACATGGTACATAATGACTCCCAAATGATAATTGGTAATAAATACAACATAATACAATTGAACCAAATAATAGTGTACTATTTGATGATTATATATCACTAGTGGAAGTTGATAGCCCTTATTTTTAGTGTGCCACAAATTTGAAAATTGATTGTGAAAATATTTTTGAACTAGGTTATATTGTTAGGGTGTGTATTTTATTTGTCATCATTTTCCAAAATTTTCCCTAACTTGGTTATATTTTTCCCTAGTAAGATAATGTGATGTCTTAAGGTTGCATTTTCACCCTAGTCATGCAAAAATTTCATTAAAATCACAACCTCTTTCCTTTACCCTAAGTTTTCTTTCAAGCAAGAAATGAAAGATCATTCAAACCATATGTTACAATCTTATGATGTAAGGTTATGCATATGAACATAGGGCTAGTACTCTGAGTTCCCCAATCTTACGATATATTATGTGTTCATAACATCATAGAAGTTCAAGGTGAGGTCTCCAACTTTACGAATTCCTTTCTATCATGATATCTTATGTATTTGATGGAAGAATGATAAAACATGAGTTATGATCTTACAACAAATAAGTCATCCTAAGATCTCAAAGAAAGAAATGGAAGTTCAAAGTACTACAAGATGTAGTGATTGTAAGATCAAAAATTACTTTATTAAAAGAAGATATTGTGAGCTACAATCTTATGGCAAAGGAGGAGTTGTGACATCACAAAGGTTCTTTAGCAAGCTTATGATGCTACGAGGGGCTTATGGTCATAAGATCATAAGATTAAAATGAGAAGTATAATATAAAATGATGAAGGTATGATCATAAGATCATAAGGTGACAAACAACAAAGAAAGATGATAGTTCAATGTCAGAGGAGATGACATGTTTTCAATCCTAATTGGACAAAGTTACAATCCATAAAAAAGTGGATGCCAAGTTGGATCACTGGGCTTGATGTTTGTAAAGTATGCTCAGAGATAAAAAGATCATTCATCATCATTGATCAAGGATAGATCTAAGGTGGTCATTTTTTTGCAAAACGAAGATGATCAAAAGTTAGCCAATGTGACATCACAAAAAATCAACATGTGGCAAGGTGGGGCCAGAGGCGTATTTGCATTAGTTTTTATGACATATGATAGATTTTGTTATCTGATCTTACAAAAAGTGGTATATTGTAAGATCTCAAAGGTATAAATAAGGAGTTATGATGCTAGAAAATAGTGTTCTGTGAGATCATAAAGTTAAAAGTTACTACTGGCAATGCTATAATGAAGAAAGCTAATAGTTTTCTATAAGATCGTAAGGATAAAGAAAGAAGGCTAAGATGCTATGCCAAGGGTAGTATAAATAGTGTTTGTAAGATCATGTGAGGTCTTAGGGAGAGATGAGATGATTCAATAAAGGGTTTTGTTGTAGGATCATAATGGATTTTCTCATAGCCTAAGATAATAAGATAAGAGTCAATTTCAAATGATTATAAGATCATATAGCCTAGTTTGACATAAAGAAGAAATTTTCCCTTGTGAGTTGGAATAATGACAAATTGCTTATGACCAATCAAATTTGAACAAAGTACAAAAGGCCCCTTAGCTAGAATAGTAATGTAGACAATCCACCTAAGTTGATAGATTCCACTAGAAATAAAGCACAATTGTGTAGACTATTAAAGCATAGAGAAGGTTGATGAAGGTATGCTCATTATAAAATGTTCCATAATTTAGTGAGCCATTACAAATTGTAGAGATTAAAAATTTTAGAGCAGTTGTAGTGTTTTTAGTACCAATAGATTATTATCAAGAGCTATTTGCAAAAAAAAATCAATGTCTTCAAGCCATTTTCGCAATGTCTAACAAAGAAGTTGAAGAGATACAAGCTTTAGACATGGAGGCGGTGAAAAAATTAGCTCAAACAGGATTGGAAATTTGATAGAGAAAACCTACTAGGTTTGTAGAAGAATGGATTAAGCTTTTCTTAGGATCCTCCAAAGCTAATGTTACAGATGATCATGCTTTTGTGGACCCGTATGCTCTATGTAGAGATGCAACATGCCTTGGGGTCAATGGTTTTGAGCTCTTCAAGTATTTTTACCATAATAGAGAGAAGGATATCTGTATGTGCAATCTATGGAAAAAGAACCTGGCAAAATTGATATTTCCATAAGTTTTCATTGATGTTGATTTGGTAAAGGCCTAATCAAGTCATACAATTAAGCCACCAAATAATTCCATATGAGGGATGGAACTATTTTGTGTACACTAGATCATGCCTCATTCACTGAAGCATTTGGATTAGATGGTGTCATGACTAAACTAGTGGACATGGTTGATTTAAGGCAAAAATTTCAGGCCAACACCAAGGCCTACACATCAAAATCAATGCTACAACATATTCCCATGGACCTAAAGTAGGTGGGAGACTATCCAAAGAAAGTGGACAAGAGGATGCCACTAGATAAATTTAAGAACTATTTTGCAAAGATTGTATATGGAGTCCACAAGGTGATTGGAAAAGATGGAACTAATATGGTATATGTAGAAGAATTCATCATAGCCAAAGATGTGCATGAATCCTACCATGGAGGCGAATATGATTATGTTGAGTACATCCTGGTGAGGATAAAAGAAAACATTGAGCTGGCCCAGAGAGGAGAAATGAAGAAATTCATATTCCATCATTATTCATTGCTCATGGACCTGGTCATGTATAAAAATGTGGGATACATAAACTTAGATTTTATTGATAGCACCTCTAATGCTAATGGAGACTTGCCAGTTCGACTATTGACATGGGTATGGGATAATTCCTACCACTATTCTAATTCTATATCATTCTTTAATAATTTTAGTGTTACTATAATGAAAATGTTAGATCCAAGTTACTTTAGGGCACCTAAGATTATGAAACTTATTTTAAGGTCAGTGCTTCTAGAGGGTAAAAGATTAGATCATAACTGGGGGGATATTTTCTTGTTTCCAACTTTTTCTTTGATGGGGGTTTACGGTTGTCCCCAACCACCCCATATTTTTTTCTAAATACATTCCCCATAGATTTTACATTATTCAATTCATGTGGAAATTACATATGGTGAACCGGGAGTGCCTAAGGGAAGGTTCATAAGGGTATATTTTTCTGTAGATGTTTCAAGATATGAGACTTTTCAATTGGGAAAGAATCCCTAGACCCCATCCATTCTTTCCTCCACCACTAAAATTTTTCCACTACTCCCTATGGGATGTATGATCCTAATAACTAGATGAGGACCACCCTCAAAGAGATTAGAAACTATGTGCTACTCAGTAGAAAAGAATTACCTCATGAAGACCTTATTCATAATATTGTTGGAGAAGGGGAGGCAACCAATAAACTTGCCAAATTTGAGGATGTGTTGATGGTGTAGAATGAGTTGAAAAGCGTAGATTCAAACTTCAAGGGATTCTAGATGGTGTCCCTTATCATATTAGGGTAAGGAAGATGGTTGTAAACCATGCAGAGATAATGGAACAAATGCCAAAATAACCACTTGGGAGGAAGAGAGGGTGAATCCTAATAGCCCCAAACCTATTGTCACCTTGGAAATATAAGAAGATGAGTGTGTTGAGGCATCATGGGTCACTAAATGGAACAAGAGGTAAAATATTGTCCACATCCTTGAAAATGTAAAATAGAGGACTTTGTATCTCTTACCTAGGAAAGGTCACTACTTTTCTAACTTGAGACAAAATTAGATAGTCATTGCATCAGAAAATACATTAACTAACTTAGAGTTAGTAGTAGGAAGGCTGGATGATAGGGTCATCCAAGCCCAACAATTCATACAAGATGATAATTTCATCAAATATGTTGAATTTAAGAGCTTCTTGTACAAGGTGAAATAGTGTGAGCTGGTACTCAAGATGAAACTAGGGGAATTTGATGAACAAAAGCTAGAAATGGCATGCTTATGACCTAGAGAGTGAAGTAATAACTCTTGAGGAGGCAAGAGACCTTGTATAGAGGAGTGGAATGTTTTTAGTGTCTAGGTGTTTTTTGGAGCAAGAATTTATGCTTGATCAAATAAGAAGACAAGATAATGCTATATCATATGAGGCATATGGTGCTGGTGGACTGCAAATAGCATCTGGATTCAACACTGACACTAAATCTCTAGTAGTATGGAGCATGGCCCCTACAATAAAAAATCACAAACTCATGGATGTGGAGAGCATAGAAAAGGGAAACGTGATAGTATGGACATTACAGGGTGCCTTTGGTATAGAAATCTCCAAGGCCATTAAAATTTATCGTTTATAAATGAAGCCAAGGTAGAAGAGATAGAAGCAAGGCTAGCTAAGTCCTTCCATGATTACATTGATGTTATAAAACTTTATGAAGATAAGCTTAGAAGAATCCATGTATACAAGGAAAGAATTAAAGAGCTTGAGAGTAGAATCCAAGGAATAGAAGCTGAAGTTGCATCTCTTAGAGAGAAACTATCTACTATAGAATAGGGCAGACAATAGAGCATTTAGGAATAGTCTGCCAAGGTTATATTAGAAATAACCAGATAGAAAAACTTATTGGAGGAAGAGGATGTAGAGTAACCTAGAAGAATGAGCATTGTTGCTCCACCAATGTAATAAGGAAATGAGATAAGGACAATTGTCCTTAGAAGTATGATTGGCCATAGGGTTGAAAGTGTAAAGAATATGTCTCAACAGACCCATACTTTCTATTTTTCTCTACAAGATGTTGAGCAAGTATGCAATATAGCTTTTGCATGGCTGTCACCCACATTCAGTCTTTTGGGGCCATACATTCAGTTCTTAGAGAGGCTCATTATGTTGATGGCTAAAAATTTAGATCTACCTGATAAGATAATTATACTGAAGGAGATCCTAGAAATGGTAAAAGAATTAACTGGCTTCTTCACTAGTAAAATACAAATAATATAAGGTAAGTTAAAAAAATTATCTATGGGAATTGAGCCCTATATTCCATCTATTTTAGATGAAGATAATAAGTCAAGAGATTGGTAGGGGTTTTCTGATTCATTTAGTGAAATATTAACCCAAGAGGCCACAATATTAGTATTTTATTGTAATAGTGATTTTTCATTTAATAATCTTATTGATTCTTTGTTTAAATCTGAAATATATTTGAATAAGTTTTCAATAGAGGCATAGGCAATACCTAATGTTATGCGAACCAAAACAAAAAAGGATTTGGAAGAAGTTAGATCAATTGAGTGGCCCACAAAATGATAAATTTATGTATGGAAAGCAGTGGGAGAAATAAAGGCCTTACTAGCAAGATGCAACTAAGGAGTAGTTATGCTTAAACAAATAGAATGAGAGATTTCAATAAAGATTAGATCTACTGAGTAAAGTATTAAGGAATTGATCTCTCATAAATACTCCTATCAAATTTTGAGATTTTTGAGGAAGATAAAGGTAGAGGAAGACAAAAAAATTAGAGATAAAGTTTCTATAGTTAACTTTCACCTACTAACGATGCAACCACCTTCCTATTTTTGGATCAAACACAAAGGAATGTATTAATTCCTTCATTTTGGACTTATCTCACCTATTTTTCTTTCTATTAAAGTTTTTGCATGTGTCCTCCTCCCATCTATACCTTGTTGCAATCCTTTATAAGGATTTCCAAGATGTGGAGTAGAGGTCAAAAGTTTATAAAATTTTTAGTAGTTGTATCATTTTACAGTCCATCCAAGTTTTTGTTGATGGTATGGGTATATCAGTCTTGTAAACTTGAAGATATAGTGAATATGAATGATTAATTTTCCATGTTCTAACTTACATTTTTTAGTCTGTATTAGTACTATGTTCATTTTCAAAGGAAATCAATACAAAAGGAAGTTTTGCATATTTGTGTATCCGAGTCTTGTCTCCTTTCTTGTATATCTTTTATTTTGAGATTGAAGAGAACAATTTTTTTTTTGTGTTTAATGTAATTTGGATGTATTGTGTGTCTATCATAGATTGTTGTTAATTTGAAGAATTATGTAATTACTTTTAGTAAGTGATAAGGTTTTGGGTATATGGGAGGGATATGATAAGAATGAGATTCAGAGTTCACTATTGACAAATTTAATTGCAAGTCAATTAAATCAGTCTAAACATTGTTGTTTTGACTCTATATAACAAATGGATAAGGCATTGATAAATAAATTTTAGTTACAAGTTGATGGTTCACATGATTACAAAATATATATCAATCAAAAATCAAATTTTCTTTTTTATTTAATGAATAACTAAAGTTGTTGGTCAACCCTTATTTGTAATAGCTTTCCTTTTGATTATAATTAGATATTGTGATCAAAAAGTTTCTTGCAGATCTAAGAAGAAATTGTGATCATTATCTACTATAAGGGATACTTTTGAAAGAAGTATAAGTGAGAAAGTGTCTGAAGAGAGAAGATCAAAATAACCAATCACATTTATATCTCCGAGGTACACCTAACTTGGCCTTGAAGAGCCTAAAGAGTAGAGAGTATTGTGTACTCTATTGAATTTGGTCTAGAGCTAAGACTAGTCATACTAAATATAGGATTTAGCTAATCCTTAGGCTTGTTTCCATATTATGCATCCTTGTATTGGGTTTAGAGTACCTAATAGTCCAAAAAATACACCAAAAAAATGGAAAATTTGCTAGGGAGTTGTGTAAAGAATGTTCTTATATGATTTATCCACCTTACTATTGTTTGTACAATGTCATGTTTGTAGAGTAAAGTTGTATTACCTAGTATGTAGTGTATATGATTTTCTAATTGGTTGTCTCTTGTCCTAGTCATCCTTGAAAGTTTTCCCTTAATATTTTTTAGTCTAAAAGGTCACTTTCAAGTACTTTCACCTATGTCAAAGTTTTTGTATCTAGTGCTATACATTTTTAAAAATTTTGACCAGTAGCTGATAAGAAGAAAAATACTCAAGCTTTTACAAAGGCTAACCTAGAAATACCACTATACATTGAATTACTTCCTGTCAGTAGGAAGAAACAAAATAAAAAGAAAATAGACTCTAATCCTATGTGGAAGCCTAGGGCTAGTGTTTCAGCCCATTCATCATACCAAACTCTGGTAGAAATAGAATCTTCTTCTTTGAGCTCTAAATTTGGAACTAATATACTCTTGGGAGAGACATTCACCACCTCATTTCAAGAAAAGAAAATTTATCATGACAAGGATGTATCTTCTATAGGGGGATTCTTTGTAGACTAAACATGGTGAATGAAATGAATCATAGGTGGGGATTTAGAGGTAATATGGATACTAGATTTAGTCTTAGAAAAGGTCCTTATGAGGAGAGAAATCTCATAGACTTGGATGACCCAATAGACTCAGAAGCCACTTCTGTAGATCTACAAGATTTATTTTTAGTACTAGGAGCTCTAAAGAAAAGGGTTGCAGAAGAAGAAGCCAAATGCATACATTTGGAAAAAGAAAAGGAAAAGATTGCATTGAATACTCTCATTAAGAGAGATAACCTTCTTGGGAGAATGGCTTCCTTGCAAGAACAAAACAAAAGATTAGAAGAGAGATCTTCCAAACTACATTCAAATGTTTTTGGAGGAGTTGTTGCCTTGAGATCCCAAAGAAAAGGAGGGGCCTATTATTTCACAAGCTCAACCTTATAGGCTTGTGGAACTTGAGGTAGTATATTTACAGTGAAGCATTCCAATAAAAGGAAACAAAAGGTGGTAGGAGTCCAAATCAATGATCCCCAAAACTTGCCAAAGAACCTTACCATGTCTAAGCTTGGCCAAGAGTTGGAAAAGGCTAGAAAGGAAAGATAATATCCAGTTAAGGAGCTTGAGAATGAAGCACTAGCTACTGGAACTAGGAGAAAAATACAATTTATCAAGTTCAACTTTGTCTTGGTATCTTTCTAGAACCAATCCTCATAAGTTATCCCATCTATACCTATTGGGGGACCTATGCTAACTAGCCACAATTTACCTTGGTTAGCCCCTGCATCATCCTCTACTACTAGTAGTCAGATACCTACTACTCAGAAAGTCCAATAGCCTTAGATTCCTATCCAAAACCAAACTATTGGAGTAAGCACTTCAAATGCTATAGGACTCCATAGGATACCAATCTATATGGGGAAGTGCAAATAGATTTATTTTGTAGGCATTCCTAGGTTCCCACATCCCATTTCTAATAATCTTAGGTATAAGGTTACTAAGTTTTTAGGTAACAATGTTGTGATTGGTGAGGACTACCTAAGAAATTCTATAGAAATAAAATGATTATGAGGTAGAGCATGAGGATGTGGTAATGAAGTTACTTGTACACTCCTTGACTGAAGATGCTAGGAACTGGTTCAAAAGGTTTCCTCATGATAATGTAGTTTCTTGGAATGACTTAAAAAAACTTTTAAAAGAGCAATATGGTGATAATAGGATCCAAATGAGTCTACCTTTGATTTTAACATGAGATTTCAGAAAGGGATGCATAAATTGTTCTAGGTAATGAGACTTGGTGAAGATGTATGTCTTACCACTTATTTTAATGCCTTTGATGGTAAAATAGCATAAATTTTAAGGGACAAGGATCCTAGAACACTAAGGGAGGCTTATAAGATGGCTATAAACATTAAGAATAATACAAAAGCCTCTGGTAAGGTGGGAAGAAGGGTTGACCCTAAATTATTTAATCCTAGAAACAAGAAAGAAAGTGAGAGATCTGTTGTAGGTAAGAAGCCAAACGAGGATACAATGGGTCTAGTGTTAAACCTGCTAAAGAATTGGAGTAGAAAACTAGACCAATAAAAATAATACTTGTGATAAACCTCAATATAATACATCCTACAATAGGCAGCCTAGAATGCAAAACTATACTTATGCCACTCAATGGAAGGATGGAAAACCAATCCCCAATCCCACTCAAGGAAACAAAGATAAAATTACACCAAATCCTTTACAAAGAAATTCTATGAGTATGTTAGAAGATGTGCCTTGGTGTATTGTATGCCAATCCCCGCACTCCCCTAATTATTGTGCATTGACCCAATCTTTCTCTACAAATTAGTAGGCACAAGGTGAGGATGGAGAGGAAGAAGGAAATCATGAGGAAATATAATGTAATATGGTAAATAGATGTGATGGGGGTGAGGAATCTGAATATGATATTTTAGACAAGAGAAATGCCTATTAGTTGTACCAGTAATAGGTATTTTCTAATAGTGAAGATCATGATGAGGATAAGGTATCTCTTACATTGTCAGATATGGATCAGACAAACTTGAAGAAACCATCTAAAGAAGAGATTGATAGAATCACTACTAAGATGATTTCTCAAATTCACAACACCTACAATTTAAGGAACCAAACTATCAATAGTACTACTAGTAAGTCTTCTAGCATCTTCACTAAGGATATTGCTCATAAAGAAAATGACAAGAATAAGAAGGAAGATCCAATGGTTGTGAAAGTGAAGGATACTAGAACCAAGAAATGGGAGCCAAAGAAAAAGGTGCATTTTTAAGGAGTTGAAATAGTAAAAGCCAATGTGTAAGAAAAGAAGCCAAGCCCTAATATCATCAAGCAAGTGAAGGAACTTGTTGCTCAAGAGCATGTAATTAGAGGTAATCTTCCCAAAACTCCTACATATGACCCTGTTGATATTATTTCTATGCTATCTCATATTACTATTAAGGTCCCCTTATCTAAAATATTTAGAATAGAAGAACACAAGAGTAAGACCCCATCTTGGTTGAGTGGCATAGGGAATAAAAATGATATTGCTACACTAGGATTATTAATAGTACAATAGATACCAATAGTAGTAAAAGATAAAGAGTACACATAATTTATGTGTCAAATATGCCAAATGTACTTAGACAACTCCTCTATAGCTTACTTGCAAGATATTGATCCTTTCTTCCTTAGTTTAGTCATAAAATAACAAACCTTAAAAATTTTTATGATTGACTTAGGGGCATAAAATACTATTATGCCTTTCAAAGTTATAGAAGCTCTTGGTTTAGAAGTAGATACCAAGTAGGGCAGGTGTAGAGAAATGGATATAAGACATGTGCCTATTATAGGTAAAAATAATGCCCTACCTTTCAAGCTAGCTACTTATCCTAATATTGAAATGATCATGACAGTCCTTGTAGTTGACATTCCTCCCCACTATGGTATGTTACTCTCAAGAAAATGAAGTGCTACAATGGGAGGTAGCCTACAATGTGATTTTTTATATGCCACTTTCCACCTAGGAGACACATCTATCAAAATAGATAGAGAGCCGAGAGTTACTTACATATTTGGAGATAGTATTGATAAAGATACTACATGATTTTTGTATACTAAGGTGAATGCTTTTAGAGAAGATATTGTCATCCAAGAAGTTGAGAAACCACCTTCCCTAATTATACAAGAGGCGACCAACTATTTGGATTCATAGAAAACATGGATCATTCATTTTGATGGAGAAAGTTATAGGGAAGGCTTAGGAGCTGGGATGGTATTTATATCCCTAGAGAAAAATTCTTTTAGATACTCTTCTACCTTAAAATTTGCATGCACCAATAGTGTTATAGAATATGAAGCACTTTAATAGGATTAAAAGTTATAACTATTCATGAAATTAAGAAGTTGCATGTTATTAGTCATTTTGAATTGCTAGTGTATCAAACTAAGGAGACATATGCTTCTAAGAAAAAAAGATTGAAACAGTATAGGAATGTTATTTGGGATTAGATATAATTATTTGATGCCCTTGGCATCTCTTGGATGGATAGGAGTAATAATAAGATGGCTTATTTGCTAGCTAATGTAGTAATCAAGCTTGATGATATGTTATTTGTTGGTGTGTCCACAATTAAAGTGCAGAGTAGGCCTAATTCTATCCCTAATAATGTAGAGAATTGGCAAGTTTTTGAAGATGATAAAGATATCTTTATTTTTCTTCTTAATGACCATCTTTAGTCAGGAAATCTTGCAGCTAAAAACCAATAAGGTCCCTAAGGGTTTAGAAGTACTTAAGAGTGATTTTGATAATCAAGATACAGTGCACTCAAATATCAAAGACAAGAAGGCGCAAGAATTTGAAGAAATCAATTTGGGCACAACTAAATCTCCAAAAAAGGTATGCATTGGTAAAGCCTTATCTCCTACAATTAGGAAATCTCTAATAGATTTATTAAGAAGATTCATACATGTTTTTGCATGGTCATATCATAAACTTAAATCTTATAGGCAAGAACTTTTCCATCATATAATACCTTTAAAAGAAAATATCAAACCATTTAGGCAAAAATAGAGGCCTACTAACCTCACTCTAGCCCCTAAAATGCAAGAAGAACTCATGAAGCTTAGGGATGGGGGGATTATCAAACCAATTAAACATTCCTCATGGGTCTTTAATCTAGTTCTAGTTAGAAAAAAAAGAATGGGGACATCAGGTTATGTGTTGATTTTAGTAACCTCAATATTGCATCTTTAAAGGATAACTATGGGTTGCCTAATATGGAGGATGTGTTACAACAAGTTATTGGTTCAAAATTGATGTCCATGATGGATGGTTTCTTGAGATATAAAATGGTCTTGGTAGATGAGAAAGAGAAATTAAAGATAGCTTTCACTACACCCTAGGAACCTATGTGTATGTAAAAATGCCCTTTGGCCTAATCAATGCAGGGGAAACATTTCAAAGAGTTATAGATGTATCTTTTAAAGAACATATTGAAAAATTTATGGTTGTATATTAGGATGACTTGACTGCATATTCAAAAAAGGCTAAAGAACATTGCAAGCATTTAGAGAATATTTTTATCAAAGCCTTAGAGTATGGTGTCTCTTTGAACCCAAATAAATGCACCTTAAAAGTAACATAAGGAAAGTTCCTTGGGAATATAGTATCAAAGGAAGGGATTAAGATTGACCTTGAGAGAGTAGTAGAAATTGACAAGGTACCAGAGCCCAAAAATGTTAAAGGTATACTATCTTTCTATAGGAAAGTTAATTTTTTAAGGAGATTTGTAACCAATTTTGTTGAAATTAGAAAACCAATCTCAAAAATGCTCAAGAAGGGAGACACTATCAATTGGGAAGGAGAACCTATTGTGGCCTTCCAATAAATTAAAAGTTCTATTAAGAATGCACCAATCCTTAGGATGACTAATTATGGAAAACCTATGCATATCTTTTCTTTTGCATCTTTTCATACCATAGCAGTTATTCTATTGCAGAAAAATGAGGATTGTCATGAACAACCAATTGCATTCCTTAGAAAATCTCTTCAACCTATAGAAATAAAGTATATTCAAAATAAGCATATGCACTTGTCAAATTTTTTAAATCCTTTAGATGCTACTTAGTTGGTGCTGATGTTATTGCTTTTGTACCTAGTGCAATAGTTAAGGATATTTTCTCTTAGTGGGAGGTATCTAGTAAGAGGTGTAGATGGATAAACTAAATACAAGAATTCAATATTTGGATCACCAAGTTGGTAAGAGGTCAAGGTCTAGCAAAGCTTATGGCCCAATCAAATTTAGATACTAATCAGATAAATATTATAAATGAGGACCTCAGCTCTACTATGTGTGATATAGATCAATGTGACTAGTATAAAGACGTAATGTACAACTTACAACATATGCAAACTCCACCCCATTTGATAGACAATGAAAAGAATACTATAAAATTGCATATAGTTAGGTACATTATTGTCAATGGAAGTCTATGGTGGAGTAATTTTCATGAGAGTAGGCTTTGGTGGCCTAGCCTTTTCAAAGATGCACAAATCCTAGTTAGAAAATGTGACTCTTGCCAAAAATTTATTGGAAAATTAAAATTCTTTAGAAATGTGCCTTTGAAATCTATTGAAGTATAGACATCCTTTCAACAACGGGGAATGGATTTCATAGGTGAACTATCACCCAAAGCTCAATAGTGGCTACTCATGGATATTAGTTGCAATTGATTACTTTACAAATTGGGTTGAGGCCATCCCTACAAGAAAGGCTACTAGTAAGGTGATAAATGATTTCCTATTGAATAATATCATTACAAGGTTTGGGTGTCCTTAGAAAATAGTGATCGATAATGCTATATGCTTTAGATCTAATGAATTCATTAATTTTTGTGATAAATATGGTATTACCAAGTCAACTTCATCACCCTATCATCCGCAAGGGAATGGATAGGCTAAGTCCACAAATAAGAGCTTGTTGAAAATTATAAAAAGGACTTTGGATGACAACAAGAAGGCATGGGACTCTAAGTTATAGTTAACAGTCTAGGCTAATACAGTAATAGTAAAGAAGGAAATAGATGTTACACCTTTTAACCTAGTTCATGGAATCCAAGCTAGAATGCCTTAGAATAATCTAATAGGTCTGTATAATTAGATCTAGATGTATGATGAAGATATCCTTGATGATCTACAAGAAAGGATGGATGAATTAGTAGGGTTGACTCAAAAAAGGAAAGAGGTCTCTACTAGGAATATAAAACTATAGTTGCAAACAAAGCATCTATATGACTAAAGGGTAGTGACAAGAAAGTTTGACTCATATGATTTAGTCCTAATGTGGAATTCTAGGATTGAAGAAAAAGACAAGCTTGGTAAATTTGATCTTATCTAGCTTGGCCCCTATCTAGTTGATTCTACATGGGATGAAGATTCATACTTCATCAAAGATCTATTAGGAAACTTTCTTGAATTGCTAGTTCATGGACAGTTCTTGAAGAAATACTTCTATTTAAGGTATTTATTTTCCATGAATATTAGTTTTGTTTTATTTTTGTGTACATTTTTGTAAATTCTAGTGCACTTGTGTGTAGCCTCTATATATATGTATATATTTCTATATAGTCTCAGAAAGTTTTCTTAGGTTATCAAGTGTGTGGTCTGCTTAAGCCAAAGATTCTAAATTCTTGCATGGATACAAGTATCCATCATCCCCAAATAGAGCCAATGATAGCCCTTCTTTTCACTGTTCCACAAATTTGAAAATCCATTGTGAAAATATTTTTGAACTAGGTTATATTGTTAGGGTGTGTATTTTATTTCTCATCATTTTCCAGAATTTTCCCTAACTTGGTTATAATTTTCTCTAGTCCTGCTTCGAGATTTTTTTCCAAAGTAAGATAATATGATGTCTTAAGGTTGTATTTTCACCCTATTCATGAAAAAAATTCATTAAAAAATTACAACCCTTTTCCTTTACCCTAATTTTTCTTTCAAGTGGGAAATGGAAGATCACTCAAACCATATGTTATGATCTTATGATGTAAGGTTATTGCTAAGATCATAGGGCTAGTACTCTAAGTTCCCCAATCTTAAGATATATTATGTGTTCGTAACATCATAGAAGTTCAAGGTGAGGTCTTTAATTTTATGAATCCCTTTGTATTGTATTATTTTTTGTGTATGATGGAAGAATGATACAACATGAGTTACAATCTTAGAACAAAATAGTCATAATAAGATCTCAAAGAAAGAAATAGAAGTTCATGATATTATGAGAGGTAGTGATCTAAGATCCCAAGTTACTTTAGTGCAAAGAAGATATTGTGAGCTATGATCTTATGAAAAAGGAGGAATCATGACATCATAAAGGTTCTTTAGCAAGCTTATGATGCTATAGGGGGCTTATGGTCATTAGATTGTAAGAGTAAAATGAAAAGTATAAGATGGTACAATGAAGGCATGATTTTTAAGATCATAAGGTAACAAATGACAAAGCAAGGTGGAAGTTCAATGCTAGAGAAGATGACATGTGTTCAATCCTAATTGGTCAAAGTTACAATGCATAGAAAGATGGATGCCAAGTTGGATCGATGGGCCCGATGTTTATAAAGTATGCTCAGAGATAAAAGGATCATTCAACATCATTGATCAAGGATAGATCCAAGGTAGTAATTTTTTCACAAAATGAAGATAATTGAAAGTTAGCCAAAGAGACACCATGACAAATCAACACATGGAAAGGTGGGGCCAGAGGCATTTTTCATAAGCTTTTATGACATATAGAATATTTCATTCTCCAATCCTACAACAAGAAATATATTGTAAGATCTCAAAGGTAGGGATAAGGAGTTACGATGCTACGAAATAGTGTATCATGAGATCATAAAGTTGAAAGTTACTGCTAGTGATGCTATGATGAAGAAAGGTAATAATTTTTCATAAGATTGAAAGGATAAAGAAGGAAGGGTAAGATGCTATGCTAAGGGTAGTATAAATAGTGATCATAAGATCATATGAGGTCTTGGGGAGAGGTACGATGATACAAGAAACAATTTTATCATAGGATTGTAAGGGATTTTCTCATAGCCTAAGATAATAAGATAAGAGTCAATTTCAAATGATCATGAGATCGTAGATCCTAGTTTGACTTAGAGAAATTTTTTTCCCTTATGAGATAGAATAATGAAAAATTTCCTACAACCAATCAAATTTGAATAAAGTACAAAAGATCCCTGAGCTAGAACAATAATGTAGACAACCCATCTGAGTTGATAGATTTCACTAAAAATAAAGCCAAGCATATAGACTATCAATGCATAGAGAAGGTTGATGAAGTTACACTCATTATAAAAATTTCCATAATCTAGTAAACCATTACCATTTGCAAAAATTAGAATTTTAAAAGAAGTTGTAGTCTTTTCAGTGCCAGTGGATTATAATAAAGAGCTATTTGCAAAAAAAATTTAGTGTCTTCAAGTCATTTTCACAATGTATGACAAAGAAATTGAAGAGATATAAGCTTCAGACATGAAGGTGGTGGAAACATTAGCTCAAAAGGGAGGAAAATCCCAACAGAGAAAACCTAATAGGTTTGTAGAAGAATGGATTAAGCTTTTCCCAGGATCCTCCAATGCTAATGTTGCATATGATCATGGATTTGTGGACCCATATGCTCTATGCAAAGATGCAACATGCATTGTGGTCAATGGTTTTTAGCTCTTTGTATATTTTTACCATAACAAAGAGAAGAAGATCCCTGTGTGCAATTTGTGGAAGAAGAACCTAGCAAAATTGGTCTTTCTAGTGGTTTTCATTGATGTCAATTTGGTAAAGGCCCTAATCAAGTCATACAATCTTACCACAAAATGATTCCATAGGAGGGATTCTATACACTGGACCATGCCTCATTCATTGAATTATTTGGATTGGATGGTGCCATGAGTGAACTAGTGGACCTCATTGATTTATACTAGGAATTTGAGGCCAACACCAAGGCCTACATAGGGAATCAATGCTAGAACATATTTCCATGGACCTAAAGTGGGTGGCAGTCTATCCAAATGAAGTGGAAAATAAGATGCCACTAGATAAATTTAAGAAATATTTTGTGTATAGAGTCCACAAGGTGATTGGAAAATATGGGACTAATATGGTATATGGAGCATAATTCATCATAGCTAGAGATGTGCAAGACACCTACCATGGAGGTGAATATGATTATGTTAAGTACATCCTAGAGAGAATAAAATAAAATATTGAGCTAGCCTAGAGAAGAGAAATGGAGAAATTTAGATTCCATCATTATTCACTAATGCACCTAACCTTTTATAAAAATGTGGGATACATAAACTTAGATTTTATTGATAGCACCTCTGATGCTAATGGAGAGTTTCTAGTTTAGCTATGGACATGTGTATGGGATAATTCCTAACACTATTTTGATTCTATATCATTATTTAATAGTTTTAGTGCTATTATATTGAAAATGTTAGATCTAAGTTACTGTAGGGCACTTAAGATTTTGAAACTTCTTTTAAGGCCAGCCCTGCTTAAAGAGGGTAAAATATTAGATCATAAATGGGGGGATATTTTACTATTTCCAACTTTTTATTTGATGAGGCTTTGTAGTTTTCCAAAACACCCCATATTTTACCTAAATTTATTCCCCCTAGATTGACCATCATTGAATTCATGTGGAAATTGTTTATGGTGAACAGGGAATATCTAGAGCCTAAGGTTCATAAGGGTACATTTTTCTATAGATGTTTCAAGATAGGAGACTTTTCAATTGGGAAAGAATCCCTATACTCCATCCATCATTTCCTCCACCACTACAATTTTTCCACTACTCCCTATAGGATGTTTGATCCTAATAACTAGATGCAGACAATGCTCAAAGAGATCAGAAACTATGTGTTTCCCAGTAGAAAAGAATTACCCCATGAAGACCTTATTCATAATATTATTATAGAGAAGGAGGTAAATGATAAACTTTCCAAATTTGAGGATGTGTTGAGGGTGGAGAATGAATTGAAAATAGTAGATATGAACTTCAAGGGATTCTACATGGGTGTCCCTGTTCCTCTTAGGATAAGGAAGATGGTTGTAATTCATTCAGAGATAATGACACAATTTCCAGAAGAACCACTTGGGGAGTAAGAGAGGGTGAATCTTGATAGCCCTAAACCTAATATGACCTTAGAATTGGAAGAAGATGAATTTGTTGAGGCATCATGGGTCACTAAATGGAACAAAAAGTAGAAGATTGTCCACATCCTTGAAAAGGAAATATAGAGGAGTCTGCAACTCTTACCTGGGAAAGGTCAGTACTTTGCTAACTCGAGACAAAATTACATCCAAGATAGAGTCATTGCAGTAGAAAATAGATTTACTGACTTGGAGTTAGCAGCATCAAGGTTGGATGATAGGGTCATCCAAGCCCAAAAATTCATAGAGGATGATAATTTCATCAAATCTTATGAATTTAAGAGCTTCTTTTACAAGGTGAAACAAAGTGAGCTAGTACTCAAGATGAAACTAGGGGTATCTGATGAACAAAACCTAGAACTGATTGGGAGACTACATGCTTATGATCCAGAGAGTGAAGTAATGACTCCTAAGGAGAAAAGAAACCTTGTACAAAGGAGTGAAATGTTATGAGTGCCTAAGTGGTATTTGGAGCAAACATTTATGCTCGACCAAATCACAAGACAAGACAATGCTATATCATATGAGGCATATGGTGCTGGTGGACTGCAAAGAGGATCAAGATTTAATTTTTACACCAAATCTTTGGCAATATGGAGCAAGACCCTATAAAAAAAAATCCCAAACTCATAGATGTGTAGAGCACAAAAAAAGGCAACATGATAGTATGGACATTATAGGGTACCTCTAGTGCATAAATTTTTGGAAATATAGATGGAGTAACTAAGAGGAGGGGGGGGGGGGGGGTGAATCGGTTACCACAAAAAAAATCCACAAATCCCTTAGATGTGTAATAAAACTAGTGACTACTATCACTTGGTAAACATACTTAAAATGTTGTAAGTTAATAAATGCAGTGTATGTTAATTTTAACATATCTTAAACATTCACAGTGATTAACATGCAAGCATAAAAGAAATAACATGAACACATGAGACATCAGGTTTAATGTGGAAACACAATATGGGAAAAACTACCAAGTAACTAGCTACTAATTTTCACTCTTCTAAAGTGAGCCCTATTAGGAGCTAATCTGGTTAAAGGTTACAAAACACATTGTTAGGTGTGACCTTGTTAGAGGATTTAATCACCCTGTTAGGAGTGGCCTTGCAAGAGATCTTTAGAAAAATTCAATGGAACTATCACCTTGTTAGAAGATTTACAAATGGTTGTTAAACCAACTCTATTAAGAGATTTCGGAATCACTGCTATAATGGTAAGAAAGTAATAATGAAATGAACTGAATGAGATGTAACTGAATTGTTGATTACAGATCTCTATTTTTCTTCACACTAGATCCTTCCTGATCAAATATAACTTTTTCTACTCCTCAAGGATATCTAACCATCCTTCAAATTTTCTCACACTTTCCTCTTCAAACAATAAATACACTTGCATACTCGCTCATACATTTAGAATTCTCAACTTGACCTTTCATATATACCTTACAAATTGTCAAGTCGGCTAAATTACAAGTTACAATCTCTAATAATCATTACCTCAGTTGGCTAGAATAAATACTTGAAATAATTAAACTTTAGTTCTCAAATCAACAAAATCCTTCATTGGCCAACCATGCTTGGTAAACACCATTCCTAAAATAATTTCCTATGTTAACCAAAAAAGGCTCAATTAACATTGTGAATCTGCAAAATCCTTTGGCAATCGAGTGAACTTGGTGAACACTAAATTTCCTTTGTTAACCATGAGAGCTCGGTTAACACTTCTTTCTACCACATTTCCTTTGACACCTGAGTGAGCTTGGTAGACATTTTCTATGCAGAGTAATTTCCAGGAATGCTCGGTAGACACTAAAAATCACCTTGCTAACCAACTAAGCTTAGTAAGCATTGTTTGATAACTGATATGATATTTTTGTAACATTCTCCCTCTTTGGCATTGATGGCAACACAATGTGTCATAGCACAATGAAATTTTAAAACAAGTCTTTCTTTGATAGAAATTTCTCTCCCTCTTTGATTTTATGCCACAAACTTCTCTTTATGTAGTAATCTCCCTTTGTGAAAGAATTAAATAGCTTCTTCTCCAAACATCAAACTCTCCCTCAAAAAAATTTCAAAAAGATATGACAATAAACTCTCCCTCTTTGAAAACACATGCCAAGGAAAACACATACCAAATGAGTATCAATGTACCTTGAGTATTGATTCATATGCAATGTTCCCTTGACTATGTTGCATCAACTAATAGATCTTCAACTTGGTTCCTATTGATGCATCACTAAAGCTTTATTTTAGTGAGCTTTAGATAGGGGAATGACCCCTAACTTACCTCTTAGATACAAAAATGCATCCTTAGGTAATGGCTTGGTGAATATGTCTACAATCTATTCTTTTGTATGGACATATTCCAATTTGATTTCCTTATCCTACACCAATTCTCTAACAAAGTGGTATTTTATAGCAATATGCTTGGTTTTGGAATGCATCACTAGATTCTTTGATATATTAATTGCACTTGTATTATCACAAAACATAACAACCGGTTCTTTGATCTCAACCTTCATGCCTTCCAACAACTATTTAAACCAAACAATATTAGAATAGTTCACTACTACTGCAACATATTCTACTTCTGTTGTAGATTGGGATGTGCAATTTTTCTTTTTACTTTTCCAAGATACCAACCTTTTTTCTAGAAAGAATGCTCCACCACTTGTACTCTTTCTCTCATCAATGTTTCCTACCCAATCAGCATCAGTAAACACTTTTAAGTCCATATTTCCTCCAAGTTTATACCACAATCCATAATCTTCAGCACCTTTCAAGTATCTCAAAATCCTTTTGATTTCCATTATATGATTTTCTCTAGGTTTTGCCAAGAATCTTGCCACTATACCAACTACAAGAGCAATATCAGGCTTTGTATGAACTACATATTGTAATTTTCCAATCATTGATCTGTATAAGGTTTGATCTACCTCTTTTGAATCATCATCTTTGGTAAGCTTTAGTCTAGTACACATGGGGGTTCCAACTAGTTTTGAATTTTCCATACCAAACTTCTTGAGTATCTCCTTGATGTTCTTAGATTGAGTGATGTAGATACCATTCTTGCTCTGCTATATCTGAAGACCAAAAAAGAACTTAATCTCACTAAACATAGACATTTCAAATTCTTTGCATTGATCATTCCCTATAAACAAATTATCATTCAAAAAAAAAAAATTCCAAAAAAATCTTGCTATCTAGTCCCCCCTTGATGTACAAACTACTATTATCATTAGTTCTCTAGAAACCAATTTGAATAAGGTAGTTATCCAATCTCTCATACCATGCTCTGGGGCTTATTTCAGACCATATAATGCATTGTGTAATTTGTAGACCATGTCCATTTTGTCTAGATCAACAAAACCTTTAGGTTGTTCAATGTAAACTTCTTCATCAAGAATACCATTGAGAAATGCATATTTAACATTCATATTATATACCTTAAATCCTCTATGTGTAGCGTATGCAAGGTTCTGACACCTTCCAATCTTGCAATAGGAGCAAAGGTCTCACCATAATCAATTCCTTGTTCTTGAGAATATCCTTTACATACCAATCTAGATTTGTTTCTTGATATGTTACCATCTTCATTCAACTTATTCCTAAATACCCATTTTGCTCCAATCACATTTTGATCTTTAGGCCTAGGTACAAGAGTCCAAGTTTTGTTCTTCTCAATGTGTTCTATTTCTTCATTCATAGCCTCAATCCAAATTTCATTTTCTAATGCATCTTTGACATTTCTAGGTTCAAAATCAGCAAGTAAACATGTACCTTTTAGCTTACTTCTTTTCATAGTACCTTTTGATTTATCTCCAATAATTTGATCTAGTGCATGATTCCTTCTTACATACTTGGACAATATAGGTTCCTTTACTTTTGAATGAATTGCATTGTCATCCTCTTGAACTTCAACTTTAGGTTCTGGCTATTTAGACTTGTTAGGCATTGGCTCGATAGCTTCAAAATGTGACTCGAGTTCTTGTGACTTGGTTTGAACTTCTTGCAACTTGGTGACTGAGGAAGACTTGGGAGTAGAAGTTTCCTAATTGATAGATGTGTTTGGCAATCTATTAGGTTCAGTGAAAACAAATCTCTTGTAATCTTCTGGTTCCTTTTTGCTTTCTTCTTCAGTCCTTTCTACAAACTCATCAACTTTCACATGTGCACTTTCTATGATTTTGTGAGTAGACAAATTCAAACATCTATATGCCTTACTCTTGCAAGAATATCCTAAAAAACACCTTTGTCACCTTTCACATCAAATTTTCCTTTTCTAGATTCTTTCAAGATGTAACATATACTTCCAAATACTTTCAGGTAACTTAAATTGGGTTTATAGCCATACCATAACTCATAGGGGGTTTTGAATGAGTCCTTCTTCAACTATACTTGGTTTAAGGTACGAACTATAGTACTGATAGCTTCCTTCTAGTATTTGATAGCAATGTTCTTTTCAATCATTAGAGTACTTGCAAAATCCATGATAGATCTATTCCTCCTTTCAACTATTCCATTCTGCTTGGGAGTTCTAGGGGATGATACCTGTCTTTTGATTCCTCTTTCAATACAAAAATTATTAAATTCATTGGAGATGAATTCACCACCTCTATCTAATCTCAAGCATTCCAGTCTTTTCCCTATTTTCTTTTCTACCCTGGCCAAATACCATTTGAATTTCTCAAATGCTTTTGACTTTTCTCTTAGATGCGTAATAGTCATAATTCTAGAGTAGTTATCAACAAAAAGAATGAAGAATTTTTCTCTAGTATAGCTCTCAATTTCAATAGGTCCACACAAATCAGTATGCATAATTTCCAAAATATCTTCAAACTAATATTTTATACTTTTAAAGCTAGTCTTTCCCATTTTACCAATATAACAATTCTTGTATAGACCAACATCAGGTTTCTTCAAACTAGAAATGCCTCTTACTTTCCTAAATTTTCTTATTTTCACCATGTTATCAAAATTCACATGACATAACCTTATGTGCCATAACCAACTTTCTTTAACTTGAGCAATAAAACATGAGCACTCACCAAGATCAAGATAAAACAAGTTACCTTTTGTTTGTTTGCTTGATCCAATTAGTTTTCCTTTTTCATCCAGCAGTCTTGCCTTGCTATGCATGAATTCCACCTTGAATCCAATATTGATTAGCTATGCCACACTCAACATATTATGTTTTAGTCCTTCAACCCACTAGGAATTATCACATACAAGTTCTTTGGTTAATGAGATTCATTCTCTTCCTCTTATGCAACAATGTTCATTATTTCCAAACCTTACACTACCACCATCATAGTCTTCAAAGTGTTCAAACTTTGTTTTTTCACTAGTCATATGATGTGAACATCCACTATCTATGATCCATGTATCCATTTTTCTCACATGAGAGATAAGTATCATCTTATCTTCTTCATCATTATCAGATTCATCTTTCATAGCAATGTGAACAATTTCATCTTCACTATTATTAGAATCCTTAGATTCCTTAGCCATAAAACATTTTCTCTTGCCTTTGTCCTTGAATGATTCAAAATATTTCTTTCCATTGCTTTGTTTGTTTGGGCACCTGGCTGTAATATGACCAATTTCCTCACATGAAAAAAAATTAAGGGAACTTTACCTTTCTTCTCATCCTTTCTTTGTTTGTTTGGGCACCTGGCTGCAATATGACCAATTTCCTCACAGGAAAAAAAAAATTAAGGGAACTTTACCTTTGTATTTTCCTCTGCCTCTAGAATATTTCCTTGCAAGTAGAGCTTCAACAACTTCAAGATCACTATTAGAACTTTCCTTTGATTCGTCTTCACTTTCTCACTAAGAGTCCTTTATTTTCTTGCCTTTTTCTTTAGTTGAAAGTTTGGCCTCAAATGCAGATTCAATATTCTTGGAAGCTGGAACATAATTGTCATAGTTATCTAGCTCAAAGGTTGTCAATCTTCCTACTAGGGTATCCAAAGTTATTTTATGATTTGTCTCACATCTTTTTTCTTGAATTGCAGATACTCTAATTGCATAAATGGGAATCAATGTTCTAAGAACTTTACTTACAATTGTTTCCTCCTTGATCTCTCCTCTAGAAGCTTTGATTGCACTGATAGTTACTTTGATCCTTTTGACATATTTGGCAATGTTTTCATCCTCTCTCATTCTCATCTAATCAAATTGTCTTCTAAGACTTTCTTCTTTGGATTTCCTCACATTGTCATCACCACCATAGATATATTTTCATTTGTTCCACATAGAAAAGGTAGTTTTGCATTCCTTGATATCATCAAATTCTTCGTAGCTCAGAGAAGATGCAATGTCTATCATCATGGTGTTATGAGTCTTCTTTTCAGCAATGTCATTAATAGATAATGTACAAGAAGGAGTAGTATATTCTTCATCAAGGTATTTCAATCCTATATCTATAATGGAAGCCAGATGAAGTCTCATGAGACCTTGCCATGCTGAAAAGTTATCCTTGTTAAGCCTTACAATTTCTCTCTTGGAAGACATCCTAATCTTTAGCTTAGGTCCTTGAAACCTTTCCTGCAAGCACCAAAAGCTCAAATACTAATTTTTGGAAATATAGATGGAGTAACTGGGGGGGTTGAATCAGTTACCACAAAAAAAAATCCACAAATCCCTTAGATCTCTAATAAAACTAGTTACTGCTATCACTTGGTAAACATACTTAAAATATTGTAACTCAACAAATGTAGTGTATGTTAATTTTAACATATCTTAAACATTCGCAGTGATTAACATGCAAGCATAAAAGAAATAAAATGAAGACACGAGACATCGAATTTAACCTGGAAACCCAATATGGAAAAAACCACCAAGTAATTAGCTACTAATTTTTACTCTTTTGAAGTGAGCCCTGTTAGGAGCCAACCTAGTTAAAGGTTAAAAAACACAATATTAGGTGTGACTGTGTTAGAGGATTTAATCACCTATTAGAAGTGGCCTTGCAAGACGTCTTTAGAACAATTCAATGGAACTATCACCTTGTTAGAGGATTTACAAATGGTTGTTAAACCAACTCTGTTAAGAGATTTTGGAATCACTACTACAATGGTAAGAAAGTAACAATGAAATGACTTGACTGAGATGCAATTGAATTGCTGATTACAGATCTTTGTTCTGCTTCACACTAGATCCTTCCTGATCAAATATAACTTTTTCTACTCCTCAAGGATATCTGACCATCCTTCAAATTCACTCACACTTTCCTCTTCAAACAATCAATACACTTTCATACTTGCTCATACATTTAGAATTATCAACTTGATCTTTCATATATACCTTACAAATTGTCAAGTTGGCTAAATTACAAGTTAAAATCTCCAATAATCATTACCTCAATCGGCTAGAATCAATACTTGAAACAATTAAACTTTATTTCTCAAACCAACAAAATCCTTCATTGGCCAACCCTGCTCAGTAAACACTACTTTTTGCCACATTTCCTTCGATGCCCGAGTGAGCTCGGTAGACACTATCTACATAGATTAATTTCTAGGAATGCTTGGTAGACACTAAAAATCACGTTGTTGACCAATTGAGCTTGGTGAGAACTATTTGATAACTGATATGAAATTTTTGTAACATCAAAGACAACACACAATTAGGCAATTATATCCAACATATATTTTCAAGGCCATGAACAATGTCTCATTTATGAATGAAGCCAAGCTAGAGGAGATAGAAACAAGGCTAGCCAAGTTCTTCTATAATTACATTGATGTTAGAAAAATTTATGAGGATGGGCTTAGGAAAAACCATGTATACAAGGAAAGAATTGAAGAACTTGAGGCTAGAATCCAGGGACTAGAAGCTAAAGTTGCATCTCTTAGAGACCAACTATCTACTATAGAATGAGGTAGAGAACATAGCATTCAATAATAACCCTCCAAGGTTACAATAGAAATAAACAAACAGAAAAATGTATTGGAGGCAGAGGATATAGAGTAGTCTAGAAGAATGAGCATTGATTCTCCACCAATGCAACAAGACAATGATGTAAGGACAACTCTCCTTAGAATTATGATTGGCTATAGCATTGAAAGTCTAAAGAATGTGTCTCAAAATGCTCATACTTTATATGTTTCTCTACAAGATGTTGATCAAGTATGCAATGAAGCTCTTGCATGGCTATCACCCACATTTAGTCTTTGGGTGACACATTTAGTCTTTGGGTGACGTACATTTAGTTCTTAGAGAGGCTCATTATGTTGATGGCTAAAAATCTAGATCTTCTCGATAAGATCATTATAGCGAAGGAGATCCTAGAAATGGTAAAATAATTAATTGGCTTCTTCACTAGTAAAATACAAATAATACAAGGTAATTTAAAAGTTTTATCTAAAGGAATTGAGCCTTGTATTCCTTCTATTTTAGATGAAGATAATAATCTAAGAGATTGGCAGGGGTGGTCTAATTCATTCAATGAAATATTAACCTAAGAGGCCACAATGTCAATTTTTGATAATAACAATGATTTTCCATTTAATGATCTTATTGATTCTTTGTTTAAAGATGAAATATATTTGAATAAGTTTTCAATAGAGGAAAAGGCAATAATTGATGCCAGGTGGACCAAAGTCATGAAGGACTTAGAAGAAGTTAGATCAACTGAGTGGCCCACCAAGCAAGAAATAAAGGTCTTACCAATAGGAAGCTACTAAGGAGTAGTTATGCTTATAGAAAGAAAACAAGAGATTTAGATAAAGGTCAGATCTATTGAATGGAGTCTTAAAGAAGTAATCTCTCATAAATAATCCTATCAAATTTTGAAATTTTTGAGGAAGATAAAGGTAGAAGAAGACAAAAGGGTTAGAGAATAAGTTTCTATAGTTAATTTTCACCTGCAAATGGTGCAACCATCTTCCTATTTTTGGATCAAACACAAAGGAATGTCTTAATTTCTTCTTTCTAGACTTATTTAACTTGCTTTTCTTTCCATTAAAGTTTTGACATGTGTCCTCCTCCCATCTATAGCTTTTTGTAATCCTTTATAAGGATTTCCAAGATGTGGAGTAGAGGTCAAAAGTTTGTAGAATTTTTAGTAATTGTATCATTTTACAATCCATCCAAGTTTTTGTTGATGGTATGGATATCTTAGTCTTGTAAACTTGAAGATACAATGAATATGAATGATCAAGTTGCCAAGTTCTAAGTTATATTTTTTATTTTGTAATAGTATTGTGTTTATTTTCAAAGGAAATCAATACAAAAGGAAGTTATGTATATTTGTGTATCTAAGTCTTGTCTCATTTCTTGTATATATGTGATTTTGAGATTAAAGAGAACAAAGTTTTTTTTTAGTTTAATGCAATTTCAATGAATTGTGTGTCTCTTATTGATTGGTGTTAATTTAAAGAATTAAGTAATTGCTCTCAGTAGGTGATAAGGCTTTGGGTATATGGGAGGGATATAATAAGAATAAGATTTAGAGTTCATAGTTAACAAATTTAGTTGCAAGTCAATTAAATAGGTCTAAACATTGTTGTTTTGACTCTATATAACAAATGGATAAGGCACTAATCAAATTACTTTCAGTTTTAAGTTGATGGTTCATATGATTATAGAATACATATCAATCAAAAATCACTTTTTCTATTTTATGCAATGAAGAACTAAAGTTGTTGGTTAGTCCTTATTTGTAATAGTTTTCCTTTTTATTATAATTGGCTATTGCTATCAAAAAATTTGTTGTAGATTAATGAAGAAATTGTGACCATTATCTTCTATAAGGGATAGTTTTGAAAGAAGATGTATAAGTGAACAAGTGTATGAAGAGAGAAGATCAAAAAATAACTAGTTACATTCATATCCTTAAGGTCCACCCACCTTGGCCTTGTAGTTCCTAAAGCGTAGAGAGTACTATGTACTCTATTGAAGTTGGTCTAGAGCTAAGTCTAATCATACTGAATATAGGATTTAGCTAATCCATAGGTTTGTTTCCATCTTATGCATCTTTTTATTGGGTTTAGAGTACCTAATAGTCCAAAAAAAACACCAATCAAAGTTTTATTTCAGGTCGACTGTCTATAATGAAACCTCAATCTAATTTTAATTTTTGTAATGGTGACAAGTGTCCAATGTCCTTGCCCCTACCTTCATTTAGGACATGTAGTGTGAGGATACATTAACTAGATGTCCCATCACTATCAATTGCATTCTCTCTACCATCTACTTCGCATGCTTCACTTTTGCTTTGGTATTGAAGAAAAATTATAAACTATAATCCTACATATGTGGGAAATATTTCCAAAGATGTTCTACTAATAGAATTTAACTTTAAGGACTAAGGGATACAAAAGTTTAAATGAATGTCATGGTATTTGACATTATTAATTTATTAGTAGGTTGTTTTCTTCGTCATTTATCAATTTATTTTTCAAACTGACTATATTAGTTATAATTTTCATCTGGTTGAGGAAAAATATGTTTGGTTTAGGTGATTCCCCCTGCCTTTGGTGTTGGTGGTGCAAATTTTTTGATTTAGGTAAATTACTTGCAATGTACACTCTAATAAGATTGAGGTTCAAATTGGAAGCACCAAAAAAGGAATTTCTAGGCCTTTTTCCCAATGAAAAACTAAATGAAATTTTCAATGATGTTGGTCCTTTTGTCTTTGAGGCCATGAAATGGTGCTTGGTTGTAAGCTTCTGGAGAATGAAAATAGGTACCGTGTCAACATGGGCATCACTTCCCAATTTATATCATCTCTCCTTGATCTTGAAGGATGAAAGGTGGACATGCTTATGTTGTTGAGGCATATGGTCAAAGAAGTGTATTTGGGTGATGACATTGATATCATCACACATGTAGAATATGGGGCAGGTATCCTTTGGGCTCGTCAATTATGCAATCTTTTACAACCTAGCTAGAATGTGGCAATGTAACCTTTCCTATTGGACCTTATTATAGGGCAGTTGATGCACCATAGGAAATGGGTGCATCGTGGAAGATAATTTTCAAAAAAATGGTTTTATCTAGATGTTGAGATTGTGGAGGGCCTTGCATAGAACATGTATCTTGATAAATTTAGAGATTTAATCCTTATGTGACAATTCTAAATTGATGATGGACACTACCACTAGGGATTTCTAGGGTTGATGACTTGTAACTATCATATTTTGGTTTTTTTTTTTTTAAATTACAAGAAAATATGCATCATTCCTCATGAACATTGTAATTATTGTTTGAATATCAATAAAAATATGTAGTTTCATTTCAAATTTTGTTTAATGGATTATGGATTTGCAGACTAATTGAAAGATTTAAAAATGTATTTTTAGATTTAAATATGATTAAGATTTCATCTTTAAAAGTTTTGCATTCATAATGAAGTTAATCCCTTTAAAAGTTTTTTTTATTGTCCCCTATAAACAAGACATGTGTCTAGTTTACTCAAACAAGAAATTACATTATTATTAAATATAAATAATACAAACATCAATTAATGTTTTTAATTATGAATTTTAATGCCATAAACAATGAACATTCATTGCCATCTGTTCAATTTTTAAAAAAATCAAAGGCTCAAATTGCATTTCAGATGAAAGTTCAATTCAAAGTTAGGATTAATTTTTTTAATTTTCCCTTGCATTTACTCTTCCTTGTCACATTTCTCACTAGATGGTGTCTTTACTAAGAATATCATCACACAATATACACCTTTATTTCTTTCATGATAAGGGCAGTGCTTTTCAAAAGATTTTCTTAGCGATCAAATTGTATGCTTTTATGGCATTTATAGTGGTAGGTTGGCAAGCATCCCTTCACCTATATATCTAGATGGTTGGATTTCTAGGCTTCACTCTTCTTCAATGGATACTCTGATCAAGCTTTCTTACCCCTCTCGACTGATGGTTTTCAATAGACCAATCAAAATAGAGCACATTATGCAAATTGTCAAAGTTAAGAACATGGTCATTTGATGTGCTATCATACAATGCTTAGGGACCCAATTTCTTAACATTCCCAAGATATTCTGGTCCAATCTGAATATTGCATCCATGTTCATTGTAGTTACTCATTATTTTTATATGGACCATGATATCATAGCCACCTTCTGCAAGGAATTGTTTAAAGATGTTCTACTTGGTGACTTAGACACTGCCCTCAAAAATATTAGGGTTGACCTGACCATCCCATTAACATAAAATTATAACATGCTTTATGTTCATGGGGAATCCATTGACACCTACCTAATCATCTTCACAGAGAACCTGAGTAGCTTTTGGGCAAAAAGTGATTCCTACAAGAGGAACCTGTGTTTCCTCTTCTATTCCTACTCAATCATTGAGCCCTTAAAAGAAGATTGACTAGAGTGGTACTTCATGGAGGAGGATATCTTGGAGGACATAACCCTCATGGTTTCTATTGAGGACCTTCAAGAGGCCTTTAGAGTGGACTAATAACTTAATCTATACATCTCATTGAAACTCAATTTCTAAAACTCTTGTTACATTTTGTTTTATTTAACTTTACTCCTATTTCTTATTTAAATCTTAACATTATCATTAATCTATTAGCATAAAAAATTATAAATAACTATGTTGCCTATGTGGTTGAAGCAAGAAGTGGAGTCTCAAAACTGTAGATGTCCTTAGATTGAGTTCATGATCTTTTAGAAATGGGCACCCATTTTATTAAAAATTGGGTCACCCATTTTTTATTAATTAATTTTAAAAAAAATGGGCACCCATTTTTAAAAAATGAAAAATGGGTACCCATTTTTCAAAAATTGGGTGCCTAATTTTTTTAATTTACTTTTAAATGGGTGCTCATTTTTTTAAAAACATTTTTTATTTTTTTGGGATTTAAAATTCATTTTAAACGTCAATTTTACTTTTTCAAAATGGGCACCCATTTGTTGAATTTAAAATAATGGCACCTATTTCTTACAACATGGGGTGAGATATTTTTCTCCCACCTCTGATTTTGGTTCAGGATAGGCTTGGTGAGACGAAGCCTATGCCTTCACCTCTCAAGATTTGGCTAAGGCATGGAACTAATGAATTTAGGCCTTGCCATAATCTTTAATCTTTACAGGGTCTTCCTCATCAAGAATTTTTATGAAACAAAAACCCATTAGATTTCTCATTGTCCTAATTTTAGAAATATAAATGTTATAGTGTTATGAATTTATTTACTATTTTTGCATTATTTTTCAATCAAAGGTATTACCAAAATTTAAAATAACGTGAGGTTCACTAAAACTTTAATAATATTTTTATTTTATGGTTTTTCTCAAAATTAATTTATGTGTCATCAATCTACATACAATTCTTTTGAAGTTAAAAAGAAGAAATTTTGAGCAAAGTGAAATTTTGATCAAATCATGGTGTCCATACACAAGAGGTTTTCAAATTTAACTTTATATCCAATTAAAAATTAATAATAAAAAATATTCAATAAAAAATTAAGGAAAAACATTTTTTTATCAATATTTGGTGTGTTAGGTAACTTCTTTTAAAATGATTTACAAAATTTATTTATTTGTATCAAATTATAGTGTTCATAAACGACTAGGGTATGGTCCCGAAACATGCATTTTGAAAAAGTGGTTTTCATAGATTCATACAAAAAAAATCTATCATATGGGTATACAAATAAATTACATATTCAAAAATTAGATTTTGAGCACTACAATTTTTATTTATGAAGTTTTTCTATATTCAATCTTGAAATGCCTCAAATATTGACATCAATTGACAAGAAATTTATAGGAAAAACACATCCACTTTTTTTCCAAAAGTGAGACCCAACTTCTTGCACTTACACTATGGATCATTTTATTGGAATTATTTTTGAGTCATTGCCAAGTATAATGATGAAAAATGCTCTTTGTTATGATTTTCCTAGAACATTTGGTTATTTAAGGGCTTTTATATCAATCAAATTTAGGTGAAATCCCTTAATGGTATTTACTCCTATAAAAATTATAGCTGGTGTTTAAGTTTATTATACTCTAACCTTATTCGATGTTATTTTGACATGGTAGTTTCTCTTTGTTGTGGTAGGTGGATTGAAGATAGATAGAGGGTTACCATCAAGGGGTCACTTCAACATTGCATTGGGTCTCTTTAAAAAGTAAATATCATTTGTAAATAACCTTTAATGAATCATTATCATTCTCATGAAATTCACTGTAATAGAGGGTATGCCCCCTAATATTTCTTGTAAAAGAGGGAATGCCTTCTTCAAGTTAGGGAAAATGTATGTATACATGTCTTTGGTCTCAGGCTATACTAGGGGTTTTCTTTACCCCATTCTTTTTTCCTCAGTGCCTACACTTTGAATGAGGTTGTATGGAAATATTTTGATATTAATAAAATGGGCATTTGATGCATTCTGTGGGAATTTCTTGTAAATATTCTTCCTCTTATGAGCATTCTATGGGCATTGGGAATTGACCATTGGATCACCAATGATCAACAATGTCTAGTGGATTTCAAGATGAAAGGGTAATAAACCTCGAAATCTTGATAGGCATTAAAATGCTAAAATATAGAAAATATAGTATAATTTTTATTGTGGCCCACCTTTTGTATCAAGTAGTTTTTGGGAAGGGGAAATGAGGCCAAAACTTTACAAAAGGCTCTTGTAATGATGACACGTAGACTATTAGATGTGACACCACAAGGAAATTGGGTTTAACATCATCATGACCTTACATTGACTATTAGATCACAAAAGATCAACAATGTGAGGTGTATTTTGGGTTGAAAGGGAAATAAACATTGCATTTTACTAAAATATCCCCATAATGATGACATGTTTCCACTCTATCATATCACTACTTGTTTTGTTTCAATCAATGGCTACAAGTACAAGCTTCAACTCTTAGTTGTAGTATGTGTGATCAAGAATGTGCATACTAATAGAAATAAATACCCAATATGCATCACAGACCAAACATTAAATTTTAAAATTATGTCTTTGTGTAAAGTTGTTTCCAATTGTGTTTTCATTGATCAATAATAGTTTTCCAATTCTAAACTTGTATGTAGCAACAATATTTCAGAATCTGAATCGTAGAAAGGCTTCTTGGTTGAGAAATGTAACACAGTCTATTGGTTCTTTCACCACTTTTAGTCTTTTAGTTCTCTTCTCAAATTTAATTTATGAGTGAGATCTTGAGGACTAACTAGTTTACAAATTATTGTACTATATTTATACATAGCAAAATTTAGGGTTTAAAATTTGAATCATTCATGTAACTTTGTAAGACTAAATCATTAGTAGTGAGTAGTTACTAGTTAAATTCTAGAATTCTAGCTAATTTGCAAAGTAAATTATATAATTACTTAATTTAGTTTAAATTTGTAAAGGCCAAAAGGAGTTAGGGTTTAATTTTAATTACCACTACAAATTTAATTTTGCAACTATAAATAGTTATTCAAATTTTGCAATTTTCTCACAATGATGAAAAGAAACAAAGAGAGTACAATGATGAAATTGGGGAAACAAGAAGTTCAACATACTTCTTTCAACTGCTGAAAACACAAGGTTTCATTGATAAATTTCACAATATTTATGATCCTATTATATATGGGAAAAGTATCATGGAAATTATATTTTCACTTGAAAAGAAGTGGATTGATCCCAAAAAGGATGAAAAGTATTCTAAGTATAACGTTAGTGTATGGACCATAACATATAAATTAGCAACATGGCCTACTTGAATAGTCCATTTGGATATTAGTACAAAGTTGTGTCACCTTTTAGGCTGGCTTATCGAAATAATTGAATTTGAGTATTTCTATCTAAAAATCAATTTTGTTCAAACATATGATCTAGATAAATTCATTCTAGCTAAGTTATATATGATCTCACACTTTTCCTCCTAGAAATGTCTATTAAATGCATGTTTTATACTAGTTTGTATCCAATTACAAAAGAAATACAATTATTTTAGAAAAGTAGCATTTCAATAACTCTTGTTATTTTTATGATTTTTTTAATAATATATAAACACCATTTTATAGAGCTCGGAGTCATAAATATTCTCATATAGAGTTTATAGTGTTTTAATTAGATATAGTATATTATAATTAAGCAATTCTATAAGCACATATTTTAACACTCGAAAAGATGTTGATTTTTAGAAAGAAAAAAAATATTAAATTATATAAAAAAAAATAAAAATTATATGACATTCTATAGGACAATCTCCTCTTTTAGGATGTATATTTTTTCTCCTCTTTAGAATAGATTTTTTTTGAAAATGTGGTGGGAGATGAAAACTATCAATTTCAAGTGAATTGAAAATTGAATCATTATAAAACATAAAATATAGGTCTAAAACCAATTTTTATTTTTTATAGTTCTAGCTATATATGTTATCTATAACATAGTCTGAGATCAAAGGGAAATAAGTTTATTTTCATATAGTTTTTTGGTTGGAATTAGACCCCTAATTTTCAACATTTCTCAATAGCTAAAATATTATCTATAAAAATTAGGAAAATATATCAATTCTTATTTCAAATAATTATTAAAAATTATAATCCCAAACTTCATCCATTTCTACAAATTTTATTAGTTTACTTCATTTTCAAATTAAAAATAATAATACCAATTTTATGTCATTGAAGGTAAACTACTATACTTTTTGTTAGGAATAACCTCAAACAGAAATAACACTTACATGTAAATATAACCAATATCAAAAAATAATAGATCACATAGAAGAGAATACAAGACACCAAGATTTAATCTGGTTCACCCAATCCCTAGGCTACATCCACCAACAACAAGTCCAATATTATTATTATCCAGTGATTACAATTTGCAATCCCTTATAGCTCAATATCATCGCAAGAAGCTAAAATTTCACCATTATATTATGAGATCCCTAGTCCTAAGCCTTTTTATACAAGCTTTTGCTGCTTACAAAATTAGGGCTAGAATAAGTCATCCAATAGGAAAAAATAATAGTCGACACCTTTTACAATATAGGGCATTTTTCAGCTTTGGGGCCGCTACCCTAGAAAACCCCCATGGGGGCATTCCCCTCGACCCCACCCTATACTACAATAGGGAGCGCACTTGGAGAATTGCTCCAGGACCTAGCAGGGGCACTGCCCCTTGACCCCATCTTGGGGGTGCTACCCCCAAACCCCCATAGAAATAATATGGGGAGAAAACCATGCCAAATAAAACTCTGAATTTGATTAGGCTCCACATAACAAAAATCTCTCACTTGGAGATTGATTAGACTTCATAACAATAACCTCCCACTTGGAGACTGATCATAGCACTACTAAACCTATAACTCTCACTGGACTATCAAACCACCTTGGGCTCTATTGTTCTTTATTATGTTCAGTTTAGAAGACCAACCAAAGTTGAAGAGGAGTTTAACTTCTCCCTTGTTACTACCTTTGTAAACATATCCACTAGATTTTCATTTGTATGTATCTTGTCTACCTTTAACTATCCATCATCCAAAATTGACCGAATGAATGGTAGCGCAACTATATGTGTTTTGTCTTTGAATGCAAAGTTGAATTCTTTGCTAGATGAATGACACTCTAGCTATCTGTAAACAAATAACTATCCCTCTAAGGGTGTCCCAATTATTTTAGGAATAACTGAAGCCATATCATCTCCTTGGTTGCCTCTATAGTAGCAACATACTTTGCCTCTGTAGTGGATAAAGCATTAACCTTCTACAAACAAGAAACCCATCTCACTGTTACCCCACTAATAGTAAATACATAACCTATAGTACTCTACTTGGTAGCAATAGCCTCTACCAAAATCAAAGTCAACATATCCTTGTAAATCATTAGTAGAGCCCCCAAAGTGTAAACACTTACTGGATGTACCTCTCAAATATCTAAGAACCCATTTTGTGACATTCCAATGCTCAATTCTTGGATGAATCATATACCTAATAACGACTCCCACTGCATGTGCAATATCTAGCTCCTACATACCATACCATACATCAAGCTTCCTATAGTTGAAGCATAAGGTATATTGGACATCTTATCCTCCTCCTCTTGTGTCTTTCAACACATCTCCTTAGTCAACTTCAAATGAATAGGGAAAGGTGTGCTGACAACTTTAGCATTCTCCATAGAGAAACATTGCAACACCTTCACAATATAATCAGCCTACAATAATGCCAATTTCATGTTCTTCCTATCTTTGTAAATCTTCCTAACAAGGATTTTTTTTTTGCCCACAAATTCTTCATAGAAAATGCATGTGTGAACTATTCCTTTAACCCCTTAATGTGAACCATGTTAGACACAACTACAAGTATATCATCAACATATAAACATAAATAATGTACCTATCATCATCCAACCTCTTAAAATAAATAAAATGATCTGAGTGACACCTACTATATCTATACTCATCCATAAATCTATCAAATTTTAGATACCATTACCAAGGTTCTTGCTTCAAGCCATATAAATTTTTTTTCAATCTGCACACTAAGTTCTCCTAACTTTTGATCTCAAATCCATATGGTTGTGCGCTATATATCTCTTCATCTAAATCACCATGAAGAAAGGTTTCTTTAACGTCAAGCTTCTCCAAATGAAAATCTTCAATAGTCACAATGCTTAAAACAATGCAAATTGAAGTCATTTTAACAACAAGAGAGAAAATCTCATCAAAATCAATGTTGCTTTCTATCCAAATCCTTTTACAACTAACCTGGCTTTAAATATTTTCTTAAGTCTATCCTCTTCTTTCAACCTATAAACCCATATATTCTATAAAGCTCATTTACCTATAGAAAACTTGCATAAATCCCAAGTCTTATTTTTTAACAAAGAGTCCATTTCTTCTTTCATTGCAAACTCCCAATAAATCTTAGTATCAACCTGCATAACTTCATAACATTAAGGTTCACTAGCATCAGTAAGTAAAATAGAATACAAGGAAGGAGAAAATCTTTCTAGAGGTCTACTTAGCCTTGTTGACCATCTAAGATTCACTAGGGTGTGTGGTATTTTTTTGTGGTTGTTGTAGATCATGAGGAATTGTTGGAATATCATCATTTGGAGTATCATCCAACACTACATAATTAGGTCTTCTTTCTTCTCATATTTCTACAATATATCTTTGTACAACACTTTCTCATTGAATATGGCATCCCTACTTCTTACAATTTTGCAATTTTTAAAATTCCAAAGCCTATAACCAAATTCATTAATGTCATATCTAAAAAATATACACTTCTTTGACTTAGCTTCCATCTTGGTTTTATTTTTAAAATCTATATGAGAAAATGTTTCACAACTGAAGGTCTTGATAAAAGAATAACTCGCCTTGTCACCAGTCCATGCTTCTTCTAGAATAACACAACCCAAAGGAGTAGAGGGACCTCTATAAATCAAATATATAATAGTATTAATAGCCTCTACCCAAATGTTTAAGGGCAACCTTGCATGCAACCTCATACTTCTTGCATGCTCCATTATAGTCATGTTCATGCATTTAACCACTCCATTTTCTTGTGGAGTCCTTGGGATAATTTTTTGTCTAAAAATACCATTTGTAGAGAAATAATCTTCAAATTCATGACTGTAATACTCACCACCATTATCAGATTTGAGACATTTTAATTTCTTACTAGTCTCATTTTCAATGAAGCATTTCCATTTCTTAAAATTTTGAAATACATCAAATTTTTGTCTAAGAAAATAAACCCATACTTTTCTAGTTGTATCATCAATAAATGTAACATAATAAAAAGAGCCATGAATGGAAGATACTTGAGCTAGTCCCCACACATCTGCATGCACAGGCTCTAATCTTTCACTTTTCTTTTCCTTCCTAGTCTTCACAAAACTCACTCTCTTTTGTTTTCCATATATGAAACTTTCACAAAAATCCATATTGACACATTTTAGACCTGGTAAAACTTTCTTTGGATGAAGTACTTTCATACCTTTCTCACTCATGTTCCCAAGTTTGTGTTGCCATAGTGTTATATCAAAATCTATAGTAGTCATTTGTTCTCCCTACTCAATTGTAGCAACTATTCCTAAACATTCATTTTTCTTTGAAATAATCAAAGTAGAAGGAATGATAGAACCTGCACAAAGATATAAGTTGTCTACTTTCATATCTTTTGCTACTACAAGGGAACCTTTTGAAACCTTCCAATTTTTATCATTAAAAGTAACTACATAACTGCCATCACCTAGTTACCCTACTGAAATTAAATTCCTGCTTAGCCTTGCAACATGTCTTACCTCATGTAGTATCCAATCATTCCCATTCTGCAACTTGATCTTAACTTTTCCCTTTCCAATAATCAGATAGGGTTCATTATCCCACAAAAAAACAAGCCTAAAATTTCCTTGGACATAATCAATAAAATAACCTTTATGAGCTGTAGCATAAAATGAAGCACTAGAATCTAAAACCCATGAACCATGAATACTTTCTAAAGAAAAAGGCAAAGCATCCTCTTCAAATTTTTTACTTACCACATTTTCCTCCTTATTCCCTTCTAGTTTATCTCCTTCATTATTCTTTTGAGTCCAACAATCTTTTTTCTTATGCCCTAGTTTACCACAGTACCAACAATCTCTTGGTCCCCTAGATTGAGACCTCTTCCCCTTTGATTTTCCATGATTTTTGGAATTATTTCCTCTCTTAGTCATTTTGCCTCTACTTTGTGCATTCAAAGCACTTCCTGATGTAGATCCACCTGAGGTTTTCCTATGAGTTTCCTCACTCATCAAATTTTAGGGTATTAGATCTAGAAATAGAATTACACTCACAACCATTACCAAGCCATTCCAACTTTCAGGGAAAGAACACAAAATTAAGAGAGCTCTAATTTCTTCATCTAAATTAATACCCATAGAAGATAACTAACTATTAATAGTATTAAACTCATTTAAATGATCCACAATAGATCCACCTTCTATCATCTTTATCTTAAATAAATGTTTCATGAGAAATGTCTTATTTGAAGCGGAGGGCTTTTCATACAGTTTCTCTAGGGTTTGCATAATTTTTTCTATCATCTTCACTTTTGTGATGTTAAATGTCACTAATGGTGCCAAGCATAATTGAATGCTTCCAAGTGTCTTTCTATCTAAAATTTCTCAATCCTTATCTGTCATAGTTCCTTGTTTCTTGGACTTTCCTTGCAACAACTTCCATGAATCCTTCTAATAAAGATAGTCCTCCATTTGCATCTTCCATAACTAAAAGTTTTTCCCATTAAACTTCTCCACCTTTAGTTTACCCTTGTCTACCATCACTCCCACTCAAAGAGACTCCCACTCAATTGTGAGATCTTCCTCTAGAGGATCACTAAAAAAAAATGACCACGGTTTGGCTAAAAAAATGACAACCTAGCTCTAACACCACTTGTTAGGATTAACTTCAAACATAAATAATAGTTACATTCAAATATAGCTAATATTAGAAATTAATAGATCACATAGAAGAGAACACAATACACCAAGATTTAATGTAGTTCACCCAATCCCTAGGCTACATCCACCAACAACAAGTCCAATATTATTATTATCCAATGATTACAATCTGTAATCCCTTACAGCTCAATACCAACTCAAGAAGCTAAAATATCACCATTACATTATGAAATCCCTAACCCTAATCCTTCTTATACAAGCTTTTTCCACTTACAAAATTAGGGCTAGAATAAGTCATTGAATAGAAAAAATAGTACCTGATGCCTTTTATAATATAAGGGCATTTTTGGCTTTGAGACCCTGTAGGGGTGCTACTCTTTGACCCCATCTTGGGGGCGCTACCCCCAAACCCTAGTAGAAATAATATGGGGAGAAAATTATGCTAAATAAACCTCTAAGTCTAATTAGGCTCCACAACACAACACTTTTGTTATCCTTTTCCTTCACAAAGGGGTGACACGGGTTTGTTCTTTTACCCATTTGACATTTCCTCTAGTATTCCCTTTCTAGAATTTGTCATGCTCTGTGCCAAAAAATATGATGAAAATAGAAAGGAAATTGTTAATAAAAATTCTTAGGAGGCAATTTGGTCCATAACATAGACTAAATTTTCTAATTTATTGGGAGCAACATAGGTAGCACAAAACTCAAATGTGCATATTGACCTAGGAAACTTGGCAAATACATATGAGATATTACTAGCAAATAAAAAAGATTCCTATGTTAGAGGAATAATGTTTGTCGTAAAAATAAGAGAAGTGATTGAGAGGGGAGGGGTGAATTAATTGCCACTAAAAGAATTCCAAATCCCTTATATATCAATACAAACATCTTATTAACTCAAATTCTTGCACAGCTTGGTTAGAACTAGATATTCAATATAACTTGATTAATAAATAAATCTTGACATATTAATGTGTATTATCCTTTAGTAACTTATTTTCATAAAGATAACATAGTTAGAAAATAACATGAACCCATGAGACACTAAGATTTAATGTGGAATCCCAATTTGGGAAAACCACCAATGAAACTAGTTACAACTTTTCACTCTTTTGAAGTGAGCTATGTTAGAAGCCAACTCTATTAAAGGTTAAAAAACACACTATTAGGTGTGACCCTATTAAATGATTTGAATCACCCTATTAGGAGTGGTGTTGTTAGAGTTTTTAAGGCACTTTAATCTAGAAATTCCACCTTGTTAAAGGATTTACAAGAATGACTATTAAGTCAACTCTGTTAAGAGATTTCTTCACTACTACAATTGCTAGAGATTAACAATGATTGACCTAATTAATGAAGAAACTAATTTTTAAATTCAAATTGTTGTTCTAGTTTATACTTTGGATCATTCCTAATTAGAATATTCTTTGTAGCTCATTAGATGTTCTACCCTTAATCAGATATCCTTCTTCATTTACATCTTATCTTCTTCCACTTACTTCATATTTCAGTCCACAACTTGACCTTTCATATATATGAAACCCAATGTCAAGTCAGCTTGAATACTCTTACAAATAAATAATTAACATCCACTAAATTGGCTTGCATAAACCAAATGATAAACAAAACTATTCTTTTGTAGGTTGGGTGATACTAAAATTGGGTCACTTGGTAACCACTAAGTTCCTTGGTCATTGACTTGACTCAGTTTACACTGAACCCCTTTAGTAACTGGCCTGACTTGGTTAACTCTTAAATCCTTCAATGATCAACCTAGTTCAATTAACACTTGATCACTGAACTTGGCTTCTTCTAAATTTCTGCTCAATTGATACTAGAGTCTTTTGAGCTTAGTTACTACTATTACTGCACAATTGGAATGTAACATATGTATAACATCAATGAAAATATACAATTGAATAATTATTTTCAACAATCTCCCTCTTTGGCATTGATGAAAACACAACATGTCATAAGAAAATAAAATATAGAGAAATCAAGATGATTTATAAGATTTTATAATATCCTTAGTATCATTCTGATTCTCCATCCATTAGAACTCCTTTTGAGATTCTCCCTCTGACATCTTAACTTTAGACTCCATCTGATAAAGTTCTCCCTCTTGCTGATATATAATTTTCTTCCTCTGATTCATGAAATTAATCAAACTCTCCCTCAATGAACATGGCATATTCAATCTCTCCCTCTTTGATATCATATGCAAAATAATTTATACAATGAGTTTGTAATGTACCTAATGTTCTAATTCATATGCAATGAGCTGTGACTTCTTTGCATCAACTTGATAGATCTTTAATGTAGTTAGGTCAATGCATCACTAATATGTACTCTAGTGAGCATCAGATAAGGGAATGACCTGTAGCTTTCCTTTGAGATACAAAATTGCATCCTTAGGTAATGGTTTGGTAAATTTTTCAGAAACCTACTCCTTTATGTTCACATATTCCAATCTAACCTCTTTATCTTGAACTAATTCTCTCAAAAAATGATACTTGGTTGTAATATGTGTTGTCATATAGTGTATCACTATATTTTTGGATATGTTGATTGTACTTGTGTTATCATAGTAGATAACCACTGGGTCCTTAACTTCTTCCTGTATTCCTGACAATAGTTGCTTGATCCAAATTGTGTTGGAAAAATTAACTGCTACAACAACATATTATGCCTTTGCTATAGACTAAGGGATGCAATTTTGTTCCTTACTGGTCCATGACACTAGCCTCTTTCCAAGAAATAATGCCCCTCCATTGGTTCTTTTTCTATCATCAAGGCTTCCAACCCAATTTGCATTAGTAAAGACTTTTAACTCAAGGTTTCCTCCTTACTTCTACCATAGACCATAGTATTGAGTTCCTTTTAGATATCTCATAATTATTTTGACTGTCATCATATCATTTTTTTTGGGATTTGTAGAAAACCTTTCAACTATACCAATTGCTAATGTAATATCAAGTCATGTGTGAAAAACATATTGAAGTTTTCAAATCATGGATCTATTGCTAGTTTGATTTACCTCTTTTGAATCATCATTCTTTGATATTTTATGTCTAGTACAAATAGGTATTCCAAATGGTTTGGAATCTTCCATTCCAAAGGTCTTCAATATCTCCTTGATATATTTTTACTGAGTAAAGAATATGCCATCCTTAATTTGATGAACTTGCAAATAAACAAAGAATTTTATCTCTCCAAATAGTAATATTTCTTCAGAGAATGATTTACATAAGTCATCATGGCCTATGAATAATATATCATCCACACATATTTATGCTAACAATATCTTATTTTTTTGGTCTTTCTTTAATATACAAACTATTGTTATCATTAGTTCTCTGAAAACCAATCATTACTAGACATCCATGTATCCTCTTATACCATGCTCTAGGAGCTTGTTTTAGACGATATAAATCTTTTTGTAACTTACAAACCATGTCTCTTTTATTTGGATCAATGAAACCTTTAGGCTGATCAATGAAAAATTCTTCCTCTAGAATTCCATTCAAGAAGGCTGATTTTACATCCATTTGATACACTTTGAATCTTCTAAATGTGGCATATGCAAACAGTCTTCTAACCCCTTCAATTCTAGAAACAAGATAAGATGTTTCTCCATAGTCTATACCTTCTTCTTGAGCATATCCTTTGCATACTACCCTTGCCTTATTCCTTAATACTTCACCATTTTCATTTAGTTTGTTTCTAAATACCCACTTTGTACCAATTGTACATTTTTGTCCTTGATTCTAGGAACAAGAGTCTATGTATTGTTCCTTCCAATTTTCTCAATTTATTCATTCATTGCCTATATCCAACTTTCATTATTCAATGCATCTTTAAAAGTTCTAGGTTCAAATTCAGTAAGTAGACATGTAAATTTTAGTTTATTCCTTGTCATTGTGTCTCTTGTCTGATCTCCAATTATTTGTTTAGGTGCATGATGCCTTTTGATATATCTAGCAAGTACGGGTTCCTTTCTTCTAGATTCTACACTTGTTTCACTTGGTTTACCATGCTCAAAGGTTCTATGAAATTCTAAACTTTTCTTGGGTCCTACTGTCCAAGACTCAGTTACTACTAGTAGTGCTCGGTTGGAATGTACATTTTTTTAACATTAATGACAATATAAAATTGAATCCCCATCCACTATTCAAATTTTTCATAAGCCTCCTTATAAATTTGATATTTTTTCACAATGGATTTAGGATACTATATCCTTTCTATCATTTTGTTTGGGGTTGGAAAGTAATGAGGAAGTGGGTGCTAACATTATAGAAATCATTTACAATATTTATCATCAAGCAGTACTAGTATAATATAATTTTATTAGGAACATTGTTCATCTAATGCAAGAACAATTGTTAATGATTAAAAATACTTCCCAGACAATGTTTAGACTCACAACCTACTTGTGCTATCTTCTTCTATCAATGCATCATCAAATATTTCATACTAACCAATTTAAGCTTAATGTTCAAGATCAAGTATACCAACATATTATAAGGATGAGTGATAGTAGAAGGAACTAAAAGGATTTTTTTGACTTCTTCTTAGCACCCATGTGTTATATAATTATAGACACTTAATGCCTAGATTTCCTGAGTCTTGTAGAAATTGCATTCAACTACGAAATCAAATATGATTGGTTGATTGGTACTTCATGGAGGACTAAAGTATGTTAAGGTTTTGTGGTTCAATGGTGGAACCTTCAAACTTCCAATACATGTGAAAAAAAGGGTTTTTGCATTGGAATAGGTATGGCAAACAAAGAGCATAGATGTACTATTTCATGGTGAACAAAAGAAAATCCATGTTTTTTCCTTTTCTTTCTCATGTGGAGTGTTCACATTTGATAGATCAACATTCCAAGTGGTACTTGAGTTCTTAACAATGTTCAATTTTGATGTTGATGATTACTAGCAGTATGATCCAATAAACATAATTGGCTCAAATCCTGTATAGTATTGGTTAAAACCAACCAAGTATGCAAATGAGAATATCCCATTGATTGAAATATTTGGAAACATGGACTCTTGGGAAGCCATTACAATAGAGATGGTCACTAAAAGTAATATCTCAATTGAGGAATTGTCAACATAAATTAGAGAATTACATGACTAGAAAATAAAATTGGAGCCCATCACATCCCATAATTTCTACTAGAAAGTGGATAACCCAAGTAAAATTCCTATTCCAAGAGAAATAGAGACTGACTGTGACCTTCAAGGTTAGATTGAAATAAAAACTAGAGAGTTTTTGACAATGAGGAAGAATCTTGGTGAGCCAAAGATCTCTGTAAAGTTTGATTCTTTGGACAAGGATAAAATGTTTAGCTAATTGTGGGATGAAGAACATCTAGAAGCACCAAAACTACTACCTTGGGATGGGTCTAAAGAAGATCATAATGATTCTTCTGTGGATCCCCAATCTACTCCAAGTACAAGTACATTCTCACTCTTTTCATCATTTGTTGTACTTAAAATAGAGAGAGTGGAAACTTATGATAGTGGGGTTGACTTGATACAAAATATGGGTCATTCAATTGTTAGTGGGCTAGGACCAAATGGTGAAGGAATTTAGTTTCCACCTCAAACATTAGCTCCACCAAAATGTGGTGTTGCTCTAGTTCTTGGGGGCGAATCATCTCTATTAGGTTCCTCCATAAGTGGTAGTGCCATTCCTAGTTTTCCTAGTTTTTTCTCACATTCAATTCAAACTCCAGCTATCATTTCCCCTATTTATAGTGGTTTAAAAAGGACATTATAAGTGTGTATGTGTCAAGTTCAACTAGGTAGTGAGAAGAAGAAAACGATTATGCCAATAGTTGTCATTACCAAGCCAATGTTGAGCTCAATAATTTCCACTAATACAATTCCTTCAAGACAAAACCCTCATAGAAGTCCAAAAACTCCACTAACTAGTGACAATGGGGCATGATTAGGAATGGATCAATGTTAAATAATTAGAATGATAGGCATAGGTGGAACTATAGAAAAATACATCAATGCAAGTTCTATTTCTCCTTTCAAACATCAATTTATGTCTACAAGTCTAGATTTTAGTTGTAATGATTTTGCTACAAATTTTCAATAGACCAAAATTAGCAATAAACAAAATAGAAAGGCATTGAAGAAGGAAGAAATTGTCATAGCTCATGGTGAAGAACCTACATTGACTAGGATATTTCTATTTTATGACCCAAATAAAGAATTGGAGTTCACGGTTGTTGTGCCCCCATAGATAGAGAATAATTCACTAGAGATATAGATAGATTCATCACAATTATAGGTTAACAGCCTATAAATGGATTTCTCCAAAATAAAAAAATGTGGACAAAGTCAATGTGGCCAAAAAGATGAACAATGTGATCTACACTTCATTTTTCAAGTTGGAAAGAGAGAAAAATAAGTTGGAGAAGACTATTGAAAAGTTAAAAGAAAACATTGGGAACCAAAAGGCATAGGAGAAAGATGTGGTTAACAATTACAAAGAATTAGAGAAATTGATAAAAGATGATTCCATCAATGAAGCAATTGAACAGAGAAAAAATGGAGCAAGAATAGGAAATTATGAAGAAATAATTGGAAGAAAAAAAGAAAAGTGAAAAAATTGGTGATGTAAACATGGAGGCAGTAGAATAACTAAAAAAATGTGAGGGAACAATTGGAAAAAAACAAATAAAAAATTGGAGAAAGAATAAGATTCCATGTTAAGTTTGTTCAAACAGGTTGAGTTTGCCACACAACTAAACAATAAATTAAGTGAGGATTTGAAGAATGAGAGGGAAAAAGAAAAAAAAGTGGGAAGATAATGCACATGAAATAAGGAAACAAGGTAAAGATTATTTGTCAAAATTATAGGGAGAGCTAAATGAGGCAGATAAAAAAATTAGAAACTATGAAACTAGATTGAATGAATCAATGGACAAAATGAAAAATATAGTTAAGGAAATATAAGAAACCATTTGGGGAGAATAAAGAAAATGGTGATAAGTTGTGTGATTGGTTTAAATTGTATAATAGTCTTGATGTTGTTTATCAAAAGATTAGAGAGCATTTTAAGAAGAGCATTGATCATTTTTAGAAGGAGAGCACTGCAAGAAAGGTTTTAAAAATATCAGCACAAACAGTGATAGGTATATGGCAAGCAAGGGAATTCATGACTACATTATTGCAACACTACAAGCAAGCTATATCATTCAAAATAAAAAATTGAGGGAATGAAATGAACATTTGACATTATTTTGGAGAAAGCTCACCAAGATAACTGATAAAACAAAATTAATGAAGGTTCTTGGTTTTCTGAATCAATCTACAACTACAAATTCAACATAATTAATTAGAAGGAAACCTTACCTAAAAGAGTTGGAGGACACAATAAGGTCTAAAGTAGTCAAGTTTCCAAGGGACACAACTTCTCAAGGCATTGCAAATTGCATCAAATAATTGGGAATTCTGAGAGAAATATTGGATGCTTTCTTGCATTCAAATTTATCTTCCAAATATGAAAATTTGATGAAGTTGTAGGTCATTTACCATAACATAACAAGCATCCAACTTCCAGTAGAAGTAGAATGGGACATCCTAAAAAAGTTGGTAGAATCATCTCATAGTTGATCAATCATAGTATGTGAAAGTACATTTAATCATTGATTCATTTCTATATTGTTGTATTGTATACTTTATTCCTATTTGTAATGGTTAGATAGGAGTTTCAAATTTGTACTTTATTCCTTAAACATGATAAATGTAGCATTATGCAAATGGTAACATGGTGAATAGGCCTCTCAAATGAAAAGGAGACTTTGATACCAAATTTTATGCTACTCTTCCCATCAAGTAAATTGACCTAAAGGTTTTGTTTCTCCCTTCTTACTATAAAAGGGAAATCAAGGCCATTTTCTATTGGTAAGGTTTATAAGTTACAACTATGTAAAATGAATTCATTGAACCATATCAATTATCATATGTCTATAATATGTATAAGGCAATGACAGTAAATATGAATTGTATCATATGAATTACAATTTTCTAATGCTATATTTTCAAAAAATTAATGTAACTCTTCATGCATTGTACCATAACAAGTTAACATTGTATGATAATAAAACAATTTTTTTTGGCTCTTCATGTGAGACAAACAAAAATAGTAGATCAATGACTATTAACTTATCACTTGAATTGTACTATCACCATTACTATTTAGAATTGACTATTGCAAACATAAATTACATTCATGTGATTCATGTGTACCACTATAAGAATTGTCTCATATGAATTGCTATATTTTCAAAAAATTAATGAAAATCTCAAACAATAAAATTGATAATGAATATTAATTATAAAAGAATATTTGCATTCAATATCATCAAGTTATCAAGTTTCAACCACATCATTTAATAATCATGCACATTTGATATGCATGATTAGTAAAAAAAAGAGTGGAGTACTAATAAGTTGAATTACTAGTAAATACCTATGGCTTGCTAGTGCTAAGTTCTAAATCGAATCAAGTTGCCACATCCTTTCACCCTTGACATCTTCAGGTTTAGAATATTCAGATTCCTCACTAGCAACTAACTCATAGTTTCCTTCATTATCCTCATAGTTTCCTTCATTAGTCCCTTTGTTATCTTCACTTCGAATCTACATCTCAAGCTCATTAGTAGCACTACTAGTCCATCCACTTCCACTACCACTACCAACATTAGTACATAAGTCAATGCCAGTGGCATTCTTCTTGGTACTACTAATTCCACTTTGGTTAGAAATATTTCCCATTCCTCTTCTTTGACATTTCTTCCTCCATATTTTGACTGCTTTGTTGTAAGGAAAAGTGTGGACATCATTACCTAGAATTATACATCCTCAAGCAAGTATACAAATTCTTATCTAATTTGTTTCTTCTATTTGACTTTATGAACCCCAAAGCATTGAAAAATATCTCATCCTCCAATGAACTCAATATCATGGTGAGACATAATTTAGTAAGCTTGAAGTATTTTGATATTGAATTTCTCAATATTTTTCTTTGACCTAGATAGTCCCAAAGCCTTGTTACTAATCCCTATTGGGGGGGTTCTCCATAGAACTATATTGTTCCCTCATTGTGTGTGAAAAATGGAATGATTTCCCTCTCAAAATAGATTTGTATAGAAATCCATTTATAGTTATTCCATTGATGACTTTAGTATTGCAAAACTACTTTATTAGAGTTAATAGCCTATCTTGAAAATCACTTGAAGAGTTAAGACTCCAATATTGAGGAAACAAAATAGCTGTGGATTCAAGTATTTTATCTGGAGGGAATCTCATTTTAATTTTTGAGGAAAGATAAAAGGCAATTAATTTTGTAGAAGCAGTTACATACTCAACAATCTTGGTGAAATATTCCTTTCTAATACCAGTCACTCACCTCTTAGGCCTCCTTGCTAGTTGCTCCTTGTTTGTCTCCAACATACCATTGCAGTGCATTGGTATGTCGATTCCATGTACACTAGCACATAACTCGCCATATGGATTGATATGTAGATAGTTATCCAGACTATCTAAGTTTGTGATTTTCTACCACATATCAAATTTTATATTAGATAATGTTCTATTGGATTGACAAAGATTATCAAGGGTCAAACATGTTTTTTTTTACACATGCTAGAATATTCTCCAATAAATATACCCCTTTTTTGGGCCTTTTTCATTGTATCCCTCATCTCCTCTAGCATGGCTAGAAGAGATGCTAAAGTTAAGAGTGTCTCTACATCTATTAACTTTGAATGAAGGATTTTCAACTTGTCCTTCTTAGATTTAATGAGTCCAAGAAATGATGGATATTCTAAAAAAGGATGATGGGTTGGTCCTTCCAAAGAGAACCATCTTGTATCATTATCCTTAAGAATCTTGTTCCCACTAGTTAGTCCATCGAAAAACACTTTAAATTCCCTAAATCATTTAGGACTTAAACAAAAATATTGGTAGACCTCCTTGATTAAAGTTTCAACTTTCTCTACTTGAGAATTTGAGCTCACAACTCCAAAAGCTAGATTCATTCTATGGGCCATGCAGTGAAAGCCAATAACATAGGGTGTAGGATAACTTTTCATCTTTGTACAAAGACTGCTTGTATTACCTTGCATTACTGAAGCTCCACAAACTCCAACACACACAAACTTTTTTCCAATCATCATATTTTCTAGACCTCCATATTCAATTATATTTTTTCTGAACAAGTTATATATATTTTCTACATTTTCACTTTGCTCCATTTTAGAAACATAAAGTAGTAGAGGTCGGTGAACAATATTATGTATAGTACAAACATGCATGCATGTCTAGGAAGTATTATCAATTTTTGTAACTTTATCTAATGACATTGTAATAAAAGTTGAATCTTTTATTGTTTCTTTTACATCCTCTTTTTCAATCTTAGCAAGAAAGCTTGCCCATTCTCATCCCCTGTTCAATGACCAGTGACTGTTGGGATAGTTATTGACTTTCAAAAAGTTCAAAAAAGTACTCATTGTTGGGTAGTATGTCATAGGATGCCCTCTTTTCAAAATATGAAAGACAACACTTAACTATATAAATTTTCCCATTTGTTCACTTTCTAGTAATCTTCCAAAATAAGATTCAATAGAACCTTTAGTTTCAGCAGGCTTCGTTTGTATTTTCTCCTAATAATTATATATATTTTGGCATTTTTAACATGTTGGAATTTATCTGTCATTTTCCAAACCACTACTAGTTTTTCAACTCCATATATCTTTTCTCTTTTGTAAACTTTACCCATATGCCTTTCTATGATGTTGATTTTCAACTATAACCTCTTTTCCTTATTATTTATTATGGTGCAAATCTTGCATCTACATTCTATCGGAGGTTCACCTTCAATTGGATTGGCCACTGGTTCTATGAATACATAAATTGAGGCCCAATATAATTAAAAATTCCTTGATAGATCTCACCTACAATCTTGTTGGAATTGGCTTTTGTTCTCCCCTTTCATGTAGTATTATCATCTAAATCTATGACATTCTCATCTAACTGGGTATGTGCAAGATCATGGTGTACCAAACTATGGCCTTAAGTGGCAGTGAAAAATCAGCAAATCAGGTTTATGTCAACTTGACACATAATTTTGAAGTGCTTATGGACTTTATATCAAAAAGTTGTAAGAAAATAATTTTTAGAAAATTGAATGTAGTTTCTAAACTACTAGGCCTTATCAGGAGAAAAAAATAATTGATTGGTCAAAAGTTTGAATTTTAATGCAGTACTAAGAAAATTTCAGGGCGAAAATAAAAAGTAGGTGTATGTCTGACCACCTTAATCAAAATCAAATCATAATATTTTTTTAATATAATTATAGATATGAAAACTAGACTCATGCTCAGATGTGACGCATATTTTTTGATATTTTTATTCAAAATAAATAATTAAATAGGAATTTTCTACCAAAACTTTTTCAGATTAAAAAAAGTCCCGTGTCTGACCACCCTAACTAATAGAAAATTTGATCAAATTTTTATTTTTTTGTTTTTTTCTTATACTAGGCGAAGTATAGAATGTGACGCAACTTTTAGATTTAAAAAATGTTATACCGTTTGAAAGTTATAGCTATTTTTCATTCAGTATGTCAATCAGCACTTTAAAATAATCTTCATTGATAATTAACTAATAAATACTTATCGAACTCATAATTTGACAGAAATTATATTGATGGAATCTAGAGAGCGATATTAAGAAACCCATTTCGTTTCATTCAATTTCGATCAAAATAACATTGTCAGACGGCTACCCGAAGTCTGAGTATCACTAAAACTCTCTATAAACACGTCTTTGGGGTTGACCGGGCAGGTTTGGTAAATACCAAGCCTGATCGGATATCCGATTCAAAATCGGATATCCGATTTCAAATCGGATATCGGATTTGACATCGGATATCCGATATGGCTCGGTAGTCAAATTCCAAAAATCTTCAAATTTTGGAGGAAAATTCGATTTAAACGTTCTAGTTTTTAATTTTTAAATTATTTCACTTATATTAATATGTAAAGACATATTTTAATATATTATATATATATATATAATAACGTAATGTAAACATACAAGATATAATCTAGTAATAAATAATAATATCTTATGTTAATCTTATTACAATCTATAAATATAATATATATTATTATTATTTTTACTAAATATAATAACGTAATTTATATATATATAAAATACGTATTATATATTATTATATTAATATGTATGTTATTAATATATTTATATAATAACGTAATATTTTCATTAAATATAATAATGTAATATGTATATGTATATATATATATATATATTATTATATTGATATGTATATTATTAATATATATGTATATTATTAATATGTATATTATTAATATATAAGAGTCAAAGGGGGTCATAGGGTGACCTATAACCCTCTTTGACCCGTTAAATGACGATATATGTCTCTAGGGGTCCTAGGACCCCTAGGAACATATGTCGTCCTTTAATGGGTCAAAGGGGGTCCCTCTGAACGATTAAATGACGACATATGTCCCTAAGACCCCCCCGGACATAGCCGAATCGTACCCCCTTTGACCCATAATACCCATTCGAATATGTCCCTAGGGGTCCTAAGACCCCTAGAGACATATGTTGTTGTTTAATGGGTCAAAGGGGGTCATAGGTCACCCCTATGACCCCCTTTGACCCATTAAATGACGAAATATGTCTCTAGGGATCCTAGGACCCCTAGGGACATATTCGAATGGGTATTATGGGTCAAAGGGGGTCATAGGGTGACCTATGACCCTCTTTGACCCATTAAACGATGACATATGTCCCTAGGGGTCCTAGGACCCCTAGGGACATAGTCGAATCGTTTATATGGGTCAAAAGGGGTCATAGGGTGACCTATGACCCCCTTTGACTCATTAAATGATGACATATGTCCCTAGGGGTCCTAGGACCCCCAGGGACATAGTCGAATCGTTCATATGGGTCAAAGGGGGTCATAGGGTGACCTATGACCCCCTTTGACCCATTAAACGATGACATATGTCCCTAGGGGTCCTAGGACCTCTAAGGACATATTCGAATGGGTAATATGGGTCAAAGGGGGTCATAGGGTGACCTATGACCCTCTTTGACCAATTAAATGACGACATATGACTCTAGGACCCCTAGGGACATATTCCAATCGTTCATATGGGTCAAAGGGGGTCATAGGGTGACGTATGACCCTCTTTGACCCATTAAACGACGATATATGTCTCTAGGGGTCCTAGGACCCCTAGGGACATATTCGAATGGGTAATATGGGTCAAAGGAGGTCATAGGGTGATCTATGACCCTCTCTGACTCATTAAACGACGACATATTTCTCTAGGGGTCCTTGGACCCCTAGGGACATATTCGAATTGTTCATATGGGTCAAAGGGGGTCATAGGGTGACCTATGACCCCCTTTGACCCATTAAACGACGACATATGTCCCTAGGGGTCCTAGGACCCCTAGGGACATATTCGAATGGGTAATATGGGTCAAATGGGGTCATAGGGTAACCTATGACCCTCTTTGACCCATTAATCGATGTCATATGTCCCTAGGGGTCCTCAGACCCCTAGGGACATTTTCAAATCGTTCATATGGGTCAAAGAGGGTCATAGGGTGACCTATGACCCTCTTTGACCCATTAAATGATGACATATGTCCCTAGGGGTGCTCGGACCCCTAGGGACATATTCGAATCGTTCATATGGGTCAAAGGGGGTCATAGGGTGACCTATGACCCTTTTTGACCCATTAAACGACGACATATGTCCCTAGCGGTCATACGACCCCTAGGGACATATTCGAATCGTACATATGGGTCAAAGGGGGTCATAGGTCCTTTTGACCCATTAAACGATGACATATGTCTCTAGGGGTCCTAGGACCCCTAGGGACATATTTGAATGGGTATTATGGGTCAAAGGGGGTCATAGGGTGACCTATTACCCTCTTTGACCAATTAAACGATGACATATGTCCCTAGGGGTCCTTGGCCCCCAAGAGACATATTCGAATGGGTAATATGGGTCAAAGGGGGTCATAGGGTGACCTATGACCCTCTTTGACCCATTAAATGATGACATATGTCCCTAGGGGTCCTAGGACCTTAGGGACATATTCGAATTGTTCATATGGGTCAAAGGGGGTCATAGGGTGACCTATGACCCCCTTTGACCCATTAAACGATGACATATATCCCTAGGGGTCCTAGGACCCCTAGGGACATAGTCGAATGGGTAATATGGGTCAAATGGAGTCATAGGGTAACCTATGACCCTCTCTGACCTATTAAATGATGACATATGTTTCTAGAGGTCCTAGGACCCCTAGGGACATATTCGAATCGTTCATATGGGTCAAAGGGGGTCATAGGGTGACCTATGACCCTCTTGACCCATTAAACGACGATATATGTCTCTAGGGGTCCTAGGACCCCTAGGGACATATTTGAATGGGTAATATGGGTCAAAGGGGGTCATAGGTCCCTCTTTGACCAATTAAATGATGACATATGTCCCTAGGGGTCCTCGGACCCCAAGGGACATATTCGAATGGGTAATATGGGTCAAAGGGGGTCATAGGGTGACCTATGACCCTCTTTGACCCATTAAATGACGACATATGTCCATAGGGGTCCTAGGACCCTAGGGACATATTCGAATCGTTCATATGGGTCAAAGGGGGTCATAGGGTGACCTATGACCCCCTTTGACTCATTAAACGACGACATATGTCCCTAGGGGTCCTAGGACCCCTAGGGAAAAATTTTAATCGTTCATATGAGTCAAAGGGGGTCGTAGGGTGACCTATGACCCCCTTTGACCCATTAAATGACAACATATGTCCCTACGGGTCCTAGGACCCCTAGGGACATATTCGAATGGGTAATATGGGTCAAATGGGGTCATAGGTCTTTGATCCATTAAACGACGACATATGTCTCTAGGGGTCCTAAGACCCCTAGGGACATATTCGAATGGGTAATATGGATCAAAGGGGGTCATAGGGTGACCTATGACGCTCTTTGACCCATTAAACAATGACATATGTCCCTAGGGGTCCTAGGACCCTAGGAAAATATTCGAATGGTTCATATGGGTCAAAGGGGGTCATAGGGTGACCTATGACCCCCTTTGACCCATTAAATGACGACATATGTCCCTAGGGGTCCTAGGACCGCTAGGGACATATTTCAATTGTTCATATGAGTCAAAGGGGGTCATAGGGTGACCTATGACCCCCTTTGACCCATTAAACGTTGACATATGTCCCTAGGGGTCCTAAGACCCTAGGGGCATATTCGAATGGTTCATATGGGTCAAAAGGGGTCATAGGGTGACCTATGACCCCCTTTGACCCATTAAACGACGACATATGTCCCTAGGGGTCCTAGGACCCCTAGGGAGATATTTGAATCGTTCATATGGGTCAAAGGGGGTCATAGGGTGACCTATGACCCCCTTTGACGCATTAAACGACGACATATGTCCCTAGGGGTCCTAGGACCCTAGGGACATATTCGAATGGTTCATATGGGTCAAAGGGGGTCATAGGGTGACCTATGACCCCCTTTGACCCATTAAACGATGACATATGTCCCGAGGGGTCCTAAGACCCCTAGGGACATATTTGAATTGTTCATATGAGTCAAAGGGGGTCATAGGGTGACCTATAACCCCCTTTGACCCATTAAACGACGACATATGTCATTAGGGCTCCTAGGACCCCTAGGGACATATTCGAATGGGTAATATGGGTCAAATGGGGTCATAGGGTAACCTATGACCCTCTTTGACCCATTAAACGACGACATATGTCTCTAGGGGTCCTAGGACCCCTAGGGACATATTCGAATCGTTCATATGGGTCAAAGGGGGTCATAGGGTGACCTATGACCCTCTTTAGCCATTAAACGATGATATATGTCTCTAAGGGTCCTCGGACCCCTAGGGACATATTCGAATGGGTAATATGGGTTAAAGGGGGTCATAGGGTGACCTATGACCCTCTTTGACCCATTAAATGACGACATATGTCCCTAAGGGTCCTAGGACCCCTAGGGACATATTCAAATGGGTAATATGGGTCAAATGGGGTCATAGGGTAACCTATGACCCTATTTGACCCATTAAACGATGACATATGTCTCTAGGGGTCCTAGGACCCCTAAGGACATATTCGAATCGTTTATATGGGTCAAAGGGGGTCATAGGGTGACCTATGATCCTCTTGACGCATTAAATGACGATATATGTCTCTAGGGGTCCTAGGACCCCTAGGGACATATTCGAATGGGTAATATAGGTCAAAGGGGGTCATAGGGTGACCTATGACCCTCTTTGACCCATTAAATGATGACATATGTCCTTAGGGGTCCTCGAACCCCAAGGGACATATTCGAATGGGTAATATGGGTCAAATGGGGTCATAAGGTGACTTATGACCCTCTTTGACCCATTAAACGATGACATATGTCCCTAGGGGTCCTAGGACCCTAGGGACATATTCCAATCGTTCATATGGGTCCCATTAAACGACAACATGTGTCCCTAGGGGTCCTAGGACCCCTAGGGACATATTTGAATCGTTCATATGAGTCAAAGGGGGTCATAGGGTGACCTCTGACCCCTTTTGATGCATTAAACGATGACATATGTCCCTAGGCGTCCTAGGACCCTTAGGGACATATTTGAATGGGTAATATGGGTCAAATGGGGTCATAGGGTAACCTATGACCCTCTTTGACCCTTTAAATGATGACATATGTCTTTAGGGGTCCTAGGACCCCTAGGGACATATTCGAATCGTACATATGGGTCAAAGGGGGTCATAGGGTGACCTATGACCCTCTTTGACCCATTAAACGATGATATATGTCTCTAGTGGTCCTAGGACCCCTAGGGACATATTCGAATGGGTAATATGGGTTAAAGGGGGTCATAGGGTGACCTATGACCCTCTCTGACCCATTAAATGACGAGATATGTCGCTAGGGGTCCTAGTACCCCTAGGGACATATTCGAATGGGTAATATGGGTCAAAGGGGGTCATAGGGTGACCTATGACCCCCTTTGACCCATTAAACGACGACATATGTCTCTAGGGGTCCTAGGACCCCTAGGGACATATTCGAATGGGTATTATGGGTCAAAGGGGGTCATAGGGTGACCTATGACCCTCTTTGACCCATTAAACGATGACATATGTCCTTAGGGGTCCTCGGACCCCAAGGGACATATTCGAATGGGTAATATGGGTCAAATGGGGTCATAGGGTGACCTATGACCCTCTTTGACCCATTAAACGATGACATATGTCCCTAGGGGTCCTAGGACCCTAGGGACATATTCCAATCGTTCATATGGGTCAAAGGGGGTCATAAGGTGACCTATGACCCCCTTTGACCCATTAAATGACAACATATATTTGAATCGTTCATATGAGTCAAAGGGGGTCATAGGGTGACCTATGACCACCTTTGATGCATTAAACGACGACATATGTCCTAGGGACATATTCGAATGGGTAATATGGGTCAAATGGGGTCATAGGATAACCTATGACCCTCTTTGACCCTTTAAATGACAACATATGTCTCTAGGGGTCCTAGGACCCCTAGGGACATATTCGAATTGTACATATGGGTCAAAAGGGGTCATAGGGTGACCTATGACCCTCTTGACCCATTAAATGACGATATATGTCTCTAGGTGTCCTATGACCCCTATGGACATATTCGAATGGGTAATATGGGTCAAAGGGGGTCATAGGGTGATCTATGACCCCCTTTGACCCATTAAACGATGATATATGTCTCTAGGGGTCCTAGGACCCCTAGGGACATATTCGAATGGGTAATATGGGTCAAAGGGGGTTATAGGTTTACCTATAACCCTCTCTGACCCATTAAACGACGAGATATGTCGCTAGGGGTCCTAGGACCCCTAGGGACATATTCGAATGGGTAATATGGGTCAAAGGGGGTCATAGGGTGACCTATGACCCCCTTAGACCCATTAAACGACGACATATGTCTCTAGGGGTTCTAGGACCCCTAGGGACATATTCGAATGGGTATTATGGGTCAAAGGGGCTCATAGGGTGACCTATGACCCTCTTTGACCCATTAAACGATGACATATGTCCCTAGGGGTCCTTGGACCCCAAGGGACATATTCGAATGGGTAATATGGGTCAAAGGGGGTCATAGGGTGACCTATGACCCTCTTTGACCCATTAAATGACGACATATGTCCCTAGGGGTCCTAGGACCCCTAAGGACATATTTGAATCGTTCATATGAGTCAAAGGGGGTCATAGGGTGACCTATGACCCCCTTTGATCCATTAAACGATGACGTATGTCCCTAGGGGTCATAGGACCCCTAGGGACATAGTCGAGTCGTTCATATGGGTCAAAGGGGGTCATAGGGTGACCTATGACCCCCTTTGACCCATTAAATGACGACCCTCTTTGTATTATATATTATTATATTAATATGTATAATAATATAATATATATATATAACAACGTAATATTTTTATTAAATATAATATATATTATAAATATTATTATATTAATATATATGTTATTAATATATCTATATAATAACGTAATATTTTAGTATATATAACGTAATATTTTAGGATATACTATTTATACTATTTTAAGATAATAATTATAATATAAATAAACACTAAATATTAATATTATTATATGTATAGTAATAATAATAATACTATTATAGCTATAATAAAAATATATATTAATACTATATATTGTAGCTTAATATAAATAAACACTATATATTTACACTATTATATCTATATTAATAATATTAATACTATTATAGGTATAATAATAATATTGATACTATAGGTATATTAATACTATTTTATATTAATATTATTGATATTTTATACTAATACTAATATACTATTAACTTAGTTATAAATTAAAGTCGTTTGCCTCCAAATATTTTCATAATATTAATATTATTGTGGCAAAGGAGGGAAACCTTAGCAAGTTTTCCCCCCAAAAGTCCTTTTCCTATATCGGATATCCGATCCTAGATCGGATATCCGATCTATTATCGGATATTCGATTATACTGGCATCAATTTCAAATATTTGACTGTCCCTACAGACCCGACAACATTACTTTTTTACCTCTCTTTTCACGGGATTTATAATATATATAATATAACATATATATTACATTTTATATATTTTTATATTATATTTTATATTTATTATATTAATTTACTATATATTATAATATAAAATATTATTATTATACTATATTATTATAATTTATAATATATTATACTTTTTTATTATATATTATATTATAAGATATTACTTTTTATTATTATATTATATTATATATATATATATTATATTACATTACTATATATTATAATATATGAAATATTATATTATATTATATTATTATAATATAATATGTTATTATAATATTATTATTATAGTATAATATTATACGATTGTAATATAATAATAATATTATTATTATATTATAGTATAATAATTATTATTATAATAATATTATTATATTATAGTATAATAATAATTATAATAATATTATTATATTATAGTATAATAATAATAATAATAATATTATTATTATATTATAGTATAATAATAATTATAATAATATTATTATATTATAGTATAATAATTATTATAATAATAATAATATTATATTATAGTATAATAATAATTATAATAATATTATTATATTATAGTATAATAATTATTATAATAATAATATTATTATAATATAATAGTATGATATATTATTTAATATTATTATTATTATTTTATATCAATAATAATAATATTAAATAATATATAATACTATTATATGGTTTTAATTATTAGTCGGATATTGGATTTAAAATCGGATATCCGATATGATATCGGATATCTGATAAGGCTCGGCTTAACCTTCCAGGTTTGGTTCCTGGATAGGTAAAAAAAAGTCAGAGCGGATTTTGAAGCGCTTTTAGGCGTCTTCAAACTCTTTTTTTTTTTACATCGCCACTTTTTGGCACACCATGATCCTGCACATACTCAACTCTAGGTCCATTATATCATTGTGGCTACTTTGGGTATCTTCATGTACTTGTAAAACATCTCCAAGTTCATCGCCATCTAAAATATCAAGCTCGCCTACTTATTCAAGATGCCTTATGGGCTGTGAATCTTGTAATTATGGTTGATGCTATGATGATGTTCCTTCTTTAGTAAGTTTTTATGATGAAACTTGTCAATTTTCACCACCAAAGTATGATGATAAGGTTTTAATTTTTGCATACCCCTCTCTTGGCTTTCCCCACATTCAAGGGTCATTCCCTTCTTCCTATTTTTCATCTTCAACCAAACAAAGGCTACCAAAAAATATTGAACTTACTGATGAGGAAGGAAGGACACAAACTACAATGTACACTAGTAACTACATCTAATTATAAATAATTTTATTCTTCAGACCTATGAAATCAATTATAATTATAAAATCATGCTTGACATCTCTCAACTAGTGCCAACTATAATACTAATTTTTCTTGACTCCCCAGTCAATAAGGATGAACTAAAAATTGAAGAATTATGATTAATCAATAGCACTTACCTCTAACACGACTCTCCTAGGACTACTTTGTTGTTGACTGAATTTGAGAGATCACAACCGAACAAATTGTGTAAACTAAAGTTCATTATTAATGTATTTATAATGCTCCTAAGATCCTTGGACCTTTCTTTTGCGAATTCTACGGGAATTTTATATGGTATAAAAATATTTGGCAAAGCTAGTGTAAGCATGACACGTCTTATGTAATTTTCTAAATGACTATGGTAAATCCAATCATTTTGTACTATTAAAAGAGGAGGCAAAATGGTCTAGATTTAAAATACATGTTTTGACAAATGGAAAGCTAATTAGCTGTCTCTTCCAAAATTTATTTATAATACCAAAGGTGAATTAATTGTATCCAATAAGACACGCTTGAAAATTGTGGTGAAATTGTTAGACTTAAGCCTATCCTAAAAATAGAATTCATTGGCAACCACACTAGGGTGTAGCGCAATAATGTGTTTAAAAATGGTGATCAGCCTAGGTGGTGAATCCAATAAGTGGAAAAATATGGTGACATGACTATCCCTATATGCAGTTCTCATTCCCCAAATCCATGTTCACTGACTAGTAGAATTCGTCGAATGGTGAATATTCACCACTAATGAATACCTTGAAGTCACAATTTTATTGCTTGAATTTCCACACCAGTCATACAAAATATCCATTTATGTCTATCCCAACAATCACAACTAAGTTTTGAGTTCAAATGGGCCATTGGGAAGGTTTTTGCAACTTGGCATAAAAAGTTGTCAATGTTGCTTATGCAACATTGACAATGTTTGAAATGTTTTGAAACTTTATAAACAATTTTTTGTATATGACTTCTAGGGGACCCAAACTGATTCATATCTATCCTAAACACCCTAGGATATCTAAAAACCATGAAAATTGTCAATTCAAACCCTTTGAACAACCTCTAACCCAAATGTTACAAGATTAGCTCATGTCAAATAGTCCTAAAATTAGGTTCTTTCTATTACATCAAGATGGTATAATGACTACTACATCATTGGAGGGGTGCTCCTACAGCATTTATTCTCCTAGAATTTTGAACTCAAGTTCCCACTTGAGAGTAGTTACTATAAGCTAGTTCCATGCTCGTCTATAGATTTTTCATCCATCCAAGTGCCATCTACCTCATGTAAACCTCTCCATTTGACTATATATTATATATACTCATTTCTTCTTATCTTCTTGAAAAAATTTCCATCAAGGATCTTCTCCAATTGCATTGGTTGGCTAGGAGGTAGGTCTTAAATTTGTTTAACCTATGAGTCTTCTTCATCTTGCATCAGATCAACTACCTACATAATCTTTGAAAGGAGCAAGACCACAAACATTAAAAATATGAGAAATGGAAACTATGGGAGGTAGGGACATTCATAAGCATTATCTCCAAAATTATTGATGATGGTGAATGGACCTATTTTCTTGATCTACAACTTGGTATTCTACCCTTTGGGTAATCTTCCTTTCTTCAAATATCCACAAACTTGGTCTTCTACCTTGAATGTGACTACTCTTCATTTCTAATCTACTTGATATTTTTATTTTTTTATGGAGGCTTCCAAACTACTCCTAACCTATTCATATTTAATAAATTATGCTAAGTCTTCCCCTTGTGCACTAGTTTTGAAGTCACTTGGAAACTCTCTTAACTCCATCATCCCTCTAAGATGTAGCCCATAATTTATTTAATTTATTTGAAAATGAGTCTTCCATGTGCTCTTATTTATGGTGTCATTGAGGAAAATTATACATGTGGAAGGATGGACTCCCAAGATCGTGCATATTGTTCTTTCAGACATCTTAATAATTTTTCCAAGGATCTATCTATTTGAGGGTGATAGGAAAAATTAAAAGAAAAATTTGTGCGTAGTTTTCTCCAAAAATGGCATTGAAAGTTGACATCCCTATTAGATACAATAGATGTTGTCAATGTATATATCTTTACTACTTCTTTAAAGAACATGTTTTTAGTCTGTGAATCATCATTAGTTGATTTACACAAAATTAAATGTGTCATTTTACTAAATCTATCTACAATCAATCACAAAAATATTGTCAAATCCCTATTTTATTCTTGGAAATCCCATAACAAAGTCCAGGCTCACAACCTACAATGGTTTTGATGGTATAGGTAAGAGTTGGTAAAGACCTTGGTTTGTACTAACCCCTTTGGCTCTTTGGAAAGTGGTACCAGATAGTACAAATTTTCAAATGTCTATTTGTATTATTTTATATCAACCCTTTCTGCAAAAGATCATTGACTTGCCTTGCTATTTCTATATTTTTCTATAGTCATTTTATAAGCTTCTTTGTTTTGTAGTGAGGCACTAGGGATAAAGATGACAAATTTCTTTGATGGGAGGGAGGGAATGAGGTAAGTCCTCTGCAATTCACTTATACAATATTAGAATATCCCCAATGTTTACACTTTCTTTTTTAATATTAATACCTAGACACCCTAAGTAACTAAATTTTTCTTATAATTCAAGAGATTTTAGATAAAAAAATATATATTTGGAAATTAGAATGTTCTTTAATTATATATGATGAATAATTATATTCTACACTTCAAATTTCTATTGTAGATTGATATTTGGTGACTATGAACTTTGTGAATATATACACCATTTTTACTTTAGATTTGTAAGTTTATTATTTAAATAAGTAATATGATTAAATTCTTAAAATAATAAGTATTTCTCCATTTTATCCAAAGTAAAAAATTTATTCTTTGGACATAGAGTGTGTTTAAGGTTAAAGATGAGTTTTGAATGTGTTGATTCAATTCCATTTCCTTGTTAGAATATCAAAGTTCTATGCAAGTGTGATTTAGATGCATCCATTTCCTTAATTTATTATCTTCATCCCTTCCACAAATAGCCACTTTGTACCTCTCATCAATTTATGACCCAGGATTGACACTCTTAGGTACAACTAATGGCATTTATATGAGACCAAACCTAAAACAAATAATAACTAATCAGAGACCACAATCTTACCCTGCAATGATGTTCAAAATTTGCTAGTAGCCTTATTTGGTTAGAGGGTTCAGACTACCATGATACATTGCAACCATTAGAGTTGTACTATGTTACCTAAGAACTTAGTGTTTCATGATAGGTCTAAGCATATAGACATTATGTACCACTACATTAGGGATTCCATACAATGAGGGATTGCTCAACCGCAATATGCAACTATAGAACAATATGTAGCACACACTCTAATAAAGAGATTGGGAAAGGAAAAATTCATCTTTCAGATATAAGTTGGGTATAATGTAGAACAAGTTTCCCACTAAGAAAGTGTTACTTTTAGGTAGCTTGGACAAGTGTTCATCCATTTCCCAAGAATTAGTAAATAATTATTTTCTAAACAAATTTATTAGAGAAGGGAAAACTATTTATTTAATTATTTGATTCTTTTTAGGATACCTTACTTCTAATTTTTTTATTGGTTGTTAAGAAGTTAATTATCTCATTCATCGATTGAGAATAAATTTCATTTGTTGGTTTTCCAACAAAAGTAGTTTACAAGGGGGTGGACATTTGGATAACACAAATTGAGATGCATTTGCAGTGTTGGCAAGTGAATTTATAGTTTTAACAAATAGCCCTGCAATGTTAGCAAGACCATAGTGATAACATTGGGAATAATAGTTGTGAGATCTCAAAAAGAGAAATTGAGAGATTGTTAGAGCTCTGCTAGTAAGAGGCAAGCGATTTTATGTATTTCTTGATATGCTAAAGCTTAATATGTTTCTCATCTACAATACTGATTTTCTTTTTAGAATTTTTCTAGGGGCAATTTGTCCAATACTATTGTGTTCATTGTATTACATATTATTTTCTATGTTTTAATTTGTGAAATTGTAGTTATGTTATTATTTAATATTTGCTGCAAATCATTTTTTGATAGTTTAATGATCTGTATAAGATAAGAGATTAATAATAAATAGCAAAACAGAAATTTCACACTCTATATCTCCATCTCACCTCTTTATTTATTTTACTCTACTTTTCTTTATTTCTACTCTTCCTCTACACAACTCTCCATCCTCTCTCCATCGCTCATATCCTCTTCATATTTCTTCCTCCCTCCCTCTATTACACAATCTCTCTCTTTCTCTCTCCCTCTCTTTCCATCTCCCTCCTCATATTTCTTCCTCCCTCCCTCTATTACACAATCTCTCTCTTTCCCTCTCCATCTCTTTCCATCTCCCTCTTCTTCTTGTCTCCTGCAAGCCTCTATCTTATCTCTTTCTCTCTACTTAACTCTAGCTTTCACAATCATAATATTTAAAGTGATAAGTCTATTTAACAGGGCTCTGGCTATTCCTATTGGTAAGTACATTTTATACAGTGTTATGGCAATGATAATATCTTAGACAATGCCATTTTGTGGAGTATAACCTCAACATATATTTGAAAGTAGGAGAGCAGGAGGAGAAATTGCAATCGATCAGTACTACCAAATGTGTCATTATTCTCAATCAGAGAGTTGAATTTTAAGAATTGGTAACAACAACAAACCAATGTGATAGATAACAATAAACACGAAAATTAGCACAATGACCTCCATAACTTACAGCGTACGTTGTCGACATAGTAGAAACTTGTCACAGTCACCACTTGCGTGTAGTGTCAACTAATATCTCGCCTACACATGCAACGATGAAAATGAGGTCGACTGGGGACGAATACAGCTCAACAGGAAGTTGCCAAGAAAATGGTCTTGTAAAAGCATTAGCTTGGAAAGCTTCGCGTGTTGGGATGTCTCAAAGAATGTTTGATCCTAACCAGAAATACCTACTTCTGTCAGGAATGATAGTTTGTTGTGAATCGATTAAGGCTACCATATGAACCGAGATCATGGATTCGATGTGGATTGAAAGGTAAATACATCTTACGGATAGACTTGCCAGATTAGCTAACGTCTTTGTGCATATATTTTCAAATTAGTCTCTAAATTTAAGCAAAGTTAAATAGATTTCTCAATTGTTTATTGATGTAATTAATATCAATATGTTTATTTTCCTTAAAAAGGTATGATTATTTGAGAAATTGATTATTATTATTGTAAAAATTAGGGTCAAATATTTTTGTTTGTGTGATAATATATAATTTACATTTGCTCTTGAAATTACTACTTTACATTGCTTATTTGATGCTCGTGAAAAATACTCACTCCAAAATGAATTATATGTTCAAACGCACTATTCATATCATTTGTACTACTTCCCAAAATTGCTACTAGTATATGTAATCAAATCAAAGACATTCCTTATGAAATATAATATTTCATTAAGGAAATATGTTTCACAACAAATCAAATTGTGATATTGTTATAGTAACCGATCAAATCAAAGAGATAGTTATAAAATATAATATTACATTGATAAGTAGGAGATTCTTTTTTGTAAAAGTCAACTTGTGATATTGCCATCAAGATTCAAGGGCATTGTTTTGAGTCAAACTCTTTAATCTATGTTTCAAAAGCAGCGGTTCAAAAGAACCTGTTTCTCATCAGACAAATGGAATATTTAACACTCATTGCATTTGGGTGATGATCACAAGGGTGAAGCACCAAACCTTCCTAGGAGGTCACCCATTCTAGTATGACTCCAACTCAAGTGTGCTAAGTCATGGAGTTCTCTCCAAGGTTGACAATAATACATTTTTTTCTCCAACTATTTAGAATACTATCATGAGTTCACTATTTTCCACAATTTATTGGAATATGAGCACAAGCTCATTGCTTGACCCTTTATTGCGTGCATAAGTTGGTTTTTAATTGCATATTGCCTAATGGAAACCAAAATAAGGCAAAAAAGAAAGGCCAAAAGGAAATGTTAAAACTTGTGAAATGATGTTCTTGAGTCCTTGTAATTGAACTCCAAATATATATAAATTTACTAGTCATAATTATTGACAACTAAGAATTAGTTCCAATATTTACTAGTCATGTGTGTGTGTGTGCATGTGCACGCATGAGAGAGAGAGAGAGCGAGGGAGGGAGGGAGGCAGGGAAGGAGGGAGGGAGGGAGGGAGCGAGGGAACGGGGGAGGGAGAGAGATGTTGAGATAATGGGTGTTGCACACATTGCATAATATTGTTATATTTTATTATTTTATTTTATTATGTAATGTTGCATCTAGATAGATGTGCAACATGTAAAGATTCATATGGGATATACTTGATGAGTTGTATTGTAACATTGTGATAATATTTCATGTAATTATTTAATATTGAGAAAAAAAATTAAATGCCCAATATTAAATGTGGGGTCAGTGGGTTAGGTGGCACATGGTTTTAGCACATGATTTATGTAATACCACTTGGTGGTTTTGTGGGACTTGCTACTATATAAGCAGCCACAAGGGTAGTTGTTGGTGTGACAAGAAGAAGAGAAAAAGGCAAGAGTGGAGTAGGACAAGGCTCGACAGGTTAGCTAATGGAGCATTTGTGAAGGTTGGAAGAGCATGGGATGTGTGGATTCATGCTTGTTCACATGGATTGCTTAATAGTGGCTATGGCTTTGAAGGCTTCCATGGTTGTATGGCAATGATATTTTTGCTGAATAATACATGGTGATGGATGCTTTTGGAGGCTAAGATTTTTCCTCAATGAGGGTTTCCCAGGGTATATCTTGTGTCACATTTTATGGGTATGTTGTCTATTCTCTTGCATGTGGATTTTAATTCTGTGTTTATTTTAGATTTATTATGGGTTATGTGAAAATGGTTATATTCCTTATTGTCAAGTTTCTTTACAAGTGGTATCAGAGCTATGGTTGTGTCATTGTAACCTTAGATTGAATCCATGGGAATGCGTGAGAGGATAAAAAGAAAGGACAAAATATATGAGTTTTTATTGTAGATCTGAGAGTTTTTGGGTTTGCTGTTATGATGGGATGTTAAAATATTTGGGCATGTGAAATTTTTGGACAAAAGAATTTGTTTTGGATGTTTCATTTAAATGAGAGTTTTAGAGAGAAGCTTGCAGAAATGATCTCCTGGGTAAAAATAGACCTCACCATTAGATCTGGGTTGATGTTTCCATAAATTTTGATATATAATATGCCCTAGTTTGGCCATGTTCAAAGGAAATAAAAGAGTTTTTAAGTTTCAGCGCATGATGGCCATCAAATTAAATCTCGTCAAAATTTTCATCACAAAAAATAAAAAATAAAAATTGTAGTGAAAATGGTAAAAAGACTGTCTTAGTAAAACGACCAGAACTTTCTCTTAGGATATCCAATTTTAGAGTTCTTATAGGCATTGGAAAGCCAATTTAGAGCACTACAACTTGGCATAGGTTTGGTTTTATGATTTTGATATTTTTTCAAGTTTTAAGAGCCCTAAACTGGGATTTGTATATTTTGAGCATGGATTAGGGCATAACTTGGGCATACAAAGTCAAATTTTGGACTTCAAGTAGTCAACGAAAAGCTCTCGGAAAGCTCTACACATTGATTAAGATTTGATCTAGGTTTGGCATGATTTATTTGGTGATATATTGATCTAAATAGTTTATGCTATATTTTGACTATGGTAACATTATGAGTTTATGGCATTGGAGATTCAAGTTTTGATGTCATTGTATACACAATTCATTATCCAAATTGGTCTCATGATGATATGGTTATCAGTATTTGGTTTAGATATGTATGATGACTTATTGGATCTATAATTTGTACAGTGTTGTAAGCGGTCTATACTTACAGGTTGCATTTATAGCTTGGTTAAGGGTTGTCTTTGAACATTGATCCTTCATTATTGATGCATATTCAAATTGGTGGTTTGGATTTGGGTTGTCTATGTTCTAAGTCACATTATTTGTTGATCTTTCTCCATATAGAAGGGATGAGATGTTGTTACTAGGGACAATCATGGCAGAGGATTGTGGTTGACTATTTTATGCTGACAGATTGGACACTTTGAGAGTTAATTGCTCAGTTCATAGATGTGATCATGGTGCCATAAATTTTGGCATGACATGATTAGATATATAGGTACATCCTTGATATTTATTGGCTTGGATTCCTAATTTAGTTATAGTGATATATCTTCTTGGTTGAGGATCATGGTTATTTGGTTTCTTTTGAGGAGCTTATAATGTGCACTTTGAGTTCTTTAATGGTTTGATGCCTTGGTTGATTCTCATGATTAGAGAATGATTTTTCTATCATTTGTCATGGATAGCTTGGATACATAGTTTAGTGGGAGCTTGTGATAGTGATGGGGTGATAGTGTAGGATTAATTCCTAGATTAGTTTGGATCTTCATGTAGGAGATGGATTTTATGATGCCATAGATGACTTGGTATCATGGCTGAGTGAGAGTTTTTTGGCATTGATATATTTATTGAGTGTTTGTAGATGTTGGAGGTTTGTCTTAGACCCTATTGTTGCAGAAGCATTTTTGACATTTTCATGGTGCACTTGGTTATCTTCATGGCGTGTGAAGATGGTTATATCTTGAGGACTCATGGTGTTCTTGGTTATCTTCAAAGTATGTGGAGATGGTTGCATCTTGAGGACTCACAGGGTTCTTGGTAAATGTGTGGTTTGTGTTTTTATTTGGCATGTTATCATTGGTATGAGGATGGTTTCATTATTATGTTATGGTATACTCTCGATACATGTTTAGAGTTGTGACATGTTATAGTATGTTCATATGGAGCATGTTGTCTCTTTTGAGATGGTTAGATCATGTTGTCATGTTTATGTTCCTAAGGCCATGGTTGGAACTTTGACATTGATCTTGTTTTAGTTTCTTGGTATTGAGTACACTGATCATAAGCTAGATACTTCATGATATTGTTGTGTTGCATTTGGAGTTGGCATGGATTTATTGGTTACAGGTGCTCATAGATACTTAGAGATGGTGCTAATGCTGATTTCTCTTGGATTAGAGAAATATTTTTTGGAACAATTGATGGTTTCAGTAGGAAGTCTGAGGGGTAGTCACCTAATATGGACTTGAGAGGAGATTGTTCTTAGACGAGTCTTGGTTGAAGACTTGGGTATCTTGATGAGCATTCTCATTCCCCACTCTTGGCCTACTTGACAGTTTTCTACTTGAGAGGTATAGCCCATTGTTTCTCTCAATTGCATTATGTTTGTCTTTCATGGATATGGATCTTGAGCTATGGTACATGAGTTAGTTCTGGAGGGTTCATTTGAGATATGGTTTAGCATTGGTTATCTCCATTTGCATATGTTGTTATGTTAGTTGAGTTTGGGAGATGGTTTTATATTGGGCATATTCCTTGCATTAGGAATGGTTTATGAGTTTGATCTTCTTGTGAGAAGCTTACATCTATGATTAGTTAAATGGTATGGTTTGAGTGGTGTTAAGGCTTCTTGTTGGGGTTTTATGGAGGAGATCATACTTGGATAGTTGTGAAGAAGGACATGATGTAGGTTATGATTTACATGGTTTCTCTTTGGTCTTGGTTATCTTCTTGGATGTTCAATTTCATTTACATTGGATTTTAGATTGGTTAGAGATTGTGATCACTAGTTTGTGCTCATGTATGTCATCTGAGAGATGACATGGATAATCTTTTATCTTTGTCCTTTTTTGGCTGTGGAGAGTTTGGGAGACTATTTGAGACTTTTTATGAGAGTTGTTCTTGTAGGATATCAGTTTATGTATTGTAGATGTCCCTGATGCTACATAGATTCACTTCTTTGAGATGTTGTGAGTGGATTGGTTATGTATTTGACATTATTTTTTGTAGTGGGAGCTTCTTGGTATATATGTGGTAGGTATTCCTCTTGAGGCTTATGATTGCAGGTTACAAATTGGATATGTTGATGATATAAGATTCACTTGGTATACCTTTAGAGGTATGGATAGTTGGATGGGTTTGGCACTTTGTTGTGGGTGCTATTTCAGCTATGGATATTTTGACAACTATGGATACATGTGATTACCTTTGGATCAAATTTTTTGTGATTAAAATTTTAGTTGGTACAAGATTTTATGATTTTCTAATGCAGTAGGTTGGGTGGCTTTCTCTTTGGATGGCTTCTATGTATGTCCAATGGTAGTGGCATAATAGGAGGTGAGATCATTCATGTTTGAGATGCTAGATACTTTAATTTTTTTGCGGGTACCAAGATGGAGCACTTGATGTACTTTGATCCATGATGGTGGATGTGCTTGGAGAGATTACTCCTTTGTTCATTTATGTGGCTATGGATTGACCCTATGCAATGTATACAACAAGTGGGAGATTGTTGAGATAATGGGTGTTGCACACATTGCATAATATTTTTAAATTTTATTATTTTATTTTATTATGTAATGTTGCATCTAGGTGGACGTGTAACATGTAAAGATTCTCATGGGATATACTTGATGAGTTGTATTGTAACATTGTGATAATATTTCATGTAATTATTTAATATTGGAGAAAATAATTAAATGCCCAATATTAAATGTGGGGTTAGTGGGTTAGGTGGCACATGGTTTATGTAATACCACTTGGTAGTTTTGTGGGACTTGCTACTATATAAGAAGCCACAAGGGTAGTAGTTGGTGTGACAAGAAGAAGAGAAAAAGGCAAGAGTCAAGTGGGACAAGGCTTGATAGGTTAGCCAAGGGAGCATTTGTGAAGGTTGGAAGCATGGCATGGGATGTGTGGATTCATGCTTGTTCACATGGATTGCTTGGTAGTGGCTATGGCTTTGAATGCTTCCATGGTTGTATGGCAATGGTATTTTTTGTTGAATAATATGTGGTGATGGATGCTTTTGGAGGCTGAGTTTTTCCCTTAGTGAGGGTTTCCCAGGGTATATCTTGTGTCACATTTTGTGGGTATGTTGTCTATTCTCTTGCATGTGGATTTTAATTCTATGTTTATTTTAGATTTATTATGGGTTATGGGGAAATGGTTATATTCCTTGTTGCCAAGTTTCCTTGCGAGAGAGAGAGAGAGAGAGAGAGAGAGAGAGAGAGAGAGTACACACTTGGTGATCGTAGGATAATTTATTCTTTTGTATAGCACATATTTTTTAGATTTAAAGTATAAATTAAGGTGTAGTACTAGAATTATGGCTTGATCATGATTTACTTTTAACATATGACATAATCTATAAATGGTCTAATAGTGAGATGTATTAATTGTGTACCATTAGTTTGAGATTCCTTGTGCTATCTTGCATTAAGTTTTTGTGGAGGCTTTTATTATATTATTGATTTTCTATAAATGATGTGAGTAGTTTACATACATGTGCCTTTTGGACTATTATAGAATTTTTTGATGGACTTGACATGTCTATTTGGATTATTTTGATGTGACTATTTCCCATTCTAGCTAGGTGATTATTTGTTACTTGTACAATGTGGTTTAAACATAGTATTCAATATTGTTAAAATAGAATTTAATATTATGAGAGTATATTTATTTCTAGATTAGAATTGTAATGTATGTGTGGCATCATTACATTAATGTTATATGTAAGTTAAAAGATTGATTATGATTATTGATTTGACCTCTTTGCAATTCTGTGAATGAATAGATAAAATCATGTGCTTCTTGAAAAGTCCTTTCTTGATGATGTTAATGTTGTAATTTTGTGATGTTAATGTAAGAGATTATGTGGGGGTTGTAGTGTTGGGTTGGCCATATGTAACCATTGGCCTTGGGGTTCAATATACTTGTAATCAATACAAACATGACCATTAATTTCAAATGTCAATTTGATTTAGTTTTCTTATGGGCTTTTAGTATATGTGTTGTTTTGGCATAAGTGTGTAATTGAGGTCACATGAGGGCCTTGTTATTTTTCTTGGAATCTTATTGTTGGAATTAGTTTAATGTTGACTTGCTGATGAATTTGGTTCTCTTATTCTTCTATGTTATGAGGTGGTCACAATTTTATTAAATATGATAGATTTATTGGCATATTTAGTGCCTAGTTATGCATTTGATGGATCCTTGAGATCTTATACACTTAATTTATTGGTGTGGATCTAAAAGAGGACTTCGTCATATGCTATGTTGTAGCTAGATTTATGGCCTTGGAACCAAGAAATTTCTTATGTAATTCTCATCATGATGTTTATTTGATATTTTACATCCTCTTTGTGGAGATGTCTTGGAACCAAGAAATTTCTTATGTAATTCTCATCATGATGTTTATTTGATATTTTACATCCTCTTTCTTATGATGTCAATGTGGATCCTATTGATGATTTTTAGGTTATGCTCCGAAACTTTGTTTATTGGTTTATTTGATTATGAGGATTTTATGAGGTTCAATTTGAGATTATTGGTTTGTTGATTCTTAATTTTTTGTTTGGAGCATATAAGTTTTTCTAGGGGCATACCACAAAAAATGGCTTGCATTGGGGTCTCATTCCTAAAGTGGTTAGTCCAGGGTAACCCCTTGTGGATTTTTAATCAAATGGTAACTTAATAAATAAAATGGGTTGGAAATCCCCATTATATTAAAAGATAATTTCCTTACCCATGTCATACAGTGCTTGCATGGATAATGATAGATTGCAAAAGGTTTGCATGTCCATAGAACATAGATCTACCAATACAAAACCTTGCTTACATGAGAGGTGGTTAGTTGTAATGTCCTTTATTGATTTAAACTCAACATTTTCATTCAAATATGTATTGTTTCATTAACTAATCAATATATGTTAGTGAACATGACCAATCAATTATGTCAGCTCATTAATGTTACTATGTGTATGATGTCAATTGGATCCTGAGTATATAAAGATGTTATATTCCTTCATTGAATTCCATTTTCCTGACTTGTATTTCTCTCCATGTAAATGATCTTTCATTATAATACTTATGTCAATTTACTCATCAATTATAACCCCTCGTGACATAATTAATGGCTTTAACATTGTATTGATTATACTTAATTGTATAAAACTCATTCATTCATTCATTGTTCATTTATTAATAGTATATGTTATATAATAATATATTTAGGATAGTAAGAAAAATTTATTATCATTTAATATATTGATTTGTATTATATCTTTATTTATTATTATACTATATTCTAGTTTATTATTTATTTTGGCCAATATTATTAATTATATTAGTAATATAATAATAACATATTAATAATATATTATTATTTATTCTTTTATGATCATTAATAATATACTATATTATATTATTATTTTTAATATATTAGTATAACTACAATTATTTGTGCAATGAACTTATAATATAATGTATATATTGTTATTTATGCTCTTATAATAATTTAGTATATAAATATTATTATGTATATCCTTTTCATTAAAATATTATTATGACTATTCTATTTTTATTTTTATTTCCATAATTAGGGTACATGGCATTGATTCAACATGAGCTCCATTTAGACATAAGGTCCAGAGAGACTACCAGAGTGACCCAAAAGCGGAAGCTATATGACAACACCCTCCAATATGTGTCCTAGGATTCTTTCATGTTTGTTTTATATTTTCCTCTAGTATAGGAAGTTCCTTGTGCCTATATTTTACCAAGTATAAGATGTTGCTTGTGTTTATATACTCCTTGGAGTGGATGTTTCTTGTCTCTTCCTTTCTTTTATTTGTTTGTGTGGTGTGGGGCCTTGTATTATCTCTTAGATAGGGGAGTTGGCCTTATGGTCCCACATAGTTGGGTGTAATATATTTTACTCATCATGTAATTTTTTTCAAAGTTGGTTAGAGAACCTTAGGATGATCATGTTTTTGCACTAACCAATGGATTGTGATTACTCATTACTCTAAACTAATTGATATGTTTTAATTGTTATTCTATTATAATGGTACATTAGATACAAATGTATCCCATGTTCACTTTTGGAATAATATATTTGTGATTACCTATTAATTTTTATTCCTTGATTAGAGATGATTATACATATATCCATATCTTTTGGTGTAATTAAGTATTTACTAATTACACTTTACTTAAATTCACTTAGGTTAATGAATTAGCATATTAGTTGTCATGTAGACACCTAGGAATTTGTAAATTCATATGAGTTGTCATGTAGACAACATAGTAGTTTGCACTCCAATTGAGCACATGTTGTCTACTACATCTCTTTGTGAGATACACCTTTGCATTCTTATCCTCTCATTGTTGCACATGCATTCATGCACAATGGAGGATAATCCACTCTTGGTGGACATGTGTTGAGTTGTATTCTTATCTCTTTGTTGACTCATAGTCACATCAATTTCCTTTATATAGAAGGCACTTTTATAATGTATTTATCCAATTATCTGATATCCATTCTCATTTGATCATTTGTCTCTCTTGTGCTATCTACTAAGCTTCTTGATCTTGGTATTGAATTATTTCCTTAGGAAAATTCTTACATGGTACCAAAGCCATAGGAGTCCCATTGCATAGCCATTGGAGAGAATTTTTTTTGCAGGTAAAGATTAGAGCTTGTTGGTGCAAATCAGATATTGGTATCACATTCAAAAGGTCAAAAAACTCCCAAGTTGACTTTTCTTTCATCAAAATCAAACATTCGAGGTGAAATCTAGAGTCATTTGATTTTTGGAGGTGTGGTGGCAATGAATCAGGAAAAATAATTACAGAGGTGATTTTCAAACAACAATATCTCCCTCATACAAACTTCTTTTTTTGAGCAATTTTTTTGTTTTGGGGTAGAATTTCATGATCTACACATTGGTGCAAGTTTTTTGTGATCTCTGTTCCTAAATTTTTTTGAAAATAGCCATTCTCAAGTTTTACAACTTCAGAGGCTTCATTCGGGCTCATATGGACACATATTCAGGTGCTATTTTTTTTAGAGTACATAATGTTTTGTCTACTTTCTAGATCTAATATTAGTTTGGAGTATTTTTGAGTGGACATAGCACTTTTAGTATTTGGTCATTTTTGGCCTATTTTTGCACTTGTAATTAATTTAGATCCTTGGGAGTTCTCGTGTCTTATGTAATTGAGTCCACTATAGCTTCATCTTTTATCTTGTAACCATCAAAACTAGATGTTTGGTCTATTTTGACAAGTGGCCAATTATACATGAACTATATATAAAGTGCCAAAAGCATCACCTTTGGAGGGGATTCTTTGATTGAGTAAAAAGCAGGGGTGTGTCTTGTGTTCTTGTGTCTCTCTTTCTCTCTTGTGCTCTTTTAATTTTTTGCATCATGGGTTCACCTAAAACTCCACTTTTAACTTCACACAATTATACTACATGGAAAGATATTGTATGGATTAGATTAATGAAAAAATGTTTAAATCTATATGTTGATGGTACAATTGTAAAACCCATTGATGTTGATGCACAAGTTGATTAGAAAATTAAAGACAACTAGGGTTTAGGAATTATTAAGAGTTGTGTTCACAATGATCTTTTCTTCCACATTTCCAGCTTTAAGGATGCCAAAGGTGCTTGGGACAAGCTTGAAGGGTTGTATGGTAAGGTGGATGAGGAAAAAGGCTTCAAAATTGAGGATGATCTACTTCTAATGGATCCTAAGAATTTTGACACAATTTGAAACTATGTTAACAAAGCCAATGAGTTGAGAGCACTACTTAAGGATTGTGGTAATCCCATGAAGGATGATAGATTGATTCATCACATCTTAAAGAGGCTACCATTAGAGTATGAATCTTTTTTTTTGAGTTACAACACTCACAACTTTACCATGGGAAGTGCCTTTAGTAAGCCTTCATTTGATGCATTTGCAAAAATGTTGATGTTGAAACAATCCACATTGATAGATATGGGAATTCTCAAGTCATCAAAGTCTAAGGCATTGGTGGCTAGTAATGACAACCAAACAAATCAAGGTGGCAAAAGTTTCACCAACAATAAGAAAAAGCAATGGAAGCCAAAATCACAATCAGAGACACATCAATCTTCCTTCTCACAACAAGGCAATTCTTCTTCCATCAAGAAGGGAAACAACAAAAAGAAGGATAAAATATTTTTTACATATTGTAAGAAACCAAATCATGATGAGCATCATTGCACAACTAAGAGAATAGATGAGTTGGAAAGCTTACTTAGGAAGAACAAAATCAATGTGCCAAATGCTTCCAAGGATTCAAATTCATCTACTTCAAAAGGAAAAGGGCAAGCACTTATGGAAAGTTCAAGTTCTTCAAGTGAATGGATTCTTGACTCGAGTGCCTCACATCATATGGGTTCTTCAAAAGGAAACTTTCCTTCATTGGAGCAATTTAAGGTACCTCACATCTTTGTAGGGAATGATACACAAGTGGAAGTTGAAGGGAAAGGACAAGTTGAGATGGAACATGGAGACTTCAAAGATGTTCTCTATATTCCTAACCTTAGCACTAATCTCCTTTCAATTTACCAAATCACTCATTGTGGAGGTGGAAATAAAGTTGAGTTCCTTCTTGATTTAGTAATGGTGTGAAATCTTAAGGATGATTCATTGGTTGTAGTAGGTAAAGTTAATCATGACACAAGGCTTTATATTTTCTCCCACTTTGTGCCTAAGTTTCCTTCACATGCCTTGTTGACACATTTACAATCACAATATAGATTATGGCATGAGCGGTATGGAAATATTTCCTTCCACTATCTTCATCAACTTAGCTCAAGAAATATGGTCAAAGGTCTACCTACAATCAACTTTTCAAAGGGTGAATGTTCAACTTGTTCAATGGATATGCATCTAGAAGAGAAGTTTGATAAAAGGAAATCTTGGATAGCATCTGTCGTTCTTGAGTTGGTTCACACGGTTCTAGTAGGCCCTTTTTCAATGACATCAATTAGCAAGGGTTGTTATGTCCTCACTTTCATTGATGACTTTTCATGCTACACATGGGTCTACTTTCTTGATCACAAGAATGAAGTGTTTGATAAGTTTCTAGCCTTTAAGATTCATGTTGAGAAGCAATCAAGTAAAGTCGTCAAGCTTCTTCATATGGACAATGAAAGTAGATATGTGAACTCAAGACTAAGAGACTTTTGTGAACTTGAGGGTATTGATCTTTAGAATCTTGTAGCATTTAGTCCACAAAAGACAAGTGTTTTAACAATGAGGATTAGAACTCTTAAGTCAATGGAAATTTGTATGATTCAAGCTAAGTCTCTTGATTCATCACTTAAGGTAGAAGCTATAAGTAGTGCCAATCAAATCCTTAATAGATCTCCTCATAATGTCTTAGATGGAATGACTCCTTTTGAGGCATGGTTCGAAAAAAAATCAATTGTGAAACACTTCAAATTTTTTGGCTATCTAGCATGGGCACACATATCTTCAAGGGAATACAAGGCACCACCACCAAGGCCTTGTACTTTAATTGGATATGAAGAAAGTGTTAAGGCATATAGAGTTATGGATCCTGAGACTCATGAGATATTCATAGAGAGGAATGTTCACTTTGAAGAAAGTTCACCTAGCTTATCTTCTAATCCTCTCCATACTTCATACATTGTGGAAACTGATAATGACAACAATGACAGTGATTCAACACGTTCAGATGTGGGGGATCCTTTTGATAGATGTAGGATGAGGTCACAACATTAGAAAATTCCACATGCATACATTGCTATAGTGATAGGTCCATGAAATTCAATATAGTTGAGTACACCTTGTCTTCCAGTTCTAGCATCAAGGGATGACTACTTGATAGATATTTTAGGTTTTTTTGTGGAGTCCTACATAGTAGATCTAGGATAAATTATTGATGATATACATCTTCTCTTTTCTAAAGATGATCCTTCTTTAGTTATTGTGAGGGAACACTCTAACCCTCTTGTCTATTCTCTACATGATCAGTCTTACAAGGTTGATATGATTATGGATCCTTATGTACAATAGTTGTAGGAGGTCTCTTTATCTTTCGAGGAGATAGTTGGTTCTTTGGGATATGTTATACATCCATCCTTGATAGATCTAAACTTGTTCTTTTCAATAGTGTTGGAAGGGGCGACCATCGATATCGACAGAGGGACAATTGAGCAATTTTCAGAGACACCATTCATCTTCAAGATTATTTCTACACATTGGGGAAGCATCTCATATGTACCTATGACATTTTTTATTCCCAAGGGGAGGAACATTATTTAGTAGTCATGGATCAACTTCTACATTCATCTTGGAGCAGCTATCATTGATGGGCATTCTGTATTGAGGGAAGGACTACCTTGTCTATACCATGTAAGAATTTTCCTAAGGAAATAATTCAATGCCAAGATTAATAAGCTCAGTAGATAGCACAAGAGAGATAAATAATGATCAAATGAGAATGGATATTAGATAATTGGATATCAGATAATTGGATAAATACATTATAGAAGTGCCTTGTATATAAAGGCAATTGATATGACTAGGAGTCAACAAAGAGATAAGCATAACAACGAAGCACATGTCCACCAAGAGTGGATTATCCTCCATTGTGCATGAATGCATGTGCAATAATGAGAGGATAAGAATTCAAAGGTGTATCTCATAAAGAGATGTAGTAGACAACATGTGCTCAATTGGAGTGAAAACTATTGTGTTGTCTACATGACAACTCATATGAATCTACAAACTCCTAGGTGTCTACATGAAAATTAATATGCTAATACATTAACCTAAGTAAACTTAAGTAAAGTGTAATTAGTAAATATTTAATTACACTAACAATATATTTTAGGAAATTCCTTTAGGTATAAAATATTAGTACTCAAACATATTGATTACTATATTTATAAATCTTGAAAGGTGTGGTTACTAATCTTGTGTACATGTGTTCTATTGTCTAAAAGATGTGGATATTCAAGTAACTATCTCCAAATAGGGCACAAAAATTGAATAGTAATTATGGATAGGATATTTAGGAATTGTGGGTATGGGATGCCATTGGTGATTAGGATACTAGTATACCAGCCTAACCTTCAAAATAATCTTGAATAATCTAGAGCAATCACAAATCACAACATTTAAATTTACATTTTTTGAGATTTTATTGACTTTATTTTTAAAGATTAAATAATATATATCTATTATCTATTGGTTCTTTTTTACACTTAGTGACCATAGAATACAAAGAAATATGTTCTACACAATTTTTAAGTGAATAATATGTATGTGTATGTGTGCTTATATATGTATGTATGCATTCATTCATACATGTACACACACACACACACACACACACACACGTATGCATATGTATATATGCATACATATACATATACATATACATACACACATATGTATATGTGTGTGTGTGTATATGTGTGTATGTATGTATCTATATATATATATATATGTATATGTATGTATGTATATATATATATGTATATATATATATATATATATGTATATGTATATATATATATGTATATGTATATATATACATATATATATATATATGTATGTATGTATATGTATATGTATATATATATACATATATATATATATATATATGTATATATATATATATATGTATATATATACATATACATATATATACATATACATACATACATATATATATATATATATATATATATATATATATATATGTGTGTGTGTGTGTGTGTGTGTGTGTGTGTGTGTGTGTGTGTGTGTGTGTGTGTGTGTGTGTGTGTGTGTGTGTGTGTGTTGGAATACTTTAGAATAACTGAGAGGAGGAGGGGGGGTGGTGAATCAGTTATCCAAGGTCCAAAACTCGCAATAAAATTTTTAAGTGCTTAACAAGACTCATACATATATCTCCTTATCATGTATCCTACATACATCTATTATATCATTCAAAACTTAAACTTGTAGGGTATGTCCTAGGTCAAAATCACTTTGCATAAATGTAAATATGAAACATAACAAAATCATTCACACATATGACACAAGGATTTTACGTGGAAACCAAATTTGGGAAAAAACACTAGTAACATGTTACTAATTCTCACTCTTCTAAAGTATGCCTTGTGAAAGGCCAACCTTGTTAAAGGTACCAATACACACTATTAAATGTGACCTGGTTAAAGGAGACTTTATAACATTCCATTAGAATGTCACCTAGTTAAAGGATTCACAAATAATTGTTAGGTCAACATTAATCCAAAAGATTTACCTTAGACTAATACAATAATTAGAAAGTAATAGTCATGCTTGATTTGATAAAAAATTAAAACTCACTTGTAGCTTACAGATCTCTATTTCAATCCTCCATTCTACTTGGCTTCATTCACTTTATCTCTAATAGCTTGTTCACCCTTCAAGCATTCATCCTCTTAAGCCTTCTTGCTTTGCATGCCAATTTTAGACTCTATATTTGGCCACCATATGAAGCAACACCTTAGACTCCTTGTCTTCCTTGGATTCTCACACTTGCCAACTATTACTTCAAACCTTGTATCCCCTTATAAAGAGAATTTAGGTATTTTGTCACTCAACCACAATCATCCATTCTATGGTTGTGTCAGATTCATTAAATCTTCCCTCTTTTCCATCTTTCTCCTCTAGAAACTTCCTTCACGATCCTCTTTGAATATGACTCAAAATGGTTTACCTTAAATACTATGCCACCAACTCAAAAACCTTATCTTCCACATGGCTCACACAATCCAAGAAATCAAATTTGTTGGATTAGATTCATCAAATTCATGATTTAACTCATAATTATGTTAGTTGACATTAACTAACCTCTGATGCTCGCCACACACTATGTTTCTCGACATCCACTAATTGTTCACTCAGCACATACTAATGTTTATTGATGCTCAACACCAACTAATCTTTACTCAACTTACACTAAGTTCACTCAGCATACACTATATTTCCACTTTTCCTAACACCAATATATTTTCTTCTCAGTTTGCACTAAAATTGCTCGACACTAACTATTCACTTGGTCAAGCTTACTAGATAGAATTTTCTTTCTATCTTCTTCCAGACTTAGCTAGTGTATCCATTGACTTCATCTTTAGGTAGATAAACAATGTAACATATTATCCATGTCACACTTGTTCATATTATTTCTTTTCTATAAAAATACTTAACCTTTCCTCTAGGTTCTCTTGTTATCACATTTGATCAAATCCTCTTCATCAATCAAACAAATGATAGCATTTAGACCAAACAAGAAATTATCTCACCAAAAATTAATTGGTTTGACATCATTGACAATATAATGATTGTTTCCAAATTCCACATATCAAAACAATCTTTTTCAACAATCTCCCTCTTTGGCATTGATGACAAACCAACAACAATACCAAAAAGACAATAAACCTTGTGTTGAAATTTCTCCCTCTATCAATATGTGTCCTTCATCTGTATAGGGTAATGTATCTTTGTCAATATCTTCATTCTTTCATATCGTTTTCTTACTATCTCCCTCTGACTTTCTAACTTTCTCTTATCTCTCTAATTATCTTCCTCTTACTAGGTATGTATGTTCATTATCTCCCTCAAAAGTATATCTCCCTCTTTTACAACAATGCCAAAGACTTATCATTTCAACATCCAGATGTTTAATAATGTAGGTTCTCCCTTTGTCATGTTGCTTGTGACTGATCATCTTATGCAACTCCTTGATTACTTTAGGTAGATCCTAAAGCAAAATCTAATACATCAATGTGTAAAGTATGACATTTAACTCAATTGATGTAGGGTACAACTCATGCTTCTTAAATAGCTTTGGATAGCGGTATCACCCCTAGTTTACCCCTTAGATACTCATGAGCATTCTTAGGTAAATATTTTATGAATATATCAGCTATTTGTTCTTTTGTATTCACATATTCTATCTTCACTTCTTTCTCTTGAACCAGCTCTCTCAAGTAATGATACTTGATAGCTATATGTTTTGTCTTTGTGTGCATCACAGGGTTCTTAGTTATGTTTATTGCACTAGTGTTATCACAGTAAAGTATAATAGGTTTAGTAATTTCCTCCTTCATTCCTTTGAGTAGTTGTTTGATCCATACAATATTGATACAATTCACTGCAACAACAACATATTCAGCTTTAGTAGTAGATTGTGATATGTAATTTTGTTTCTTAGTATTCCATGTAACTAGTTTCTTTCCCAAGAAAAATGCTCCACCACTTGTAATTTTTTTGTCATCAACATTTCCAACCCAATCAATATCTATATAGGCTCTCAATTAAATTTTTTCATTTTTCTTGTAGTATAGACCAAAGTCCTCTGGTCCTTTTCAGATATCTCATAATTTTCTTAACAACCATCAAATGATTCTCCTTAGGATTAGTATAAAATATTGGAACAATCCTAACATATAATGCAATGTTAGGTCTATTATGAACTACATATTGCAACTTCCCAATCATTGACCTGTACAAAGTTTGGTTCACATCAACAAAATTCTCATTCTTTGATAGTTTATGTCATGTCACTATAGGTGTGCTAATAGGCTTTAAATCTTCCAATCCAAAAGTTTTCAATATTTCCTTCACATACTTAGACTGAGTTATGTAAATACCATACTGCATTTGATACACTTGCAAACCAACAAAGAATTCAATCTCTCCAAACATGGACATCTCAAATTCTTGCATCATTTCATTGGAAAATGTCTTCCACAATGCATTTTGACCTCCAAATATCATATCATCGACAAAAATTTCAGCTAGTAAAATAGCTTTACCACCTTCAGTGTTCAAGTATAGATTGTTGTTGTCATCAATTCTCTCAAAACCAATCTTCACAAGATAATTTTGAAGTCTATCACACCATGCTCTAGGTGCTTGCTTTAAACCATATAAAGCTTTATGTAATTTGCATAACATGTTCTTGTTGTTAGAATCAAAAAATCCCTTAGGTTATTCAATGTAAACCTCTTCTTATAATATATCATTCAAAATGCAAATTTAACATCCAATTGGCACACTTTGAAACCTTTGTATACAAAGAAAGAAATAAAAGTTCATACTCCTTCCAATCTTACAATAGGGGAAAATATTTCTCCATAGTGTATTCCTTCTTCTTCAGCATACCTCCTATAAACTAATATTTCTTTATTTCTTGTGACTTCACCATTTTCATCTAACTTTTTTCTATACACCCACTTGGTTCCAATAACATTCTTGTTCTCTAGTAGAGGTACAAGTGACCAAGTTTTGTTCTTCTCAATTTGCTCAATCTCTTCTCCCATGGCTTGACTCGAGTCATCATTTTCTAATGCATCCCTAACTAATTTAGGTTCATGCATGCTTAGTAGACATGTATCACTTCTCAACTTGTTTCTTTTCATCGGTATGGCCTCTTTATCTCCAATAATTTGTGTAGCAGGGTGATGTCTCTTAAAATATTTTGACAATCTTGGTTCTACTTTGTTTTTTTTAATGAATCTCTCAACTGCAGAATCACTGTGTGCTTCTCTATTAGGTAATTCAACATCTCTTTCATGTGTACTGATCTTGTTACCAAAATGTACCTTAGCTTTAGTTTGCAACTCAGATCCTGACTATAAATTAGTTCTTGAATGTAGCTCAACATTCATTGTATGTGACTCAATAGTCACTGAAACTTTTTTTTTTTGATTTGCAACTTGGTTCAAAGCTTCGTCATCAATCATGTCATCATAGAAATACACAAAAGATTTTTAATCTTCAAGTTCTTTTGCAGGTTCAACTTCATGTACTTCTATATATTCATCAAACTTCACATTTGCACTTTCCACAACTTTTTTAGTGTTAGTATTTAAACACTTGTAAGATTTACTCCATGTGGAATAGCCTAGGAATATACCTTCTTCACTTTTGGCATCAAATTTACCATTCCTATTATCCTTAATAATATAGTAGTTGCTTCCAAATACCTTAAAACATTTAATATTAGATGAATATCCATACCATAATTCAAAAGGTGTTGAATGAGTACCTTTCTTGACTTGTGCATGATTCAGGGTATAGACAGTTGTACTTATAGCTTCTCTCCAGTATTTCAAAGAAACATTCTTCTCCATCATGAGTGTTCTGGCATAGTCCATCACATATCTATTTCTCCTTTCAACAACCCTATTTTGTGGAGGGGTTCTAGGTGTAGAAGTTTGTATTTTGGTTCCTCTATCATTATAGAACATCTCAAACTCATTTGATATAAATTCTCCACCTCTGTCAGATCTTAGACATTTCAAGCTCTTGCTAGTTTTCTTTTCCACTCTAGCTAAGTACCACTTAAACATTTGAAATACATCAAATTTTTCATTAAAAACATAATTGTCATCATCCTAGGATAATCATCAACAAATAGGATAATGTACTTGTCACCTTTATAGCTTTGCACATTGATTGGTCTACATAAATTAGTATGAACTAATTCAATAATTCCTTTGGAAGAGTGATTCTTTCTTTTAAAACTTGATTTAGCCATCTTACCTAACTAACATTGTTTACATATTGCATTATCTGGTTTCTTTAGTTTTGGCAAACCTCTGACTCTCTTCATATTACCAATACTAACCAAACTATCAAAATTAACAGAACATAGCCTTTTTTTCATAGCCACAATCATCAAGTTGTATAACTAGACAAGTAGCATCATTCATGTCAAGATAGAAAAAATTACCTCTAGTTTGATCACCATTACCAATTAGCTCTCCATTGGCATCATAAATCTTGGCTTTTCTATTTCCAAATTCAACCTTAGAACTAACATTATTCAGTTGTGATACACTTAAAAAATTATAATTTAGTCCTTCTACATAATAAGAATTGTCACACATGATCTTATCTATCAACTTAATTTATCATTTTTCTTTGATAAGACATGTTGCATCATTTTCAAAACTAACACTATTACCATCATAATGCACAAGGGGATTGAGTTTACTTTTATCTCTAGGAATGTGATTGGAACATCTGCTATAAATAATCCATCTATCACTCCTATTCACATAAGATACAAGTGCAGTTGCCTCACCTTCATCAGAATCATCCTTCATTACAACATATACAACTTCATCCTCATGATCATCAAATCCTTCATTGGATTCCTCTTCAGTAATGTAGTAGGGTTTCTTTCCTTTTTCTTTGTAGTCTTTACTATTCTCATCTCTTTTTCTTCTAATTTGTCTCCACTTTTATTTTTCTTCTTCTCTAGAAATCTAGTAGCAATATGACCAACCTCATTACAAATGAAACATATGATAGGCATCTTACCTTTGTATTTTCATTTGCTTCTATGAAATCTCCTAGCCAACAATGCTTCAAGCTATTCAACATCTTCCTCATATGTACCACAGTCACTAGAAAGATGTTTACTCTTTTTCTTTTTCTTTTCATTAGGTTCTTTCAGTGACAACTTAGCTTTAAAAGAAGATTCAACATTCTCAAATTTAAAGTTATCAAAGTTAGAGAGTTCAAAGGTAGTAAGCCTACCTACCAATCCTTTAAGAGTCAGATTAGTGCAAGGTATACATCTTATTTCTTGTATGGCATAAACTCTAATATCATAAATGGGTAGAAGTGTCCTCAATAGTTTTCTTAATACAATATCATCATCAATGTTACCATTAGCTCCTTTAATATAACATTAACAACAACTTTTATTCTAGAGCAATATTGAACAATGTCCTCACCTTCTTGCATTCTCATGTCATCAAACTCAAAGTAACTTAGGGCATATGCAATCTCCAACATTTCTTAATTGTGCTCTTTTTTCCTTTTCAAATCTTTAGCCATAAGGGCTCTAATAGGGTCAACATGTTCAACAGTAATGGTAGTTTGTGAATGATCTCCAAGTTCTCCTTGATGTAGCTTCATCAAACTTTTCCATGCATGAAAGTTCTCCTTGTTAAGATTGGGTACCTCTCTCTTAGGCATTTTGATCTTTAACTTATAGTACCTTCAAACTATTTCTCACAAGAAACCAATGCTCTGATACCAATTTTTGGAATACTTTAGAAAAACCAAGAGGGGGAGGGGTGAATCAATTATCCAAGGTCCAAAACTCTAAATTAAAAATTTTAGTGCTTAAAAAAACTCATACATATATCTCCTTATCATGTATCTTGCATGCATCCATTATATTTTTCAAAACTTTAATTTATAGGTTACTATCCTAGGTCAAAATCACTTTGTAGAAATGTAAACATGAAAAATAGCATAATCATTCACACATAAGACATGAGGATTTTACATAGAAACCCAATTTGGGGAATAAATCAGTAACATGCTACTAATTCCCACTCTTCTGAAGTGATACCCTATGAAAGGCCAACCGTGTTAAAGGTTACAATACACATTGTTAAATATGACCTAGTTAAAAGATTTCAATCACCCTATTAGGAGTGAGCCTTGTCAGGGGACTGTAGACACCTAAATTCGATTACACCACTTTGGTAATCCTATTTAGCTATCTCTAAAGGAATCATTAATTAAATTCTTATTTAATTAATTCTTTCCCATCCCTTAGCTGATTAATTTAATTAATCATCTATAGTCCTAAATTGATAAATCAAATAACTTATTATTTATCAATTAATCCTATTCTCCTATCTAATTCCAAATTCTAAATTTATTAAAATCACTTTAATAAATAAAACCCTCAAATCCAATAGCCCCTAACCTATCCTAAATCCTCCATTTAGCCTAATCCACCCCATCCACCCATACTAACCTAGCTTAGCCACTAACTCACCCACCCTCATGAATGCCATCCACTTGCACATCTCTAACATCCTTAACCTAATCCTAAACCAAGCCTAATCCCCCCCCAACCTTGTCACATTCCCTTAGTAAGCTTAAGACTTTCCTAAGCCAAACCAAAGTCTCCTCTCTCAAAATATCCCAACCATAAAACTTTATCCCAACCACAAAGCCTTCAATGCTCTTACATGCTCTTAAAAGCTCTTACAAGCCATTATGAGGGCCATTTAAGGCCTTGGGCCTCCTTTGTTGACCCATCCTTGCCCTTTTCTTCACTCAATGACCTTGTGACATGTGTCACTCCTTGATTGGTGCTAAACAAGCACAATCCATGTACTCCCCTTTGAGTGCATCCTAGCCCTCCCTCACCATCTTACCATCCTTGCATCTTGGCCCTCCATTCCTCCAACCCTTGGCCTATAAATTGAACCTCCCTCCTTCACTAAAAGGCATCCACCTTCCATGCAAAGTTATAATGCTATTTTGAGAGCTCATAAACTACCAAAATACCATTATAATGGCAAAATCACTCCATGACTCCATTGTTGAAACCTTTCCTCATTCACTCCATCCATCCATCTAAGCTTGAGCTATACTTGTGAGCATACATACCTTAAATCAGGGACATATCTATTGCATCATTGTGTTATACCATTTGGAGCTTACCATTCTTGGTTTGCCTCCATTTGTGGTGATAACAAATCAGTCCTATCTTAAGTGTTTACTAATAATAGTATTGTTAATGCTTTCCTTAATAGTTAGTGTTCATTTTACTCTACTAAACTAGGTGATACATTTTGGCATGCTCAGTGGGACCCCGCATTTGGGTCTATCTAATCATGTTTTTGTGTTTTTTATGATAAACTAACCAAATTTAACATGGTTTGCTCGTGTGTTTTTGCAAAAGGTTTGCTAATATTTTTGCAGGTACGTAGGTTCCCCTTTCAAAATTGCACCCCCAGCCATATAATCGGTTTTCATTTTTTAGACTTGAAAAATGTGCTATTTTTGCGATCCCGCGACCCCAAAATTGCAGTCCCGTGACTGCAGGAATGCAACTATACTCTGGCGAGATCGCGACCCCATGACCCCAGGAATGTAGGAGCATCTACAAGAATGCAAATTTTGACCAGTCAAAACTTTGAAACCCATTCTCACATTTGACCTCTCAAACTCGCTGATGAATTCTCTTGCGAAAATGCTGATAAATCCACCTGCAGGATCGCATTGTAATTTTTAACCCGTAGTCTGATTTCCTACACTTTTTTCACCAATTTTCTGTACTCACGAGAATTTTGTTTAACCTGTGGGAATGCTATCTAAACCTGCGGGAACGCTGGTCTACCTATGAGTTTGCGATCCTGCTTGTTCTCCCTGCATTCTCGCATGCGGGATCGCTATCCTACCAAACTTGCGAGATCGCTCTGCAACCTTTTAACCCGCGGCCTCATAACCTTGCATTTTTTTTATCAATCCTGTGCCATGTTCCTATGACTTTTTCTCGCGTTCCTACAGCTACGAGATCACTACCTAAACTCTCATGTTCGCACTGTTAGCTGATTTGCCCAAAATTCTGATAGTTTTTCATTGTAGGTTTCATATTGACTTATTTTCTGCAGGTTTTATCATCATATTTTTATGCTCATTATCAAATCATAATTATAATCATATTTTGAATTTTTTTTTTTTTTAAAAGAGTATAAATCAAAATTTGACTTTTAGTGGTTCCGTAGGATATGGACCATTCTAAGCATTTTTATGCATATCAAAAATAGCAAAAGAGTTAAATTTTTTTTTTCATAGTTAAGTTTTCATTTTGAAAGATTTTGGGTGATTAATCAAATTGATTTTTGTCACATTGCAGGTTGGAGCAACAAACCTAATCATGTTTTTTGCAGGTTTTTCTTAGAATGAACTTGCATGTTTAAACACATCTTTCATTGAATGAATGTTGCTCAAATCACTCTCGAATGCCATGGATTAAAATCAACTTTTGATTGGAATGCATTCTTAAAACAACAAAACACAATCTTTAATGCAAAGGATCAATTAATCATTGCTATACCTCACACTTCGACTTTGGGTTTTAAAAAGAATTCACTCAATCTTGAATGCTTAAAAATCAATGAACATTGCATGATTCAAACGACGCTCGAATTAAATTATGTTGACAATCTCTCGATTTCTATTATGTTGATGACGTTGTCAAGTTGGAATTGAACATCTATATCTTAATCACTTGTGTCTTCAATAGATCAGACAATCTAAGAATCAGTTGGTGAAAGAACTCTGCTTTTTAGCCCAAGGTCATATGAATCTTCTCTCCCCTTGTCACCTTTGCAGGCCATATTGGGTGCATAAGACTAGGATCCAAAACCTTGTTTTTAGTTTTAGGAGGCTTGCTTGGGGATTTCATCATCCCTTGGGATGACCTCAACTCCAGCATTTCGACAGAGTATAAAGATCAAGAGGTGAATCCAAAGACACCTCTCTTGGGATCAAAATTCTATCACTCGAGCTAAGCCTCAAGGAACTTTATACCCTTGAGAAGTAAAAGAGGAGAAGTGGGTTACCGCTCCTCTCGGCTGTGTGACATCTTTTTGGTTTCATCTACAGATTTGGGCCTCACGTACGTTGCGTATATCGAGGACTCTCTAGCTAAACCAAATTTTATCCTTGTAGAAAGCTTCCTAGGATGTTGGTGTGTTTGACGTGCTTGCTCCAAACTTTTGTCTGCTTGTTTGTTCATAGCTTTTGAATGAATGTTTGCCAACTTTGGTCAAAATCCCAGAAAAGCAAAAATCTCCTAGCTCAAGGCATACTTAGTGTAGTCACTGCCTCATTAGAAAATCATCTAAGCTCCCTCGCCGCAACCGAATCTATCTATTTATTTGCTTTAGAATAATCCCAAATCCAAAGTCCATCCAAATCATCCCCCCAGCTAGCTAGCAACCCAATCCAAAATCACCCAAACCTTTAAAGAGTCGTTGTCACTCTGCCAAAATTTGCTATCCTATCAATCCTACCAATCAACCAATCTCACCAAGGTTATTCCTCTGACAGAGCATTATCTAGGGTAATCTAGCTTTTGTCACTTGTTATCCCTCATCGCCTTGAGCTAAAGGTTGGGATCCACAAGTGGTCAATCTCGTGTCATGTCCATAGGATCATTAGTCTATCCTCAAGTTGACACAGCCACCACCAAATCCAACACATAGGAAAGAAAAACCCTCACTTTTGACAGCATACCCTTGAAGTCTTCCATCCATAGGAAAGCCAAAAATCTCTAGCCAATCCTCCTTAGGCCTGTCATGCAGCTTTGACTCTCCCTAGGAAATCTTTCATCAGCCAATCCAAAATCTGTACTTAATCCAAATCCAACCATGAGCTTCTGTGTTCATCCATATGCAAGACCCCATCCCCATCTAACTCATCATCAAAACATGAAATCCCAACCCTATCATGATGAGTTTGGTCACATTGTCCTTTCTCCCACTCCATCCTATTCCAATGACAATGATGATCTTGTCGACTACGATAGATATATTGAAAGCCCTAGAGATATTACTCCTAGCATCCCCCAAAATCCAAACATTCCTCCAAACTACTCCATCATTCCTCCCTGCATATCCACAAGTACTCCTTACCATGCCTTTGATAAGGGAAACCCATTATTATCCTCATCCTTACCTCCTCCTTATATTGTGCCCACATATTCCTCTTATACATAAATCATATCTCCATCTTCCTCTACCTTCATCTCCCAACCTCCACCATTCCAAAACAATTATAGTAGCTACATCCCTAGTCCAAATCCACCATCCCAATCTCCTCCAAATCCTCTAACCAATCCTAGTTCTACAATGCAGCACCTCAATCCCCTTACTCCTCTCATTCTAACACATTTATCTCCAAGGAATTTTATAAGGAAACCCAAAGCAAATCCATCTCCCACACCCATCAATCCTCTTACCTCATCCTATTGCTACCATCCCTATCACATCCACCCCACTTATCAAACACCTTCCATCTCCTACCTCCCATCCATCGAATCCCTCCAAATCCCATCCACATCTCCTCCTCCTAGCATTACCCAAAACCCATATAATGAACCTAATGAGTCCCTCCCCCATCAGCTCATCCCCATTGAGGAAACTCCTACCCATCCATCTACCCCACTTAAAGACACCATCCATACTTTTCCGTTCATACCATCTACTCCCATCCATTCATGTCAAAATCTTGTCCAAAAGCATGTTGAAATATCCCTCAACACAATAGAAGATCCTGCCATCCCATTTATTCCCCTAAATGATCCACTTTTACCATCCCCTCCATATCTGAATCCAGCCATCACACCTACTCCATCTCAAAATCCATTTCCATCAACCCATCCCTATCAAGATCCTATCCTTCCATCCCCTTTACTTTATGCTCATACCAATCCCATAATCCATGATGATAGATCCATCGAAAAAGAACTAACTATCATATATGAAGCTTTGACTCCTTTAGCTAATAATGGAATCACATCTTGTGTTCCAAATAATGAACATCATATTGAAGAAAGAAATAAAAGTGTATCTCTAGATGTTGGTATCCCCACTATTCCTACATGGTCCCCAAGTCCTTCCATCTTCACCCCAAAGTTCCCATTCATCTTGTTCCCCATCTATTTTGGGCCCTTATCCTACTACTTATCTCCAACCCTCCATTTTGGGTCCATATATCCCCTACCCAAATCCTCCACCCTTTCCATCCATTTTGGGTCCTTATATACCTAATATAAATCCTTTATCTCCCCCATCTATTTTGGGACCTACACCTTCGTCATTTCCATCTATTTTGGGCCCATATCCTTCATTCCCTCCATCCATTTTGGGCAACTATATCCATTCATATCCTATGTTCCAATCTATCGTTCCATCCCCTCAAATCCACCAGCTGGATCATCAAAGGCACTCATCCTTGAATCCCTTCCAACCTTTAAACCCTATCAATCCATCCATTACCCCTCCATCTCCTCCATGCTCTTGTTCCCATCCCATGGCTAATAGAAGCATATTGGATGCTAAAATAAAAAAGCATAAATCCAAAAATCCACAAAAATCCAAGTCTCAACATGTCCCTTCTAAAATACATGTTCAAGAAGAGAAAAATTTGATCCAAATAAGAGAAAAAGTCAAAAGGCCACAAAGGCCCAAGCTGAAAAAGTCAAAATTCATTTGGATACCCAAGATGCTCATAAAAACAATGCATCTCAAAGAAAAATCTCAATTGGCATCCATTCATGCTACTGAAAAAGCCTCATCCATCCATCCTTTATCCAAATCCCCATATATGCATCCTTCATCCCCCCAATCCACTCTTAGTCCATATACTTCTTATCCTAAATTTCCCATCCTCCCTCTTCCAACTCTACTTTTAGCCCTTATCTTTCTCTTCCTCCATTTTCTCCTCAAACTCGCTCAATCCCATCTTTCCCACTACTTTATCACCTCTCAAGGTGTGTGCCAATGATGATCTTTCCATTTTTCTCATCCATTTACCCACAAGCCTTATGTCTTCCCATCCATTATCTGCCAAACTCCCACCCACCATTCCACTTGTTCCATCCAATCCTTTTCCATCCATCCTACCAACATCTATGAGTCAAAATGCATCAAAAAAAGTCAAAAATAAAATAAAATAAAATAAAAAACAAAAAAACACAAAAAATCATCCAATGGTGAAAACTTGGCAATTCAAGTGCCTTGGACAAGTACCATGATGAAAAATTGGCAAACAAGCATCATGCGTAATCCCTCCATCCAAATGCTCTGTACACTTGGGGGCATGTTCCATCACTCATCATCCCCATCTCATCCCACCATACCAACCACATCCTATCCATTTCACCCACCATCCTCCTTTGGATCTTGATAGAGGTAAAGTCCACCACTAGATACATGCTTTTGGTCATCCCTTTGAGACCCCTTTTCCATCAAAGTTTGCATCCACCTATCCTTTATCTACCCATTCTTTCATCCATCCAATCCCTCCATTGGCCTCATCCACCCATCCTCCTTATCCTCTACCTCATTAACCTTTCACATCCTAGCTTCCATCTATCTCCCTCATCCTCTTGTTGACCAATATTCAATCCTACCGCATCCCTCATACAAAATCCTCTTGAATAGCATATTATAACTGGGGGCACTCTATTCCTTGGAGATCATGTCGTGTCCATCTTTCCATCAATCCTTATCTTTTGGCAATCCTCTACCCAACTCCCTCTATCCACTGTTCCCTTTTTCTTCTATCCTTGCATCTCCCAACATTACCTCCATCTTTCCATCACCTGGTACATCCCTTGTCATTGGTATCTAGCCCTCAACTATCCTTCATCTTGAGCTTCCATTTGCTATCCCCTCATCCTAAGCTTTTCATCTGCTATCTCCTCATCCTGAGCTTTTCATCTGCTATCTCCTCATCCTGAGCTTTTTACTCCCACTATCTTAAGCTTTTCAAAAACCATCTTCTCCTTTTGAGCTTTTCATCCCCTCTATCTCCTTATCCCATGCTTTTCCTCTACCTCCCCATCTCAAGCTTTTCATCCACTATCTTCTCATCCCAAACCTTTCATCCACTATATCTTCATCTTTATCTTTCCCGCCGCTATCCTATCATGCTGCACTTTTGTCTAGTAATTGCTTGTACATCCTTTGATCTATCAGTTGTATATTCCTTGTCCATCATTCCTTTGCTCTTGGTCCCATTGTATATCTCTCATCTCTTCACGTCAGTTCCTACTTGATCATCACTTGCAATTCTCTTGGTTAAGTGCTTTAGTGAATACTTGTACGAGATCCCTTGTCATCAAAATGTTGTCCTAAAGAGTTCTGCTTGACCAGCTCATCCTAGTCCTTGATATTATCGATAGATCCTTGCAAGATGCATCCTTCCTCTTGTCTAATCTTGGTCCTTTAGTATCCAGTCCTACCAATCTCTTTGGCAAAAGGTTAACTTTTTTATGGATTTACATTTTCTTTCGATTTATTTTACTTTTGGGATTTCAAGAATGTTTCTTAATGTATCTCTTCCAAGTGATTTTGGTTGTTCCCTCCTCATGGTCACCATGATCTTTTATATCATGGTGTGCTACGAATGGGGAAATTTGAGTGCAAGGTCTTGATCAGGTCTTTCATCTTTTCTTTTCTGCTTGTGGGTTCCCCAGTATCGTTCCCACTCTGACTCTTCCCAGATTCATGTGTGATGCTGGGGCAATCCTTGTGTGTTTGTTTTGAGTTAGTCCGTTAGTCCTCTGGATGGTTAGTGACATGGCCTTGATGTTCTTGGTAACCTTGGATATTAACCAACACTCCTATAACAAATCTACTGCTCAACTACATGGTGGTACTTCTCTTTGAAGTATCCCCCTGCTCAAAAAGCTTCAATGGATTCCCTTCATCTCCATTATCCCCCATCCATATCCAACATTTGTCTCTCCTACCCCAGCTTTTGCATCAGTATCTCTTTGAATCAATCTTCACTTTTAGCTTTAGGGATCCACCCATCAAATCAATCCACCAAGCCTCATCTTTCAAGATCCACAATCCTAGTCGTAGGGATTTCCGAAACCCATCTTCCATCAATCCAACTCTTTGAAATCCTATTGCATCAGCTTTATAATCCCCTCATCCTTCTCCCTATCCTGGATTCCTTTTTATAGCACTTTTCTCCTTCATCCTCCATCTCCCCCAAAGTCTTAAGCTTGCTTCCTCTTGTGCATCTGATTCTCCTTTATCATTCTCCCATAGTGAGAGTTTGAGAAAATTCAGCCCCTTCTCTTTGCCAATCTGAGTCCCCTTACTTATCCCAAATTCTTGTATTTTTCAAGAAGCCCCCAAGCCTCGTCTTCTCTCCCAGCCGCCTTCTTGAGGGGGCATCTCTAAGTCTAGTCTCTCCTCTTCTTATCCGAGATTGGGGCAACCTTGTTGCTAAAACATCTTCCTCATGTCATCTCTGTTCGAACTTCTTTGAAATAATGTTGTCTCAACACTATGTCAAAGAGGGGAAAAATGTAGACACCTAAATTTGATTACACCACTTTGGTAATCCTATTTACCTATCTCTAAAGGAATCATTAATTAAATTCCTATTTAATTAATCCTTTGCCATCCCCTAGCTAATTAATTTAATTAATCATCTATAGTCCTAAATTGATAAATCAAATAACCCATTATTTATCAATTAATCCTATTCTCCTATCTAATTCCAAATCCCAAATTTATTAAGCCAAACCAAAGTCTCCTCTCTCAAAATATCCCAACCATAAAACTTTATCCCAACCATAAAGCCTTCAATGCTCTTACATGCCCTTAAAAGCTCTTGATTATGAGGGCCATTTAAGGCCTTGAGCCTCCTTTGTTGACTCATCCTTGCCCTTTCCTCCACCCAATGACCCTGTGACATGTGTCACTCCCTGATTGGTGCTAAACAAGCACAATCCATGTGCTCCACTTTGAGTGCATCCTAGCCCTCCCTCACCATCTTACCATCCTTGCATCTTGGCCCTCCATTCCTCCAACCCTTGGCCTATAAATTGAACCTCCCTCCTTCACTAAAAGGCATCCACCTTCCATGCAAAGTTATAATGCTATTTTGAGAGCTCATAAACTACCAAAATACCATTATAATGGAAAAATCACTCCATGACTCCATTGTTGAAACCTTGCCTCATTCACTCCATCCATCCATCTAAGCTTGAGCTATACTTGTGAGCATACATACCTTAAATCAGGGAGATATCTATTGCATCATTGTGTTATACCATTTGGAGCTTACCATTCTTGGTTTGCCTCCATTTGTGGTGATAACAAATCGGTCCTATCTTAAGTGTTTACTCATTTTAGTATTGTTAATACTTTCCTTAATAGTTAGTGTTCATTTTACTCTACTAAACTAGGTGATACAGGGACTTTATACCATTCCATTATGATGTTACCCAGTTAAAGGATTTACAAATTATTCTTAGGTCAACCTTAATCCAAAGGATTTATCCTATACTGATACAATGATTAGAAATTAATAATAAGGCTTGCTCTAATAAAAAAATTACAAGTCACTTATAGATTATAGATCTTTATTTCAGTCCTTCATTCTACTTAGCTTCATTCACTTCAACTTTGATAGCTTGTTCACCCTCAAGCATTCATCTTCTTAAGCCTTCTTTCTTTGCATGCCAATTGTAGACTCTATAGTTTGGCGACCATATGAAGCAACACCCTAGACTCCTTATCTTCCTTGGATTCTTGCACATGCCAACTATTGCTTCATGCCTTACATCCCCTTATAAAGATAATTTAGGTTTTTTTCCTCTCAACTACAATTTTCCATTATGGGGTTAGTTTAGATTCATTGAATCCTTCCTCTTTTCTATTTTTCTCCCTTTAGAAAATTCCTTCACAATCCTCTTTGAATATGCCTCAGAATAATTTACCTTGAATTCTGTGCCACTAGCTCATCAAGCTTATCTTCCACATAGTTCACACAATCTAAGAAATCAACTTTGTTGGCTTAGATTCATCAAATTCATGATTTAACTCATAATGTTGTCACTCAACATTAACTAACCTTTGGTGCTCACCACACATTGTGTTGCTTGACATCCACTAACTATTCACTCGACACATACTAAATTTTATTGATGCTCAATACCAACTAAACTTTACTCGGCTTACACTAATTTCACTTAGTATATACTATATTTCTACTTTTTTCCAAAATAATTGATTTTCTTTTTGGCTTGTACTAACATTGCTCAACACCAACTATTCACTCGATTAGGCTTAACAGAGAGAATTTTCTTTTTGTGTTCTTCCAAACTTACCTAGTGTATACATTGACTTCATCTTTAAGTAGATAAACAATACAACATATTATCCATGTCTCACTTGGTCTTAGTACTTCTTTTCTATAAAAATAAATCAATATTTCCTCTAGGTGCTCTTGTTATCACATTTGATCAAATCCTCTTCATCAATCAAAAAATGATAGGATTCAAACCAAACATGCAATTGTCTCACCAACAAGTAATTGGTTTGACATCATTAACAATATAATGATTGTTTCCAGATTCCACACACACACATATATATAAGTGCACAAAGGTGGGGCTCCACTTAATTTTTTCTTCAATTCAAGCAATAACATGATCACGCTATAGTGTGTGCACAATAGGGGGCATGTGTTATAGATTAGGTTTCCTAACCCTCAAGCTTGAGAAATTCAAAGCATAATTTTTGTACACTATAGAGAAAATGTGCTAAAGTGTGTGTGCACTATATAAATTTTCAAAATAAATACGAACATGTAAAAATTCATTCCAAAATGGAAAGTAAAATCCAATAGGGCTTTCCATGTCAATTTCAACACTGAGATCATACATAAAGTATAACATTTAAGGATATTGTACATCCTCTTCCTTTATCATACTTAAGATACATTTTATGTACATAGTTTTAGGATGTTTGATAATGGTTTCATCTACATAGGAGATAAGATAAAGATTCTTGATTTTGATGGTTTATAATAAATTTCAGACTTGGCCAAATTTTGGGAATGAAATTATTATCTCAACATGATTCCTAGTAGACTATTGATTATAACCTTAGATCCTTCACTTGTGTATTATCATTTAAAATCATTACTCATTGTACATTAATTATATGTTATCTTTAGTTTTTTAATTGACATGTATATTTAACCATGTTGAGAGAGAGAGTATCAATAATCATAGGGTACACTTTAGAGTTCTAATTGGTTGCAATATATCGTAAGGGGTCAAAATGGGTTCTAGGTGGTCCTATGACCCCTTACAACCCATTATGGCTCCTTAGAACATATTAGGACCCCTTACAAAACATTGATCATTGTTGGAAACTATTTTTCTCTAATGTATCCTAATATATTTTAATCTTTCCAAAGGTGTTTTAATGCATCCTACGTGGTTGTAAGAATCCTTAGGATTAATTGCAACCCTTTAGAACCCATTCATATCCATGTTAACACACATTAGAACCCCTTAGAACACATTAATCATTGTAGGATATACTTTAGGGTTCTAATGTGTCCTAATCAATCTTAATTGTTCCTAAGTGGTTTTAGTGAGCCCTAAGTTGTTATAGGAACTCATAGGACTCATTACAATTTCCTAAGACCTATTACTACCCATTATGACACATTATGGAACTTTATACAATATTAATCATCATGGGATACACTCTAGGGGTATAAGTATTCTAATGTGGTCTAATGTGTCCTAAGTGATGTAGAGAAGTTATAATTTAGCTATCACTCCAAAGTTTCCTTATAGGATCTTGCCAAGCTATTGGCTTCAAGTGTTGAAAATCACATCCAAATTCATACAAATATTTATAAAAAAAAATTGTGGTCTTAAATCCACTCTAATAACATGTTCCAATTGGTAGATTTAGCCTCTTAAGGCAAATTTCAATATTTTCTTCTTTAGGTTCCTACTTTCCTAGTAGCCCTTCCTAGGTTGTTTTGCTCTCTTAACTCTCAAATTTCTCAAATCACCTACCAATCAAATGATTATTCTAGAAACCATTTGGGGATTATTAATAAACCCCAAAACTCAACTTCCATCTCCCACAAATACTCTATTAAATATTCAAAAGATCAAAAACCTAATAGGCCTAAGAAACTACCAAATAATTTTTTTTAAATTTTTTTTTAAATGATGTGATCAATTAAAGAAACATCAAATTTATTTATTTCCTAAGTTTCAAACCTTAACTCAGTCATGCATGACAGATATTTGAGTTTGTAAAGTTCTAGTTTCCCAGAAAATATGACTAACAATCCACTAGGGCTTGCTAGAAAAGTTCACAAACAACATGGCCACAAAAACTAGTTTTAGAATATGTTAGAGGACTCTCCAAATTATCAAACTCCAAGAGGTCATGATTTTTGGCTAGTGAAAACTAGACAAATATGTTATTTTTTAACAAACCCTTGATCATAGGGTAGTTTTAGACCACCTTCTAGAGGATTTGACCTTTCTTGCATATATATGCATATCAAGACTTCAAAATTGTTACAAACAAGAGCCAACTTAGCCCTTGAAACAAGAATGATGATTACAAGCATAGTGCAGCCTGTACATGTCTATACCAAAGTTTGAAATAGCAACATATACTAAAAAATTAGTGTTTCTTAAATTTTTCATGTGCAAATTGATCCAAACCTATTTCAATTCCTTGAAAACTATTCAATAATAATCTCATTTGATCATTTTTGGCATAAATACATATTTCTCATCACTTTTCATGATCTTGTAAAGCCAATAGGCTTTTAGTCTTCCATTGTTGCCAAAATTGAATAGTTGCAAATGTGCAACTTTTGCAATATTCAAGAAATATTAATTTAGTATGCATTCCTACTAATATGAACTTCCTAAGACCTTTCAATAACCTTAATTATGAACTAAACAATCTAACTACATGCTCATAGGCCAATTTACTACTTAGACATGATGGCTTACAAGGGTTCCAAGTCATGCCAATTCCTTATAAAGTGGGCCTTTATTACACTTAATGCAATCAAATTACTTAAAAACATGAAATAAACTATCCTAACATTCATGGTAGAACTATGTACATATGGAAATGAAATAAATAAGAAAACTTTTCATGTGGGTGCCCCTTCACTATACTTCCTAGGAAAATTTATCTCAAGAACACTTGAGATGACCTCTTGTAGAGTGGTACCCTTCTTCTTGATGTCCTCTACTATCATCCACACAACATCTATTTCATAATAACCCTTTTTTTTTTGACAAGGTACTACTTATACTCGTTTCCTTTGGTCTTCTTCACAACTTTGGTATCAAGTATCTTCTCTATTTTTGGTGGTTCCTTCAATGGTAGCTCTTCAATGTTTTCCACATCTACAATATGTCCTATATCATTATCTTTAATATCTTCCTCAAATGGTGTTATTTCCACTATGTTGAATATTGGAGAGCTCCCAATCTTAGGTGGAAATTGAATCTCATAGGCATTGGTTCCAAACTTCTTCACTATTTAGAAAGGACCTAGTTTTCTCAATATAAGTTTGTTATGCTTCCCTTTTGGTAACCTTTTCTTCTTGAGCTTGACCCACACTAAATTTCCAACTTCAAATTCCAAGTGTCTCCTTTTTTTATTAGCATATTTCTTGTACTTTTAAGAGAATTTATGAAGTAATTCTTTGACTTCATCATGGATATCCTTGATGGCCATGGAAACATATTCTCCTTGTGCACTAATTTTCTCTTGTGAACTCATGTCACTTAGTTTTGAGACCCCTCTAGGATGAATCCTGTTGGCGCTCAAAATTGTAGCTCCGATTTTGAGTACCATTGAGAAAATTAAGCCCTATAAGAACTTTTAAATGCATGTGTACCCGGCTGTCCATTTGAGGCCTAAGAGGTGTTTAATGCTTCTAACACCTTCCATTCAGCATGTCCACTTGTTTCGTGAGGTTAAATTTCCATTCTAAGTCATTTTGTGAAGTCCTATTTTATGTAATTTCAAAATCTACATTTTCACCTAAGTGTCAAACATTGACAGGAGGCCATGTTTGCATGTGAATATCTCGCACCCAGTAATGTTTCATGACTCACAACTTTGGGAGTGTCTAGTGTCCATACCTATGAGCCTATGTTTCAGATTTTGAGTTGTTTCAAATCCATTTGATTAGGTTTCAAACCCCTCAAAGTTGGTAGTTTATTGTTTTCATGCATTTGCAAATTGTACAAAATTATGGGAAGCCCTATTTGACCTATCATAACTTTTGACCAATTGACCCAAATGAGAAAATTCCCATTTTTTTGCATTTTAAAGGTCAAAGACATGCTATAATTCAATTTTGAACTTATGAAAAATCCATTTAATTAGTTTTCAAATGCGATTCCAAATGCAATTTCTAACTATTTACTAGTGTCAAGAAATGCAAATTTGTTGGAACCCCTGTTCATAATGTTATAACTTGAAATCTATGATAGGTGAAATTGAATGGATTGTACCACTATGTTGTACTCTAAAAATACTTTTAGTGTGCCAATTTTCAAATCATGACGAATCTATCTGCACACTTTCCCAGGTCAATTCTATTTGCAAAAATTGCTTTTCTGACATTGTTTCCAGCCTACAAATTCTGAGTAGCCCACTTTGACTACTTTCCATTTGCACCCTATTATTCATCATGAGCCCAAATCCCAGATTTATACTCTCCTCATGATAGTGAACCGACGCCCTAGTTTTCATTTTCTAGAGAATCAGTTTTCCTTATTTTCAGAGAAAATTTTGAATGCAATTTATTGTTTTCTAACATGTTTTCTTGCAGGCAGTTCTAAGAGGTCAATTTTGGCGATCAATATCTTTTGACTGAAAATTTGTCATGAGACAAGATTTGATAGGGTTCAACTATGTGGAACAGAGAATCGGTGTGTTTGATTTCAGAGCCTAGTCAGAGGTTTGGGTCAATTTTTAAGGCTAGTCAAGTGACCTCCTGGCACGAAATTGACAAGTTGTAGAAAGAGGTGAATTAGAGTTTCAAATGCTAACTTGGTGGTCAAATTTGTTTTGAATTAGTGTCGAATGTTCAATAGATCAATTTGGCAATTCATTTGTTTGAAAATGAATTTTTTTTTAGTCAGACCCACTTTGGGGCCCGACTAAATGGTTATTAGATTACTAAACCATGGGTGTAATAGTTGAGTGAGTGATAGTAAAAATCCACCACACTTCTCTATCTAAATATGATTGGGTTAGAGTTTTCTCTCCACCAAAATTTAATGGGTTAGTCTGCTTAGATAATGCTCCAAAAAAGGATGGAATCCCATTTCTATGTACTACACCTTTAAAGTTCCAATATGCAAGTTTCTTAATGCATGACTATGTTTGCACAGGAAATGGGTTTTTGAATATTCAATTGATCAATTAGCAAGTTAACTTTTCTTTAGCATTGTTTTCGAAGGGATCTTCTTGGTTCCAGTCATAGTTGGTCACATTTTCATGGCTATCATCATGCAAATATTGGTGAGAAGAAGCCATTTCTCAGTCGGGAACCTTGAAAATTAAATAAAATAGAGAAAATTAGATTTACAAAAAGAAGGTTGTCTTCTCTCTGATAAATGCCAAGCACTGGTATGTGCCAAAACCACCATAAAGCAATTAGATCTTGATGATCACATGTATGAAGAAGAGAACATTTTGTCAAAATCTTCAAGGACACAAGAGCATTTGCAATTTGATGAAAAAGTTCACTTGGCTCAACCTATTAATTCTACTACTCTAATGCTACAAGAAGGTCAATAATATCCCTGTCTGATAGTAATTACTATGACTACTCAAAGAGATCAATGGATATTGGAGAGATTACATATGGAAAAGTTTATTTTAAGGGTTGAGCTATACAAGTGGCTTGAAGATCTTGAAATAGAAAAAAGTACAATAATGGATAGGAAGACATTGACTCGTGCTCTACAAAGACTTCAAAAATGAGGGCCACTATAAGTCTATATTAGTAAGCATACCTGTTGTAACCAATTGTGGCTACAGTAGAACAACTGAAGTGATCTTATATCCATATATTGAAGTAGGACCAGAATGTATGGGGCAAATTCATAAAAAACTAAGAAGTTTTAAGATGCAAAGTTCTTTTGAGTGCTTGAAGATGAAGCTCGCAGCCATGAAAAATAAAGAAGCCCACATGTGGAGGCACTGAACTAGTGGCAGGGGAGCTTGGAAATGCTACAAGAAAACACACACATCACAAAAGAAGATGCCATAAAAAGGGGCAGGGGACATGCGAGGAATAATAACCCATGCAATTAAAAGGAAGGTCAGTTATTTGAAGGGAAGTTGCTCATCCAACAAGACTTCCCACAACAAGTGGTAGTAGAGGGAGCTCCTAGAAGCAAGTGGCAATGTAAAAAGAAGCCCCACATAGAAGCATGAACAGGACATCCATGCTACAGGGAAAATCCATGATGGGAGATGGCATGCAAAAAAGACAAAGCAATCAACATATTGAAGAGACCCACGCTTATACCTGCTAGGAAGATCCACACAAGGGGCAAGGGAGGCATTAGAGGAAGCTAGTTAGACAAAGGAAGCCAACATTAAAAGCAGGAACTCCACGTTGAATGGGTAGCACAATAAAGACAGATTCCCTATGCCAAAAGGATCACAACAATCCAAGGTAGTGAAGTAAGAACAACCCACACACATGCAGAGGAACCTCATGTTTTGAAGTGTCCACCAAGATGCCCACGTTAAGGAAAAGATAACCCATAGTGCTAGTCAAAGGAGCAAACATGTGAACAAATAATAGTCCACGAAATTAGCAAACCTGGAACAACTCTATAGTAGCACCAGTCAAAGGTGCATCCATGTTTTCAATGGTGGAAGCTACTGAAGAATGAGAAATGATGTCTAAAGCCAAAGAAAAGTAGGGGTCTATGTGAGAAGAAACTCATGTATCATGCAAAGGAAGAACACCATCAAAACTCATGCCATGAAAGGTTGCGAGGTGTGAGGAGAAGATGTGTATGAAGAAAGGAGATGCAGTCATGGCCATAGCTGATAGAGCAAGGAAATATAAGTTTATCCCACATGGATTATATGGTGAAATTTTTAAGTGTTTAAATACCATTGGACTCATAGTGTAATGTGTCTAAAAGACATGGTTATTTTATAAGCCACAAGCTCATATGTGGAGGGGCCTGAGGGCTCAAAAGTCAAATTTTTGAGTTGCGAAGTGCTAATGGCTCGAGTATGAGCATAAGAAGGATGAAGATGGCTTTCCACTCTTACATCCAAAGTGGCTCACATATGAGAATAAAGTAAGATTTAGAGGCATTTTGATGCTCCAGTGGTTCAAGCTTCATGTATGGATGTAAATAAAATTTTTAAGACCTTCGATGTTATGAGTTTCTCAGCCCCATATAAGCATAAAGCAGGCCCAAAGTGTATGAGCATGAAGGTAAAATAAAAGGCTCTCGATGCTTCAGGTTTGAAATATTAATATAATAAAACATTAACATTGAAGGGGCCCATAAGCACATAAAGAAGGATTTGAAAGCCTTCGGTGCTATGGAGGTGAAGGAGTTAAGAAAATTAATTAATATTAAAATATTAATTAATTAAAAATGTCTCAAATGTTGCACAGCCAATTAATTTTGACAAGTGGCAAGGGGATAATAAAAGTGAAATATAAAATAAAATCAAGGTCCAAATATTCAATGCATAAATCATTAAAATGCAAAGATCTAAATGAATTTCAAAATTTCATATAGTCTAACTATATTAAAAAAAATTAATTTTTCATTTTAATGCAAAGCCATTGCCCAGGACTGAATTTTTCAAACTGCTACCAGAGGGGCAATTTTTGTCCAAAATAGGCACTATATTATATCGTTGGAACTAGGAGACAATGAATTTTCTAGATATGGGGTCAAATTTTGAGCAGGTCTTTACTAGTTCAAGTTATAAGTAGTTTTGTGTTTTCCAAGGCATTCTCAGTGGAATGGGCAGAATTCATGGTGGAGCATTAGAATTAGTTGGGGAACAAACATTGATGTTTGTTGAAGCATAAAAAAAATTCTAGAAATGTTTTTACCCCTTTAGAATTTAATTTTAACCAAATTTTTCCTTTTCCTTGTTCCAAATCAAGCATCAGATCAATTACTTGTTCAATCAGATATTTTGTGCTTTTGGAGGCAAAACTAATTGAAGATTTGATATGCAAATTGCAAAGAGATATTTTTTTAGCTTGTTGAGAAGGTTTTCCAAGTGGACACATGTCAGCTGTCAATCAGATCTGAGAATTAACTCTTCTCCTATATCTTTCTTTCTCTCATCTATTGTAGAGGTTGGTTCCAGTCTTTGGAGAAAAACCACTCACTATTATGATACCATGTCTTGGTTCCAGTTTTGATCTGTTCCCATACTGTGACACCACATTTTCCTTCAGCAAATTTCTCTTGTATGAACAGCAATAATGAAGAGAACATATATAGTTCAAATCTTTTAGGTGTTTCTATGTTTTGATTGCATGCATATAAATGTATTATTTCAAAGAAATGAATACAAAGGGGCAAAAATTTCATTAGTTTCATTCTGATTCTCGTCTCCTATCTCAGTAATCTTCAATGTTTTATGATCTTTGAAAAAAGAGCCTAGGTCATAGTTGCAGTCCCTTACGGTTGTATGTTGTTTCATTATTTCTTGTAACTCAAGGGGTTATGTAAATGCTTCAGAGAAATCAGCAAGGTTGCAAGTTTATTGAGGGGGATACCATGTAAGAATGAGATTTAGATTGAATATGGATGTCTATTTAAAAGGTGAATGGATAGATCATATATCTAAATATATGAATAAGTATTAGGTATCCATATGTGTGTGTTTGATTCATGGAATTTCCCAATAGATAAGGCATTGATCAGTTACAAGATCACTTGTTCCTACTACTGCATATTAGGGGTTTTATTGAATTCAACATCATTAACCAAATGCTTTTCCCCCATTCATGTTGAAGAACTGAAAGGTCTAACCCTCACTCAGCTTGTGAGATTCATAGATTTGCATTTAGCTACTATAGATCTATGTTATTGCATGAGTTATTAGGAGATATAGGGTTTTTCATCTATAGTAAATAGGTTCAGATTTATGGTTTAATTGCATTGGTACCATACATCAAAACCTCAAGGTTAACCCACCTAGGTCTTGCAAAGCCTGAAGAGAAGAAGGGTCAAGCTTTATAGTTGGCCTAGTGTCTGAAATGATGTGTTAAAGATGGGAGTTAGTTGCCCCTAGATGTATCATATTCTCATTAGGGTAATTAGAAACCTACAACATTTTCAAACACCAAAAAAATGATGACTCTATTCGGGAGTTGTATTGAATCAAAATGATAGACAAACCTTGAGAATTTAACAAAAAGGGGATTCAATACAATAGGAGAAATGTGTGAAAAAATTGTAGCAGTAAGTTAATTGATGTGTTTTCCAAATTTCTTACTCAAATATCATGCACCCCAATGATGCTTTTTTTCAAGACAGCAGTAGCTTTGATGAATTCAATGCAGATTGTGTTTTTACTAAGTTTTATTTCTAGTCAATTCAATTGGTTGTGGTTTTCAAAGTACTACTATATTTTCAAAGTCAGAATGGTTTAAAGATGGTTTCCCTCTTCTAGGTGTTTTATGTTCTGCAAGTTGGAAATCTAGTTTAGATCTATCATGTTATGCATCATGTTTTAAATCTTTCTCACAATTATGAGTGACGACTCTCTAAAAGATCTCTATATTAGTGCAGTTTGGTTATATATATATATATATATATATATATATATATATATATATATATATATATATATATATATATATATATATATATATATATATATATATATATATATATATATATATATATATATATAATTTTATTTTCAAAGAGTTTTCAGCTGAATTAGGCAAATCTAAAAGTTATGTTGAGTTTTAAGAAAGAAGAGAGATATATAAGCTCTTGACTAATGAGTTTCAAAGTGTTGTTTGATCTATTGTCATCTGAGTTTTTGAATGATTAAAAATGAATCACAACGACAATTTCATTTAGTTCTCCTCAAGGAGATGGCGGCTCTATAAGGATTTGATTAGTGGTGTGAGGAATTGAGACTAGCACCAGTGCCACTCAATAGATCAAAGGTTTCAGCATCAACACTTGAGGTATTTTATTTTTCATGATGTCATTCTTGTCATGAAAGAAAGTGGTATACGTGTGTGTTCTCCATCAAGTGATTTTCAGCAATAAGAGGAGGAGAATAGTTCAAAAGTTTCATATACTTCATTGAATTGAGTTTCAACTTGTTTTTTTTTAAGTTTGTGAAGTGTATTTGAAGAGATTCATTGGTAGAAGGTTGTATAGATCCACTACAAATTACAAATCATAATTATTGGTGAATGAGTTTTGAATCTTTGAAGAATGTTAAGTTTCATTTCATCTAGTATGTAGCCTGTTAGTAAAATATCTAGATCTATTTCTACCAAGTGGTATATGCCATTATGCTTTAATGGTATCTATGGTTTCCCAAAATTTATTCCTAATGATATTAGAAAATTTTTGCCTAAGTTTAGTGGGAACTATACTGTTTCAACTAGTCATCATGTTGAGTTGTTCAATGATTTGATGGGTGACTATGAGATTTCTCATGAGGACATGCACATGAAGTTATTTGTTCAAACCTTGGAAGGTGATGTTAGAGACTGGTTTTCTTTTCTACTAGCATGTTCTATTTCATCTTAGAGTGAGTTGCATTCCACCTTCATGCAACAATTTGGAGAAAGGATAAGCATATATGATTCTTATGATAAGTTTTTAAGGATTCACATTGAGGATGGTGAACTTCTTCCCCAATTTAACATCAAATTTGCAAGAGTTTTGAATGAGATCCCTAAGAGATATAGACCTGATGATCAAACATGTTTAGTTGTTCACTTTGATACATTTGACAAGAAAATGAACTATCTACTAAGGGATAAAGAACCATAGACATTATATCAGGCTTTAATGACTTCTAGGGTTATTGAGAATAATTTGAAGTATGGAATGATTAGAGGTTATTTTTCTATGAATGATTGTTGATATAATGTGTTTGAAAGAAAGGATGAATGTGGTGTAGATGCTTTAGTTTCAAATAAGCTTATCAATACCCCTATTGTAATGAATAATTAGATTGAAATTTCAAATCAGGCTGTGTGTATAAAGAAGGTTAGTTCTATTGCAAATGAAGACACATATATTCATGATGTTACAATAGTAGGATGTATTTCAGACATTGATAGGGTTTAACATTATGTTGATTTTATGAATCAAGATTTAGTTACAGCAGTAAGTTCTTCTCATGATAATTATATGTATGATGATATAACAAACACTTCAAAATTTGAGGTTGCTACACCTAGATCTCAGTCTTGTGCAAGTGAGAAGACTTCAAGAGTTATCTCTCTAATCATAAGTTTGATGTTTTTGATATGACATGTCATGGAGAGATAACACAAGATGAAGAATGTGAATCACTTTTATCTCAGTCATAGTCAGAAGAATAGAGCACACATGTTTCTAATGTTTCAACAATAGATGGTAAGATGGACTCACTTGACCAGTTAGATATACAAGAAATGATTATCTTATTCATAGATTGCATCATGTTGAGAATGTTATAAAATATAAAGTTGAAAGACATTCATCTCAATGTGAGAACAAAGAAGCTGAAAGTCATGTTTCAAGTGATGACAATAAAGTTGTTGATCTGACATACTATGAAGAAGCATCCAATGAAGAAGATGATGATAGTGGTTGCTTGAATCAAAGTGAGGCAAATGATACTGCATGCTCATTTTCATACAAGTCTAGTGTTGATTGGGAAGAAGAAACCAATGATGGAAGTGAACATTCATCTAAAGGTGAAGGTATGAATTCATTTTCTAAATCTGAAAATGAAAGTGCATCTCATTTTTTGCATTATACAAATCAGTTAGTCAATGAAGAATTTGAAAATGATTTGTTCTCAAGGTATGAAGATAAAGAAATGTTGAATCCAATTAATGTTAATGAATTTGAATATGAAGATTTCAAGGAAGGATTGTCAAGTGTTCCTACATTAGATAGTAAATTCACAGTATGTAGTGAGGGGTTTAGGAATGAATCATGGTCTATTCGTAATGGTTATCCTAAATAAGATAATGAAGAGAGTGTAATTATGGACACTATATGTTTGGTAGAAGAAATAGAAAGTGAGTCTTCATATAGTTCTAACTTTTCTTCATATGCTAAAAGTTTCCATGAGGATGAAATGGGTAGTGAATTTAAAGTGTATACTAATGCTTTATATGATGAAGGTTGTGAGGATGAACAACTCATTTTTTGTCCAAATATTCAAAGAAGATCCATACATGGAGTTATCAATCCATTGTTTGAAGATGACATGGAAGTTTTAGATTTAGTTGAGCTAGATGCAAATGGTGATACATTGTCATACTACTGTAACGAGTCAGAATATTGTTCTTCCATTTGTGATATTAAATTTTCTAATGATGTTGCATTTTGTGAGCTTGAAGATGAGGTGTTTGATAGAGTTGTCTTTGAAGAGAAGCCGAAACTTCACAGTAAGTTTTATGATGATTCATATGAGGTAAAGACTAATCAACATTTCAATATAATGAAGATACATTGGGTGGTTGTGAAGTGATTTCAGATTTTGATGATAATATTATGTATGAATATAAATATGATTGCTCATTTGAAATCCAACTGGCAACATTCGAAGAGATGCAAAGTCAAGGTATGAGTAACATATATAACTCATTTGATGAAGTTGAGTATAAGGCCTTTGTATTTCCATTTGATGATGTTCATGAGCCAGTTTCTAAAGATCATTTTTAGTTTGATTTTGATGTTCATGAGAATGCTAATTTTTTTTCATAGTGAGCAAGAGTTTGAAGTTATGCCAAGTTTTTACATGCACTATGAAAAGTAATGGTGATGATTTTGTTTTGCCGATCGAAGAAATGAAGATGTGTGTCTGATTGGTAAAACTGATATGAATGATAGTAATAGTTTACCTAATGCAAGTTCAAATGAGAATTAGTTTTTTGATAGGGGTAAAATTTTTTGAGAATGTTCGATGGCCTGGGGCCATCATTTGTACATAGTGGTATTTGTTTTTTGCTTTCAATAAAGTTGTTTGAGAAAATTTTTGCTATCAAGTGTGTGGTCTACTTCTCCTAGAGATCTAAATCCTTTCCATGGCCACAAGGGACATGCATCCCTAGATAGAGCCACTGTTGGCACTCAAAATTGTAGCTCTGATTTTGAGTACCATTGAGAAAATTAAGCCCTATAAGTTCTTTTAAATGCATGTGTACCTGGCTATCCATTTGAGACCAAAGAGGTGTTTAATGCTTATAACACCTTCCATTTAACATGTCCACTTGTTCCATGAAGCTAAATTTCCATTCTGAGTCATTTCGTGAAGTCCTACTCTATGTAATTTCCAAATTTGCATTTTCACAAGTGTCAAATAGTGACAGGAGGCCATGTTTGCATGTGAATATCTTGCACCCAATAAAGTTTCATGAATCACTTCTTTGGGAGTGTCTATTGTCCATACCTATGAGTCTATGTTTCAGATTTTGAGTCATTTCAAATCCATTTGGTTAGGTTTCAAACACCTCAAAGTTGGTAGTTTACTATTTTCATGCATTTGCAAATTGTGCAAAATTCTGGGAAGCCTTGTTTGACCTATCATAACTTTTAAAAAGTTGACCCAAATGAGAAAATTCTTATTGCATTGCATTTTAGAGGTTAGAGACATGCTATGTTTCAATTTTGATCTTATGACAAATCCATTTAATTAGTTTTCAAATGCGATTCCAAATGCAGTTTCTAACTGTTTATTGGTGTCAAGAAATGCAAATTTGTTGGAACCCCTATTCGTGATGTTATAACTTGAAATACATGATAGGTGAAATCAAATGGATTGTAACACTATGTTTTACTCTAAAAATACTTTTAGTGTGCAAATTTTCAAGTCATGATGAATCCGTCTACACACTTTCCCAAGTCAATTCCATTTGCAAAAACCACTTTTCTACCATTGTGTCCAATCTGCAAATTTTGAGTAGCCCAATTTGACCACTTGCCATTCGTGCCTTGTTATTTTTCATGAGCCCAAATCCCAAATTTATACTCTTCTCATGATAGTGAACCAATGCCCCAATTTTTATTTTCCAGAGAATCAATTTGCCTTGTTTTCAAATCCAAATCTAAATGTAATTTATTGTTTTCTGACATGTTTTCTTGTAGGAAATTCTAAGAGGTCAACTTTGGCAGTCAATATCTATTGACTAAAATTTCATCATGAGACAAGATTTGATAGGGTGCAAGTATGTGGAACAGAGAATTAGTTTGTTTGATTTTCGAGCCTAGTCAAAGATATGGGTCAATTTTTAAGGCCAGTCAAGGGACCTCTTGGCACAAAATTGACAAGTTGCAAAAAGAGGTGAATTAGAGTTTCAAATGCTAATTCAGTGGTCAAATTTGTTTCAAATTAGTGTTAGATGTTAAATAGATCAATTTGGCAATTCAGTTGTTTGAAAACAAATTTTTTTTTAGTCAGACCCACTTTGGGACCCGACTGAATGGTTATCAAATTACTAAACCATGGGTGAAATAGTTGAGTGGGTGACAGTAAAAATCCACCACACTTCTCTATCCGAATATGATTGGGTTAGATTTTTCTCTCCACCAAAATTTAATGGGTTAATTTTCTTAGATAATGCTCCAGAAAAGGATGGAATCCCATTTCTATGTATTGCACCTATAAAGTTCCAATATGCAAGTTTCTCAATGCATGACTATGTTTGCACAGGAAATGGATTTTTGAATATTCAATTGATCAATTAGCAAGTTAACTTTGCTTTAGCATTGTTTCCAAAGGGATCTTCTTGCTTCTACTCATAGTTGGTCATGTTTTCATGGCTATCATCGTGCAAATATTGGCAAGAAGAAGCCATTTCTCAGTGTAGAAGCTTGAAAATTAAATTAAATAGAGAAAATCAGATTTATAAAAAGAAGGTTGTCTTCTCTCTAATAAAGGCCAACCACTAGTATGTGCCAAAACCATCATAAAGCAATTAGATCCTGATGGTCACATGTATGAAGAAGAGAAAAATTTGCAAAAATCTTTAAGGACACGAGCATTTCAAATTTGATGAAAAAGTTCACTTGGCTCAACCTATTAATTCTACTACTCCAATGTTGTGAGCAAGTCAAAGATATCTCTGTTTGACTGTAATTACTGTGATTGCTCAAAGAGGTCAATGGATATTGGAGAGATTGCATATGGAAAAGTTTATTTTAAGGGTTGAGTTGTACAAGTGGCTTGAAGATCTTGAAAAAGGAAAAAGTACAACAATGGACAAGAAGACATTGACTCATGCTCTACAAAGACTTCAAAAATGAGGGCCACTGTAAGTCTATATTAGTAAGCATACTTGTTGTGACCAATTGTGGCTACAATCGAATAACTGAAGTGATCTTACATCCATCTATTAAAGTAGGACCAAAACTTATGGGGCAAATTCATAAAAAACTAAGAAGTTTTGAGATGCAAAGTTCTTTTAAGAGCTTGAAGATGAAGCTTGCAGCCATGAAAAATGAAGAAGCCCACATGTGGAGGCACTAAACCAGTGGCAATGGAGCTTGGAAATGTTGCAAGAAAACCCATGCATCACAAAAGAAGATGCCATATAAAGGGGTAGGGGAAGTACAAGGAATAATAACCCACACAATTAAAAGGAAGGTCAACTATTTGAAGGGAAGTTGCTCATGCAACAAGACTACCCACAATAAGAGGTAGTAGAGGGAGCTCCAAGAAGCGAGTGGAAATGTAAAAAGAAGCCCCATGTGGAAGCATGAATAGGACATCCACACTATAGGGGTTATGTAAATGCTTCAGAGAAATTAGCAGGGTTGCAAGTTTATTGAGGGGGATATCATGTAAGAATGAGATTTAGACTAAACATGGATGTCTATTTACAAGGTGAATGGATAGATCATATATCTCTCCATATGTATGTGTTTGATTCATGGAATTGCTCAATAGATAAGGCATTGATCAGTTACAGGATCACTTGTTCCTACTACTGCATATTTTGGGTTTTGTTGAATTCAACATCATTAATCAAATGCTTTTCCCCCATTCATGTTGAAGAGCTAAAAAGTCTAACCCTCACTCAGCTTGTGAGATTCATAGATTTGCATTTAGCTACTATAGATTTGTGTTATTGCATGAGTTATTAGGAGATATAGGGATTTTCATCTATAGTAAATAGGTTCAGATTTATGGTTCAATTGCAATGGTACCATACATCAAAACCTCAAGGTTAACCTGCCTAGGTCTTATAGAGCTTGAAGAGAAGAAGGGTCAAGCCTTATAGTTGGCCCAGTGTCTGAAATGACGTGTTAAAGATGGGAGTTAGCCACCCCTAGATGTGTCATATTCTCATCAAGGTAATTGGAAACCTACAACATTTTCAAACACCAAAAAATCCCATACATCACTTTAAATGGAAACTCTCTTGTACTCCTATCGATGTATTTTTTATATGCAAAATCAGGTTGAGGTATGATTGCATCCCACTTTTCTCCAATTTTCTATAGAAGGATAAATTTGTGCCATGATTCCTCCATAGAGTCCTCCAAAAAATTTCATCAAACTTCGCATTACGATCTTAACCTATGCTAAGAGATAGTTCATGAATCCTTATAAATTATTTGAAAAGAAAATCTTCTATATGAGAGGCATCATTGGTTTATATTCATGGCAAGAAGTGAGCCATCTTGCTAAACCTATCAACTACAAAAAGCACACTAGCATACCTTATTTTTGTCCTTGGCAGCCCCATTGCAAAATCCATTATTATTATTTCTCATGGCTTGGATAGTATTGGTAAAGGTTGATAGAGCCATGCATTTATAGTCCTCTCTTTAGCTCTTTTACAAATCATGCATGTTTTTCCACAAAGTTTCTCACATCACTTTAAAGTTTTTTCTGATAGTAATATCTCCAAACCAACTCTAAGGTTCTACCCTCTTCATCAATAAATAGAGAAGATTGTCCAAACTTATTGTTGCAACGAATAGTTCCATTAGATATATCAGATCTTTTTTTTTTGTTACTTTTACGATTAAATGAATCATATCTATTGCATGCGTTCACTTGATTAGAAGTATTATTTTTGTTGCATCCTTTCTTAACCATGGGATCAAATAATTTCCTCAAGTTAGATTATCCTTTATTAGTACTAACCTCAACCACAACTTCTATTGTTCTCAAACTAAAATTCTTAAAAACACTTAGGTTATTTCCTCTTCATCCTTTCTCATCCTTCAAAGGAATCAAAGAACAATTCCTTTCATCCTTCTCAACTATAAAAATATTATCTCTACAATCTCAACTATAACAATATTCTTTCCACAATCATGTATAGCTCATCTATCAAATTGCAAAGGTCTTCCAAGTACAATATGACAAGAACTCATGTCAACCATGTCACATAAGAATTCATCCTTAAAAGGTCCAATATTGAAATTAACCAAGAATTTTTCTCTACCCTTCACCCAATGGTCATCTTCAAACCAACTAGCACCATAAGGAGTAGGAAGTTTTAGCCTCTTTAATCTAGGTTTTTTAATCATTTCCTCAAATACAAGATTATTAGTACTACCTCCATCCATAATAACCTTGCAACATTTACCTCCAAACTTATAAACAATTATAAATAAGTTCCTTCTATGTTCTAGTTCCTCATCCTTCTTATCCAATGTGATTCTTCTCATCAAAAGATATTGTCCAACTTTAGGTGAAGCCAAATCAAGATTAGAAGTTTCCTCTTTCTGATATTAATAAAGTTTTTTTTGTCAATCTTTCTACCAAGACATTCAAAATCTTGGTGTCCATCTTTGCCACATTTTTAAAAATTACCTTTAAACAAAAAATTCTTATGAGAGACTACTTTCTTACCTTTATCCACTTTTTCCAACTATTTACCTTGCTTTCTTACCAACTTATCTTTTTCCTTTAATCCATATTGATAAGCATCTTTAATTGAACTAAGTTTCAACATACTCAACTCATTCTCAATATAGCACTTAAAACTTTTAACCTCTAAAATTATTCACCACACATTCATCTCATAGTCTATGCATATAAAATAAAATACCAAATAAAGCATATACATGCATAGCATGAAAATAAATATTCAACACATGTATGACACAAGATATTTGGTTACCTAGAAACCCTTCAAGAAGAAGGTAAAATTGGGGTGGGAATGACACCCACAAATCTTCACCACTGCAGTAATAACGTATATCTAATGAAAGTTACAATGTTTGACCATGAAACATGATCTACCCTATGAAAGGTGTACCCTATTAAAGGCTTACAAGATTTTTAGATCTTATCCTATTAAATTATTTAAACACCCTGCTAAAAGTGTGCCTAGTAAGAGGACTTTAACTTACAATGAAGTAAGCACCGTATTAAGGGATTTACAACAACCTGTTAGGACTACTTTGTTAAGAGATTTAACTAATTCACCTATTGAAATGTCTTAGCAATGATCCTTGAGTTAGAACTCTATTGCTTGATGTCAAATCACCTTTATACTGATGTGTACTTGATCCTTTCTAATTAGATGTACTTTTGTTGTCCTCTATTCCCTTTCCTCTATTCTCCTTTAACTGATTATGTAATGTAACTCAATTCATAACACCTTAATCACCATGAATACTCTATTTGTGCATGCAAACTCTCTTCAATTCTCCTTAGCATTCCTTAGAAAGTTTAGATTTTATCTTCCTTAATAAGACCTAGTGATTTAGGGTTAGGTATGAACAAATGGTAGTGATTCACCCATATTGCCTCTTAAACCTTCCCTTTTTTCTGATGGGATGCATGTAATTCATAGGGATTCACAATTAAGATTTGTCTTTCTCAACAAAGATTGTAAATCAATACTTAAGTCAGCTCAAAAATGGTTACATAGTAGTTTGTGCCAATAAAAATAACTATATCAAAATTGTATTACTTGGCATCTAAAGTCCCTGGTGCTCAGCACTAACAGTAACTTTAATGTTGTCACTTGACATCTGAATGACTCAATATGCACTTCTTGCTCAACACTTGAATCACTTAGCACATACTATCTGCTTGGCATTTGAGTGACTTGGCACTTGAGTGACTCGACACTTACTATTTACTTAGCATGCACTATTTTATGTGTTATGCTTGACATATGTTACTTGTTTGGTTTGAACTAAGTAAATGACTTAAGTGTATAGACACTCATTTGTCAACACCAATCTAAGATCAACACTTCAGCCTCAAGTTTTGCAACTTCTTAAACAATGCAAGTTCATAAAATTCAAGAAGGAATTTAGCATTCAATCTAGAAACCATAGGTTTCCATCTACTAATCTTACATTCTTCATTATCTTCTCTATCTTTCTATAATTATTTCCACTACAAGCTAGCATGACCTTTCAACTTAGTTTGTGCTAACCTAACTCTCTATGGATCTACAATATTCTCAAGCTCACAATAATCCTCAAGTTCATTAATCCTATCTATCAATTACTCAGGATCTAAAGAACCAAAATTATATGATACCTCCATTATATGACTTGTTAGAAATGCTTTAGAATAACTGAGAGAGGGGGTGAATCAGTTATTCAAGGTCCAAATTTCCTATTCAAACTTTTCACTAAGTATAGTGATCCCATTCAATCATTCATTCATCCAAGATTTAACTTTTCTAACTAGCAAGTTACTACAAATCAACATGCAAGCATAACACATAAGAAATCAACACATAAGATAGTGATTTGTGTGGAAACCCAATTTGGGAAAAATCACTAGTAACATGCTACTCAATTCTCACTCTTCTGAAGTGATGCCCTATGAAAGGCCTACCCTGTTAAAGGCTTACAACACACTATCAAATGTGACCTTGTTAAAGGATTTAACCACCCTATTAGAAGTGGGCCTGGTTAGAGGACTTTAGAAGATTCACTTGGAATGCCACCCTATTAAAGGATTTACAAATGGCTATTAAACCAACCTAAGTCCATAGGATTTTTACATCTAATACAATTGCTAGAGAGTATTAGAAAATCTTTGAATTGACTACAACATACAACTTATCTTGTAGATCTCAAATCACTTCTCATCTCATACCATTGCCTGGCCTTCAATCTCTACAACTCTGACATCTTGCACTCCTTTCAAGCTTAGTCTCCCTGAGTCTCCATGCTCAATTTATCAGTGCAATCATCTCTTCATGACCACTTGTAGAAGTAGAGCCTCTATGCTCTTCCTTCTCCTAGATGTCTTCTCCTTGACACCCTTCAAACCACTTCACAAATTTGGCTCTTCAGCAACAACAGTATCAGTAACTTTTGCTTCTTGGTCTATGACTCCTTAAATAGAAGTCTTGGAGTCCTTTTCCCACTTGATTCTTCCATTCTTTAATTTAAATTCACATGGATTAGATAGGATTCATTGTATCTAACCCATACTATGTTACCTCTAGAAACTTCTTGAATAATCCTTTAAATTCTCCCAAAGACAGTTTACATAGAATTTTGTGCCACTAGCTCATCATCCTTATCTTGCAACTTGTTCACAAAATTCAAGGTAACCACTTTGTCAGCTTAGATTTGGAAAATCTTCATCATTTGAAATAATGCAATAGCTTGAGACTATTGAAATATTGGTGCTTGGGACATATTGTGTTACTCGACATCAACTGTGGTTTTCCTGATGCTCAACACCTAAAGATCACTTGGCACCAACTAGGATTTTCTAATGCTCAACACCTAATCTTCACTTTGCACCTGAAGATCACTAGACACACACTAGAATTTACTGTTACTCGGCTCCAACTGAGAATTTTCTCGACTTCAACTAACTTGCTTGGAATCCATTAATGATCTTAGTTTAAGCTTTGTAGTCAACCTTGTTACAACTTCTTCCTCCAATTTTTTTAAGTGTGACCAACCTCTGTATCTTTTAGTATGTTATCAATACATCATTTAACCATTGTCTTAACTAATCCTTCCACTTCATTACAACATCATAACTCAACCTTTCCCTTAGGTGCTCTTGTTACATCTTGTTGATCAAATCCTCTTCATCAATCAACTAAGTGATAGTACTTGGATCTTATAAGAAAATATCATTCCTACAAATAGTAGGTTTAACATCAATGAGAAAACAATGGTTGAAAACATCAATTTTCCTTCTTTGCAACAATCTCCCTCTTTGATCTTCAACAATGAGCTTTTCAATCAAATTTCCAACAATCTCCCTTTTTGACATTCATGGAAAACCAAATTGATCAACCATTAGACTAAACCATTCAACCACACGCTTACTAGGTTAGAATAGTAAGTCAAATTCCAAAAAGTAAATTGTAACTTCACATCTCCTTCTACTATTCTGATTGCTTCATTTCTGCTTCTCCATCTTGGCTACTGTATCCTAGTGCTTTATTTTTCTCCCTCTGTATTGCTCATCTTCTATTGTTTAGATCAACTTCTGATTATTTCTATCAACTTATCCCTCTATCTTCATTTGATCAGTATCTCCCTCATACTTCTAATCACTAGATCATCAGCATGTGATCAGTTTCTCACAACTTCTCCTTTTGATTAGTTTCTCACATCTTCTCCTTCTTTGACAACAATGCCAAAGATATATTAGCATGTTAGTATGCAAGTGTAGCTTTTTCAGGTTCATTCAATTTCTCCCTCTTTCACCTTTCTTGTGACTAATTTGGAACTTCAATACATCTACTACTTTAGGAATGAATCTTAAAGTAACTATCCTCTACATCAATGTGTAAAATCTTCAACATTCAGCTCATTTGATGCAAGGTAGTCTTGTTTTTGCCTCAAGTCACCTTAGCTAGGGGTATCACCCCTAACTTACCTCTAAATTATTCAAAAGCATCTTTAGGTAGTGCTTTTGTGAAGATGTCAGTAATCTATTCCTTTGAGCTAACATATTCCATCTTCACTTGTTTGTCTTCCACCAACTCTCTTATGTAGTGATATTTGATTGCAATGTGCTTTTTTTTTAGCATGCATTACAGGGTTCTTTGATATGTTGATAGCACTTGTATTATCACAATAAAGTATCATAGGATTAGTTACCTCTTCCTTCATACCTTGTAGCAAATGTTTGATCCATACAATATTGGTGCAATTTATAGTAGTTGCAACATATTTAGCTTCAGCAGTGAACTGTGAGATGCAACTTTTCTTTTTGTTGGTCTATGTAATCAAAATTTTTCTCAAGAAAAGTGCTCATCCACTAGTTCTTTTTTTATCATCAATGTTATCTCCCCAATCTGCATTAGTATAGGCTTTTAGTTCAAAATTTTCACTCCTCTTGTAGTACAAGACAAAGTCATCAGTTCTTTTTAGGTATCTCAATATTTCTTTAGTACCATTACGTGATTTTCTCTTGGATTTGCAAAAAATCTTGCCACTATTCCAATAGCTAATGCAATATCTGGTTTACTATGTACAACATATTGCAGCTTTCTAATCATTGATCTATACAATGTTTGATTTACTTCAGTAGACTCATCATTCTTGGATAGGTTATGGCCTATTGCCATTGGTGTGCTGACTAGTTTTGAGTCTTCTAACCCAAATGTTTTGAGTATCTCCTTGATGTATTTTGATTGGGTCACAAATATACCATGCTTCAATTGATGTACTTGTAATCTAACAAAGAATTTGATTTCTCCAAACATTGACATCTCAAATTCATGTTTCATTTGATTAGCAAAATCTTTGCATAGAACATCTTTTCCTCCAAATATTATGTCATTAACAAAGATTTTTGATATCAAAATGTCTTTACCTTTTTCAAATTTGATGTACAAGTTGTTGTTTTCATCTATTCTCTCAAATTCTATCTTCATAAGATATTTGTGCAACCTCTCATACCATGCTCTAGGTGCTTGCTTCAATACATAAAGTGCCTTGTACAGTTTGTAGAACATGTCCTTGTTCTTCTCATCATAAAATCCCTCTGGTTATTCTATGTAGACTTCCTCTTCTAGTATATCATTCAAAAAAGTAGACTTCACATCCATTTGGTACACTTTGAAACCTTTATATGCAACATATGCAAGTAATGTCCTTACTCCTTCTATTCTTGCAACAAGGGAAAATGTTTCCCCATAATCTAGTCCTTCTTCTTGTCTATAGCCTTTGCAAACTAACCTAGCTTTGTTTCTTATTATCTCACCATTTCCATCAAGTTTTTTTCTAAACACCCATTTGGTACCAATCACATTCTTATCAGCTGGTCTAGGAATTAGGGTCCATGTTTTGTTCTTCTCAATTTGATCTATCTCCTCTTCCATGGATTTATACTAGTCATCATCTTGTAATGCATCTGTCACTATTTTAGGTTCGACCTTGCTCAATAGGCATGATTCATTCGTCGGTCTATTCCTTGTCATTGGTCTAGCATCCTTGTCACCAATGATTTGATCTGTAAGGTGATGTCTTCTTACATACTTGGCTAACCTTGGTTCTATTCTTCTTTCCATGTTTGGTCCTTCAACTTTAGAGTCATTTTTCTCTTCTTCATCTAACACTTCATAATTTCTTTCATGCATACTATTTTAAAAACCAGAATGTGCATTTTCTACATTCTGCAACTTGGCTTCTGAATGTAGCTCGACATTCATAGGCTGAGACTCGATAGATACTGAAATTTGTTGTTGATTCCCAACTTGATTTGTAGCATTGTCTTCAACAGTCATTCCTTCATAAAAGTATACAAAGGATCTATAATCCTCTGATTGCTTGGATTCATTAATTTGAACTTCTGTATGCTCATCAAAATTTACATTTGCACTCTCCACAATCTTGTTAGTGTTAGTGTTCAAACACTTATATGCCTTACTTCTAGTGGAGTATCCAAGGAGTATACCTTCATCACTTTTTGCATCAAACTTTCCATTTCTAGTATCTTTAAGAATATAACATTTACAACCAAATACTTTGAAATGTTTAGCATTAGGTGAGTGACCATACCATAATTCAAAAGGTGTTGCATTTGTACCTTTCTTGACTTGAACTCTATTCAATGTGTAGATTGTAATATTTACACCTTCTCTCCAGTATTTTAGTGCAACATTTTTCTCCATCATCAAGGTTCTAGCATAGTCAATCACTAACCTATTCCTTCTATTAGCAATACCATTCTATGGTGGAGTTCTTGGTGCTGATGTTTTCCTTTTGATACCTTTGTCATTGTAGAATATCTCAAATTTTTTTGATGTGAACTCACCTCCTCTGTCTGACCTTAGGCATTTCAGGTTCTTACTTGTTTCCTTCTCAACTCTAGCTAGATACCACTTGAACATTTGAAATGCATCAAATTTTTTCTTTAAAAGCATAGCAATCATCATCCTAGAATAATCATCTACAAGTAGCATTATGTATATGTCTCCTAGGTAGCTTTGCACTTCTATTAGACCACATAAGTCTATATGGACTAACTCTAGTACTTTTTTGGAAGTGTATGTTTTGCTTTTGAAACTAGACTTAGTCATCTTCCCTAGTTGACATTGTTTGCACATTGTGGTTTTAGGTTTCTTCAACTTGGGTAATCCTCTAACTTTGTTCTTCTTGCTAATGTTGATCAGATTATTAAAGTTAACATGACACAACCTTTTATGCCACAACCATAAATCATCAAGTCTAACAACAAGACATGTTGCATCTTCCATATCTAGGTAAAATAGATTACTCCTAGTTTGTTCACCTTTTCCTATCATATTTCCATCAGTTTCATAGATCTTGGAAGTTTTGTTTTCAAATTCAACTTTGCAACCTACATTGCCTAACTATGATACACTCAACAAGTTGTAGTTCAATCCTTCAACATAGTATGCATTGTCACATGAAATTTTCTCTATGAGTTTAATAGACCATTTTCCTTTGATTTGACATGGAGCATCATTACCAAATCTAACACTATTTCCATCATATTGAGTAAAGGTAATGCACTTACTTTTATCTCTTGTCATGTGATGTGAGCATCCACTGTCTATGATCCACTTGTCATTCTTGTTCACACAGGTAACCAACGCTATTGCTTCATCTTCATCTTTATCAGATTCATCTTTTATGGCCACATAGACTACTTCATCATCATTCACATCATATTCTTCTTCAACAATGTAACATCTTTTGCCTTTCTCCTTGTAGTCTTTGCTATCATCTTCTCTTTTATTCCTATTCTTGTTTCCTTCTTTGTAGTTCTTCTTCTGTGTACATCTTGTAGAAATATGACCTACTTCATTACAATTGAAACATATGATAGGGAGCTTACCTTTGAATTTACCTTTGCCTCTATGGAATCTCCTAGCAAGTAGTGCTGCTAACTATTCCACATCTTCCTAATATGTGCTGCTATCACTGGATGCATGTTTTCCTTCTCTTCTCTTCTTGCCTAATGTCTCCTCCTTGGTGTCTTTTATTTTCATCTTGGCCTTGAAAGTAGATTCAAGGTTCTCAAGTTTACAGTTATCAAAATTGGATAGCTCAAATGCAGTAAGTCTTCCCACTATTCCTTCAAAGGTTAGTTTGTTTCCTTGTACACACCTTAACTCTTGGATGGCTGAAAATCTAATAGCATAGATAGGAAGTAGAGTTCTTAGGTATTTTTTGATGATGGTTTCTTCTTCCAATTGACCACCTAAACTTCTTATTGCACTTACCACTTCTTTCATTCTAGCAGCATATTTAGCAACATTTTCACCTTCCTCCATTTTCATGTCATCAAACTTTCCTCTTAGGCTTTCTCTCTTTGCTCTTTGGACATTCTGATCTCCTCCATAGATATATGATAAGGATTTTCACATCTTGAATGTAGTATCACAATCTTTGATGTCATCATATTCTGCATAATTAAGTGCAAAGGCAATCTCTACCATTGCTTGATTGTGCTCCTTTTTTTTGTTCAAATCATCTATAGTAAGAGGTCCTATTGAATTTACATGTTCTATTGCAATTGAGGTTTGTGCATAGTCACCTATTGATCCAAGGTGTCGTTCCATCAAACTTTTCCATGCAGTAAAGTTGTCTTTGTTGAGCTTGGGAACTTCTCTCTTGGACATCTTGATCTTCTTGCTTCTAGTACCTTGAAACTAAATCAGTAGATGGCTCTGATATTAATTGTTAGAAATGTTTTAGAGCAACTGAGAGGGGGGTTGAATTAGTTATTCAAGGTCAAAATGTCTTATTCAAACTTTTCACTAAGTATAGTGATCCCATTCAATCGTTCATTCATCCAAGATTTAATTTTTCTAAGTAGCAAGTTACTATAAATCAACATGCAAAAATAACACATAATAAATCAACACATAACATAGTGATTTACATGGAAACCCAATTTGGGAAAAACCACCAGTAACATGCTACTCAATTCTCACTCTTCTAAAGTGATTCCCTATGAAAGGCTTGCCCTATTAAAGGCTTACAACACACTATCAAATGTGACCTTGTTAGAGGATTTAACCACCCTATTAGAAGTGGGCCTAGTTAGAGGACTTTAGAACATTCACTTGGAATGCCACCCTATTAAAGGATTTACAAATGGCTATTAAACCAACCTAAGTCCATAGAATTTTTAGATCTAATACAATTGCTAGAGAGCATTAGAAAATATTTGACTAGACTACAACATACAACTTATCTTGTAGATCTCAGATCACTTCTCATCTCATACCATTCCCTGGCCTTCAATCTCTGCAACTCTAATAGCTTGCCCTCCTTTCAAGCTTAATCTCCTTGAGTCTCCATGCTCAATGTACCAGTGCAATCACCTCTTCATGATCACTTGTAGAAGCATAGCCTCTGTGCTCCTCCTTCTCCCAGATGTCTTCTCCTCGACACCCTTCAAACCACTTCACAGATTTGGCTCTTCAGTAGCAACAGTATCAACAGCTTTTGCTTCTTGGTCTATGAATCCTTAAATAGAAGTCTTGGAGTCATTTTCCCACTTGATTCTTTCATTATTTAATTTCAATTTGCATGGATTAGGTAGGATTCATTGTATCTAACCCATATTATTTTTCCTCTAGAAACTTCTTGAATAATCCTTTAGAATTTTCCCAAAGATGGTTTACATAGAATTTCGTGCCACCAACTAATCATCCTTATCTTGCAACTTGTTCAAAAAATTCAAGGTAACCACTTTGTCAGCTCAAATTTGGCGAATCTTCTTCATTTGAAATAATGCAGCAGTTCGACACTATTGAAATACTGGTGCTTGACACATACTGTGTTACTCAGCATCAACTATATTTTTCCTGATGCTCGGCACATGAAGATCACTTGGTACCAACTAGGATTTTCTAATGCTCGGCACCTAATATTCACTTGGCACCTGAAGATCACTTGGCACACACTAGAATTTACTATTACTCAGCTTCAACTGAGAATTTTCTCAGCTTCAACTAACTTGCTTGACACCCACTAATAATCTTAGTTTAAGCTTTATAGTCAACCTTGTTATAGCTTCTTCCTCCAATGTTTCTAAGTGTGACCAACCTCTATATCTTTGAGTATGTTATCAATACATCATTTAACCATTTTCTTAACTAATCCTTGCACTTCATTACAAAATCATAACTCAACCTTTCCCTTAGGTGTTCTTATTACATCTTGTTGATCAAATCCTCTTCATCAATCAACTAAGTGATATTACTTGGATCTTATAAGAAAATGTCATTCCTACAAATAGAAAGTTTGAAATTAATGAGAAAAAAATGATTGAAAACATCAATTTTCCTTCTTTGTAACAATCTCCCTCTTTGATTTTCAACAATGAGCTTTTCAATCAGATTTCCAACATGACTCTTACCAACTTGTGTCATAGCTCTCAAAAAAAAATTGTCTTCTAAAGGGATCTCTCTTTAGGTGCTTCAAGATCTTTAGAAACTTCCACATATTTGTCCTTTTCTAAAGATTCCTTCTCAATCCATTCAATACATTTTAGATCTCATTCCTCATCTTTGCCTTAAATTATTCAAATATATATTCCAACCTCCTAGGATTCATCCTTCTAGGTTGTATGCTAAATCAAAGAAGGTGTAATAGCCTCAATATTCAACAATTTGTCTAGTCACAATAAGTCAATGGGCGTGCAATAGGTTACCAACATAACATATGCAAGTCCTTTGTAATTGTGATCCAAAACCATGATTTTCCACCTCACAACCAAGAAGTACAAGTCTTGAAAAGTCTACCAAGCTTAACCAAACTAAGATAAATCACAATTAGATGAAACCATCTAATGGAGTAAAAGGCTAGTGTATCCCCAAAGGAGATGACCAAACCCTCCAAAATTACAACACACTAGAAGTAGAAAAAGATACAATTGAAACAATCCAATTTACTAATAATTGATCTTGAATTAATGTTGGGTTGTAAGGTCTTCCCAATTATGGCCAATACATTCTAGATTAAGACCAACTCTAATACTTTGATCCTTATCTCCCAAATCCTTCTCTACATCATCCATGTTGATTCACAAGACTTAATTACATTATATATGTAGCCATCAAGGCACATAAGTTTTCTTTGAGATAACAATCTCCAATAATAGGAAATGTGGTATACAGTATATGACTAACCCTCAATGAATTAATGACCAAATACATAATACATTATAAGATATTTGGAAATCTTAGATATAGGTCTACATGTTATCCAACCATATAGATATAAGAGTGTATAAGCTAACTCCTAAATATAGAGCCTCACCAAAATAAATGTCATGCATCATCACATAGGAAATTAGCACCTAAGAAGAGGAAGCATAACTCCAACCAAGTTTAACATTAATATTTGGAACATTAGATAGTGATCCAAGATAGGTCCACTATAAGAATCCAAACCCACAATATATAGAAAGAAAAATCAAGTGATCATCAAATTAAATTGTCAAATAGATAAATAAAAAATAGAAAAAAAATTAAATATCTTTGGAGATGCAAGATTTCCAATATCCCAAAGACCCTCCTACATCATGTACCTCTATAGGATTATCTTCTTTATTGGCCTTCTCTTCTTCTTCTTTAGGCTTCACAACAAAGATAAAGTTTTCAAAAACTCCTTACCTCCCACCAGTAATGCATTAAGACCAATAGGGTTACCTTCTTCTCCATCTACCAAAGAGTATATTTTATATTTAACACCATCCTTTTGAAAGGAATGTGAACTCTTCTCTCCATTATGTATGGTATTGTTGTCAAATTTCCATTGTGTTCCCAATATAAGACGGAAATAATCCATAAAAAATCACATAGAATTTTATCATTATATCTACCTATTGTGAAATTCACCCACACTTATTCAATTACTAACAAATGTTGCCCCTTTTTAACCATGTAACCCTATAAGGACAGCTATGAGGTTTTCTAGTCAAATTCAACTTATTGACTACTCTTTTAGAAATAATATTCTTAGTAGAACCTATGCCTACAATAAACTTACATACCTTCTACAAAGTCTTACATTTGATCTTGAATAGATATCTTCTCTACTTTGGCTCCTCCTTGACAAGTTCCTTGATTAAGATTCACGTTATCATTAGGTGTCTCTACTCTCTAAGTCTAGGTTTACCTCAGTTGACTCGACACTATAAATTTTTTCTTGCACATGTCTCACTCTTTTTTCACCTTTGGATGAAGAGGATTTTTCAAGAAACCTTTAAGCAGGGTATCCCAATGGATTGAAATTATAGTATTTCATTGTGACAAAGTAAGATCCTTTACTTGATCCTCCAAATCTACCTCTTCTATTTCTATTAGAACCTCTCCCTCTACTAGAAGTTTGGTTTCCACTTGATTCCTCACTTTGTCTTACTATCTTGGATTCACCTACAAGCTTGTGATCAGTGCTCCTTCCACCATAACTTTCCCTATGGATTCTATTAAATATCCTTCTACTTCTTGCTCTGCTTATTAATTATTGCTACTTCTTTATTTTCTCTTCCACTTTGAGTGCCAATCAATAACACTTATGAACTATTTTGGGGCTTAACAAGCTTATGCTTTATTGAATATTTTACCTTAATCCATTTAAATACCTTGCAACCTTAATTCTTCCATCCTCTTGCACTTTAGACCTTATGCACAATTTTTGAAATACCTCTGTATAAGTATTCACATCTAGGTCTCTTTTCCTCAAATTTTGTCTCTTCTTATGGAGACAGATTTCATAATCCTTGGGTAGGTGTATTTCTCTTACCTTGGCTATCATACCCTTCTATATATATATGGGGTTATTACCTTATTTCTCCCTTTCTTCTTATACAAACTTCCACCATGTAAAAGTTACTTCTCTCATTCTTGATTTGGCCACCTTCACTTTTTAAGCTTCACTTATGCCCTCACATTCAAAGTAATTCTCCATAACTTATATCCAATTTATTACTAGGTCTAGCTCCATATTCCCACTAAAAATTGGTATGCCTTCAAGTGCCTTTCCTCCCAAGGCCTTAATTGCTTTGAGAAATGGTTATTCCTACAACAAGAGGTCAAGTTCAGGGACCTCATCTTCTACTATGACTTATTTAAGCGTTCCTTTTCTTCTTTTTCAGTGGCTTTCACTATTAGTCTCTTGGCCTTGTTTTCTACCTCACCAAGATTGGTTTCTAAGTCAACAACCTCTTCTTTCAACTTCCTATACTCCTCCTCCTAGTCTTCCACTTTATTTTCCAACTATACATCAATAACCATGACTGATTGAAACCAACTAATTCTACTATTTACATGCTTTACATGCACCAAAAATAGCTATCCTAAATCATGGGGCTCTGAAACTAATTTTATAGGAAGGATCCCAATAATGAGTTCCTTGAAACTCTACACTAAGGCCACCTCTAAGACCTTCTAGGGTTTTTATATCTTCAATCCTACACCTTTAGGAAAATCTAATCTTCTTCCCTTGCTTTCTAGAGCCTCTCTACCAATTCAAACATCTATTACTTCTTGGAATCACCAAGGCAAGACCAATCTAGCAAACATTCAATCCATCCACTATAGCCTTGCAAGGGTCTTGGATCTTTATCCTAACTGATTCAATCAAGAATGGCTTCATTTTTTGGATCTTATAGTCATTCTTCTACTGATTTAAAAACTTCCCACTCTTTAGGCCTTGTAGCCCTACTAGCCCTCAATTAGGCCTCCTATTGTGGTTTTTGGCCAATATCTTCACAAATTCCAAAATATGCTATCAAATGAACTCCCATTAATAATAAAAATTTGGATCAATTAAATAATTTTTACGATTTCAAGTAGCATAACCATCTATACAACAACAAATAATAATCAAGCCAAAATATAAAGAAAATGAACTATTTCACTTCTTTCAAAGGGTAAGGACCCCAAATGGATTCAAACACTTGTGAATTTTCTTATAAATCCTTTCCAAGACTCCCTTGAAGCATCTAATTAATTATATTGACATTATCAATTGACCACTAGAATTTACAAGCTTCAACACTTCTTTCCCCTAATATGGTTACAACCAAACTCGCCTAGTGAAAGATATTAAAAATAGAAGAATGCATTTTTTGACCTCTAACAAAAGGATTTATAATGTAGATTGACCCTGCTAAAGGAGCTGAAGTGGTTATGAAAATCACATGTTGAGGTTTCAAGCTAGGTCCATTTTATTGGCTCCAACTCTATTCAAGCTAGTGGACTACCTACCATAGTTAGAATTTTATTTATCTACTCTAAACTACACATAGAGGACTACTAAAAAACCAAAATAAATAAATTAAATTTACCCTAACTATTTAGAGTGACAAGATTGAAGTTTCAATCAACTAAGCACAAGTTGCTCCACTTGCAAAGTGACTCTGACGGATTTGTTAGAAAATGAGCATTGTTTACTATTGCTTTCACTCTAAAACTTCAACCAACCTCCTTACATTTTTTTGTGAGGACTTAAATATTTCCTCTTGACATGTCTCAACAATTGGTTTGGGCATGTAACTGATTTTCCTTGAGATGTAATATTTTAGAAAAAGTTGTCATGAGAGCTTTTTGACAACATTGTCAATTTTACATTTCTTTATACCAAATTTACTCCAATTGGTGTAAAATGCCATAAAAACATGTGTAAAAAATTTCTACCACCATCTTGATCTATTTTAAGCATTTTTGGGTTGTTATATTTGTTGTGTCAAATTTGGCCTATCTAGCAAGTTTTTACCACCTCATGACAATGTTTTCCCCAAGTTAGCCTTGGCTAACACATTGAATACCAAACTAGCTAAAACATGCCTAGTTTACCCTCCTATGGTCCTTATTTCACTCATGAACTAGCTAAGGTCATTATAAACCATATTTTTCAAGGGTTTACTAACCAAACCCTAGCTACTCTAGCACCACATGGGTATACTCAAATGTATTGTCATGACTCTCAATATTGTAACCAACTCTACATCACATCAATTTTCTCTACTTTGCTTCATTTCATGTGTAAAAAGTTACAAAAATAGATATAAAAACCTATAGAAAATGAGTCTCTATACAACTACAACGAACTAGAACCCAATGCTAGTCTTTTGATTAATAAAAGGCAAAAAGGGGGTCCTAAGCCCATATAACAACAAAACACTACAACCATCCCTTCTCTACACCATTACACCTAAGAAATAAAGAAACACACTCTAATCCCAATTGTTAGAGTCTCACCAAGAAAAACCACAAAATTAATCAAAAAATCCATGTTCTTTGAGTAGCTATAAAAAGCCACACTTAGCCCTAACTTTAAACTAAAAAACTTACTAACCACATTCCAAGTCTTAGTACCCCAACAGTAGTGGGGATTAGTCACAAACTTAATAGTATTAAAAAATCCTCTACAAATTCTAGAGGATCAAAGTCTTAAGATAGAAGAGAGAAATAGATAACCTACCGAGAACTATAAAATGCCAAAAACTAGTATAGGAAAAATTAAGCCCGATTGACGTTCTCTTAGTCTTCATTCAGGTACTTGATTTCTTCCATCCAATTCTCAATTTCCATGGCATTCTTTATCTCCTCACAATTTTTCTCCTTAGCCTGACTCACCTTTTTGAGTTTTCTTTTACCATTGATGAACAAAAATAAAGTTTCTCATCATTTCTTTTTGAACATTGTAAATGGAGGAGACAACCACTTCCAATTCAAGATTAGTGACCACAGAATTAAACCTTTTATTTAGGTCATCGATCTTCTTATTAATTTCTACAAACTTATCAAAGTAAGCCTTCTTAAGCTCTTCTATCCTCCTCTAAACATTGGGAAGGGAAATCTCCATATCATTAGCTTCATTTCTTTCATTAACTTCAATCCCCTCATCACCTCTAGTAATCCCTAAGTCTACTACCATTCTCTTTTCCAAAGGAAACTAGGTCTCCTCATCTATTTCTTCTGCCTCCACATCAAAATCATCTCTATGAAAGAGATAATAACCAAATTTTCCTAGCGTTTCTTTCTCTTCCATGTCTTTATCCTTTTCCTTTGATTAAGAGTTATGAGATTCCTCTCTTCCTTTTAATTTTTTCCTTTTTTGTTTTTTGGCCTCGCAAATCTCCTCTCACCTAAGCTGAATTTCACCTTTTTCCTTTTAGAATCCAAAGCTCTTTCTGTATCCTCATATTTTGAGTTCCCCTCACCATCATGCTTATCAATTTTAATAATATCATCCACAAATTTTCTCTTTTTAGGGGTACTTATAGGGATAGATTTGATCGAGGTATTAATTTTTTTCTTGCAGGCCTCCATCAACAAGGATTTTTCCATAGAGATACATTTTTTCTTTAAACTAATAGAGGACTAAGGGTTATCCAAAATTTTAGGGGAATCAATATAGGTTTTCTCAATGTAAAAATATCTTCAATAACCATAGAGGACTTGGGATATTTGGGGACTGTGGGGATTTCAATGGGCGGGAGACATCTACCAAACCCTAGGTGATGAGTGCAAACATGGTGATACAAAACAAAGATTAACCCTTGGTGAATAGGAGGGCTTTCCCCAAGGACAATGTTGTTATCCAAAGAAGATAATAGGAAGAAAGGGATGTCAACCTTTTCCCTATGCCTTAACATGTTAAGAAATGGAAAATCATAGCCATGATAGGTAGTATAATGACCTTCAGGATTAAAATATTTGATTAACCACTAAAAAATGACACCAAAAGGGCTAGGGAGAGAATGCCCATCACACCCATTACTAGAATTAACTCTAACCAATTCCTTTGTTCCTTCAAAGAACTTATGCCTAAATTTACTATAGTCTAGTATTCCTTTCCTTTCCACTTTGATACTAACATACTCTAGCCACATAGCTTCTCCTATCAGTTCCAACAACACCACAAATCTGATGCTCTCAATAACCACCTGACCTAAACTTAGTAGAGATGATCATGTTGTGGCCTTTCATTGCATGGATATACAAGTGTAACCCTTTCCTAGAAAAATTTCTCTGAATTTCTTTATTCTGCTCCATCTCTTTGTAATTTCTAGGTTCAACACATTTCAATGGGCCTCCCATGGTGTTATCCATCTAAAAAATCTATTTGGAATTCTCTCTTCCCTTGTCCAATTTGATAATACTCTTCTTTGCAACTTCGCTCATCCTAGAAACTCTCTCCAACACCTAAAAACTTTGGATATTGTTAGGTAACTTAATAGGAAAAGAGGAAATTTCCATTGCTAAATAAGGGTGTCGAAAAAAATTAACTTTCAATGTCATGAAATCAATAACCATACCCAAATGCTAGTGTTATTGTACTCGGAAGTAAAATATATATCTTCTCTTTTCAAGTCTCTAGATCATCATCATCATCTGTAACACATTTTGTTGGTTTAGAATAAGCATTTGCACCATTTTGAGCGATGCTTTGAAGCCTACCAATCATATTTTCTTGTGAAATACTTTTTGTATTGCCATCAAATGATGAGAATTTTATATCTCACTCTAAGAATGCAGGATCAAAAAGAATGTTCACCAAGGCACTAATCAATAGACTTCCAATGTTAAATTTGAAAACATTGATACCAATCTTTAATACCTCCAAATGATTCCAATTGATGAATTTTGAGCCATCCTTAATGCCTAACACATTTATATTAATTGAATGGAGGAATCTTACCAGAATCTAGAATAGTGCCAACATCTGAGAAGTCATCAACCATTCATTAATAAAAATTAGGCCTTTACGGTAGTTTAGTAGACAAGGTTGTATCAAAAGAAAATTATTCATCCATAATACTTGTTCAACCTCCTCTAGGTTGATTCATTTCATGAAGTTCTCACATTCAAAAAAAAATTCAAAAATTATTGTGTCAATTTCATTAAATAACCAAATGAAGAATGTCAGTTAGTCATTGCCTTAGAATTACAAACAATACTTGAAGCTTATTTTTCCACGCCAAGTTTTATGTCCATGGCTTTGCATTCCAATAAATATCCTTAAATCCTTCAAAACCAAATAATCTTGAATGATTTTTTGATGAATAGTCATTTTCTTTTAATAAGTTAATATACTAGTTACAAATTCACAAAAAAGGGGTTGGGGGATACAAGATCATCCTGTGAGAGTTCACATGGCCAAAGTTAGAATCAATAGCTATTCATCAGAATAAATATATAAGTAGCCCCCTTAGGTTGCCAGAGTAGTGTTATCCAAGGGAGGTGGATAATCTCAATCATTAAAACCCTAGTCATCTTTGGGATTAGTAGGAGGACTAGGAACTGTCCATCCATCAACAGTGCCATCAGCAACCTTTTCTTTATCTTAATCCTCCACCCACAATGGAGAGATAGCAAAATTTAGGTGGAAAGGCCACTTTGTAGGAGCAATAGGAGGGGGAGCCACAAGACCTAGGGACTAGCCAGAGTCATGACAAGATGGAGATGTTGAGCGATGCCTCCAACCATCATCACCACCACTAGGAGAGTGGTGGCAAGGAGCTTGCAAGGGTGACATGTGCGAGTGATGAGCAGATGAACTACAACCCTGGTGATGGCCCCTACAAAGATTATGGCAGGCACCAAGCAAAATGGGAAATCTTAGGCTTGGTGATTGCACTCCAAATAGTATCAAATCACATCCTCCAATGATAATGAGAAGACCACAAATGTCAGTGCTAGTTAAGAGTATCCACCATAGGGAGATGGAGAGAAAGCCATCTATTTCCTAAGCTTGGCTTGTTGTTGGTGATGGGCATGGCAGGATACCACTTATAGTCTTTTCACCAAGGTCAAACAGGCTAAATTCCCACCTTGTGAATTAAATGGTTTGGAATGGCAAAGAGCAGAGGATCAAAATTCTATCAATTAGGATGAGCAACATAGAACTAGACTTGCATACCCTCCCACGATCTGAGACTCATAGTGACCTTGGAAAATATCTCCTTATGAGTCTTTATGTCACATTTAAAATAATGTAGGACACTAGCACCTTGAGTCTTGGCCAAAGGAACACCCTGAATGGCAAAACAATGGGGACCACCAAAGGTTTTTCTGATTCAGAGAAATCCCATCATGAAACCCATCACCAACCCAATGAAGCCAAAGCTTGATAGCTTCCCAAGCTTTCCATATGCTCTTGATAACAAAAGAGCCTTGGATATGAATAGGTTCTTGCATTATGAGAAGGGTTTGAAAGCCAATCCTCTTCCATGCAGGCCTGTTAAAGGGAAATCCAAAAGTGATGTTGTGTCAAACCAACACTTTCCAAGCTTCATCACCAGTGATAGCATGAATAATCCACTTAGCACAAAGTGTGAGCCCTTTCTTCTATGTGGAAAGAAGGCCAAGAGCTCTAGAATCTTTGGGAAAAAAACAAAAATTCTAGGCAAACATGTGGAAGCCATGATGATTAGAACTACAAGCACAAAGAAAGTCATGGAGCAAGCATTCTAGCTTGAGGTAAGAGATTTTGGAAGGAGACCAACACAAAGAGTAATATACATGAGTAGCCGCTAGCACCTTCAAATAAATCTAGAATTTCCCCACAAAAGAAAGGGGTTTAGTGAGCTAGTAATCAAGCTTTTTTTCAAGTTTCAAGAGCACAACATTCCACAAGTCCATCAAAGAAGCTTGAAAGGAAAGGAGATGCCTAGAAAGTGGAAAATCTCCCTGTGAGTGACCCATTTCCACTTGAATCAAGTAAGCCAAGGTAGATCCCAAAGAAAAGATTTCCTATAACAGAGTGTCTTGTACCATTGAATAGCCAAGCCAGAAGCTTGACAAAAGGCGTCCAAGCATTACAAGGCATTAGTCATGTTCTCCTCATCGTCTAGGAGAGTGAGAAAAGAATCATCAGCAAAGTGTCTATTGACAAGCTAAGAAGAAGACTCAGGCAAGGAAATGCCATGAAGCAAACCAAAAGAAATAGAGTGGGCCAATAAGTAGTTCCAAACTCTTCAATAGCAAAAAACATACAAAGTCGGAGCTAGAGCGCAACCCCGTCGAATATATCAAAAGAGCCAAAAGGATTCAAATTTATAATTGTTAATGGTAATACAAGCATTAACATCTCCAAAGAGAATCTCCATAGATTGAAGAAAGTTAGGGCCAAAACTCAAAGCCTAAACCATAGAAAAAATGAAGGGCCATTCAATTCGATCATAAGCTTTGGCAAAATCAATTTTCAAAAACACAATCTACTAATTGGATTTGTGAGCCCATTCCATGCCTTCCCAAACAAAAATGATGTTGTCAAGAACATACCTAGATTTAATAAAACTAATTTTCTCCAGCCACACATTTAAGGGAAGGAGATGTTGAATCTTAAGAGATAAAGCCTTAGCAATGATCTTGTATGACACATTAAGAAAGGTGATGGGCCACTAGTTACAAATATCCTCAAGGTCACTAGCTTTAGGTATGAATTTAATGTTTCCTTTATTAGTAATGGCTCCTAGGCTCTTAGTATGATAAGCTTCAAGATAGACTTTGTGTAGGTCTTGACCAATAGATTCTTAGAGGTTTTTGTAAAATTCACAAGGGAACCCATTACACCCGAGGGACTTGTCATCTATCATGGAAAAGATAGCCTCCTTGAGGTCCCTGATGGGGAGAAGTTTCTCACAGAAAACTCTTTTCTCAACCACTAGACGGTTTGGAGTAACAAAAATACACTTTGTGAGAGCTTCCTCCCAAGTAACCGAATTTTCTTGCAAAGAAAAAACATTTTCATAATGATGCACAAAAGCTTGCAGGATGTCAAGGAGATTGGAAAGAATAGTATTTCCTTGTTTAATCCTTTTAATCCCAAATTTGGTATGACAGGCTCTAAGAGCTAGGAAGAACTCTTTAGAAGCTTTATCTTCAACCTCCAACTAATGGAGGTGAGCTTTGATTCCAAACCCCCCCCCCCCCCCCCCCCCCCCCCCCTTAGTCGCATAATTATCTACAATTCTTTTATCATGGTGAATCTTGACAAGATGGACTTGTAAATTACCATCAAACAAGTTAAGGGTAAGAGCTTTAGAAGCCTACTTAAGGGCCTTGGTACTGACTTCATAGGACCTCTTTTTGAAAACCACCAACTGACTCCCATAGATGTGAAGAAAACTAGTAGTTCTGGTAACAACATCATTCCACCATTGAATCCAACCTGTTTGAGAATGGGGGTGTGGCACCAAGTTCCATACACATAGGATGTGAGCAATAGTGGAAGAATGTGCCAACATTGACATGCTAACATAAAACTATGTTTTGACAGATCACTAGATAATTGTTTGCCAAGAAATGGTAAAATAAATAAGATAGTGGTTTGATAATATCACATCTAGTAGAGGAATGATAGGTAACTCTCGATCTTCAGAAAAGGAAAAAAATATTGTGTAGTAATGATGGCACGATCGAGACATTTTAATTGTTGGAATATTCAAATAGGAATAATGCTTCTGAGAGGGGGGGTGAATTAAAAGTACTGTACTTTGACCATTAAAAATTTTAACTGGAAGTAGATTGCATGCATATAAACATATCAAACAATTATGAAAAACACATATATGCATCACCACATAACACTTGAGATTTTGGTAACCTAGAAACCCTCCAAAAATAAGAAGGTAAAACTGGGGTGGGGATGATACCCACAAAAATTACTACATCAATAATGTTTAACCACTTCTTATGGTCTGCCCTATTAAAGGCTACAACACACTTTTAAATGTGACCTTGTTAGAGGATTTACAAACACTTTACAAGAAGTGTTACCCTATTAAAGGATTTAATCACCTATTGAAAGGATCTACAAAATAGTTGTTAAGCTAACCTATCACCATAGGGTTTCTTTTCTAACACAATTGCTAGATAGTATTAGGTATAATAAACCTGATAGCTTACAATCCTTCGATTACTGAATACAAGCACTTGTTCTACTTTCTCTGATCTTTATCCTTTATGATCTAATACTCTTCACTCTGAAAATAGTTTTCCTTACACACCCTCATCCATCCACATATACAATGAGATTTGGGCTTCCTTAGAAAGACATTCGAAGACTTAGGGTTAGGTATGGATCTACAATCCATATTGAATCTCTGTTTCCCACTCATTCCTTTCACATTTACTATTGTTTGCATGCCTTCTCCATTTTTCTTATTGGCTGCATGTAGATTGCATAGGAAATACAAAAGATTCATTCTTATCTTTTTAATCCTTTGAGATTCATCATATGTCGGCCATGAAGATGGTTTACATCTGCATTTGTAAAGTTACAAACTCATATGTACATTCTATGTTGCTTGACACTTATTGATTCCTGATGCTCGGCATATATTAAACTATCTTACTCAGCTCTTGATGTATTTTTGTATTGCTCGACATCGTCTATGACTCGGCACTCAAATACCACTCGGCACTTGTATCATGCTTGGCACCTAAAGTCATTCGACACTTGATCTTCACTCGACACCTAAAGGCTTCTCAGCACCTAAAGGCTTTCTTGACTCAGCTCATGTTGTGGCTCAGCATACATGGTGTACTCGGCTCCAATCTAGAAAGTGGTTAAGTGTGTTGGCACTCAAGTTTTAAAAACCATTTTGAGGCTAACAATCTCCCCCTTTGACATGAGTGACAAAAAAACTTAATTGACCTTATGAGTACATTTACTAGTCTGCTTGGTGTACATACAAAGGTTTTAAAATCTTAATCAAAATTTTGTAATTTACAATATATATACCTCAAAATTATTGTAACTCCCCCTGAGTTGATTGTGCCATTATCTATGCTATCTTGGTAACCAAAATTTGATGTTGTATATCATGCTCCACCTTTTTATCTTATCTCACCCATTCTCTCATCTCCTTCATTCTTGTCTCCCCCTTATCTTGTCTCCCCTTCATTCTTGTCTCCCCCTTATCTTGGCTCCCCCTTTTTGACACTTATGTCAGAGGGTTTTAAGGGTTAAGACCATATTTTTCCAAAAATGTGTTTTTTACCTCCATAATCATCCTCAGAGATGCATCCCAATTATGCAAAGCAATCTCCAATGATTTATGCTAGAGGGTAGTCTCTGTAGCAAGGTGAATAAGTCCATCTAAAGTAGAAAGATTAGGGTCTTTCTTGAGAACAGTTTTAGCATAGACTTGTTCTTTATGGAGGATTTCCAAATGTGGGGTAATGGAGGATTGGAGCTGTAATAGTTTTGCCTTGATGGTGGCCTCTTCTGTTGTTAATACAGCTATCTCTTTCTAAGTGTGAAGCATTTGAGCAAAATGCTTCTCACTTTGAGCTAGATCTTTTGGTAGCTGCATGCTAGAAATATTCGAATTTCTCTCCAGGCTCATTATCTTTTGCCTAGTCTCTTGTGTGAAGTATGAAAAGTCACACAACTTTTTGTACAATGAGAATATATTCTCAAGTACCTTTTTTACTTTGTCTATGACCTTTGCCAATTCAATCTATGAAAGTGTTATTTCAACTCATTAACTTTTTCTTGAAATTTTCTTTCAAACCATTCCATAAGTTTTGCATTTGTCTCTTGGTCTGCATTTGTCACCTGGTCAACAATATATGATAATTGTTCCATGATATGCTTGGACTCATTTGGTGACTAAATACTGAAGGCATCCATAAAGATGTCTTTAATCTCATGCATTGTTTGCTTTTGTTTATACTCCTTCCTGAGTATTTCTTGCCTCTTTCTTCAATGCAAGGCTTCCTGTACCTCATTGATTTGATCAATGTTTATTATTTTTGAGTCATAACTTGGTATGACTATTTCCTCATTTAATTTAGGGTCTCCATAGTGAAGTACCCTTGTAACTTTGGTAGAACTAGATCCTAGTGCAGATATTTGCAGTGGCTATTGTGAAGGAGTTCCCGAGGTAGGCAAATTTATCAATGTTTGGATTGCCTCCTACTCTTTAAGGGTTTCCTCTGTTTTCTCCTCCTGTTATCTACCTTGATCAATTATTGTAATTTTAGGAAGTGCACCTTGAGTTTGTGCTATAGGATCAGATGTAATAGTCTGTCCTATTTGTTCTATTGCTTTTTCTCTTGTTGTACTCGGCTTTTGAACTGTGGTGTCAACTATGCCTGTTGAAACAACTGTTGGCATTTGAAGTTGACAATTAGTAGCTGTAAAGATGATGGAAGGTGGTTCTTGTGGATTCACCTTATCTCTAATTATGTTTTCTACTAGTTTTTGTAGTTCATCCACACTAACCTATACTGGATCTATACATAATCTTGCTTGTTGTGTGGATTGGTCAAGGATTCTTTTGAGATCCTCTGCAGTTAATGGATTGATGTTCTGAGCAGAAGTGTCAGGAACATCCTATACAATTATAGTTTCTATAGGTGTGATGGGTACATGAGGAGGGCTAGAAGGTGGCAATTGTGTGTCTTGCACACTCTGATCTTGTTGCTACTCTTTCTCATTTGTTGTTGTTTCATTTTTCTTTTGTGTCTCATCCTCTGTTTCTTTCTTTTCTTCTTCCTTCTTCTCTTCTTCTTGTTTCTTTTCTTCTTCCTTCTTTTCTTCTCCTTGTTTCTTTTCTTCTTCCTTCTTTTCTTCTCCTTGTTTCTTTTCTTCTTCCTTCTTTTCTTCTCCTTGTTTCTTTTCTTCTTCCCTCTTTTCTTCTCTACCTTGCTCTACTTTTGTCTTCTCGTCTCTCCTTTTTCTTCTCTCTTCTGGTGGAGCAATAGCTTCTTCCTTGTATTCTTCTTCAAGAAAATCTTCAATCTTTTTGTACAAGTTCTTCCATGATTTTGTTGTTCTTTGTACAATATCTTCCATTTGTTTTGGAGAATGAAGAATGCCCTATATTTAGGTGTAAACCTGGCATTGTGCCTTTTGACTGCTTTCTCTATTTGCTCCTTATTCAAATCAGGCAGTATGCTTTCTAGGGTTTTTTCTCTCATCTCCTTCTCCATTCTCAAACAGAAATGCCATCTGTCTTCTACAATTTTAGACAGTTTATCTGGCAATTGTCCATCTAGTTCAAGAGGAGTGTACTTGAATTATGCCATCATTTCATAAACTAATTCTTCTATTTTATTCTGTTCTTCTTTATTGAACTTATTGAAATCAACTTTATTTATGTTGCTTAAGTCTCCACTTCCAATCTTTTTGCATAATGTATCAACTAAGAAATGGCTTACCTTTTCAGATTGATCTTCTTCATCAGTATCAGGTTGAGCTACATATTTTCTTCTTTTCCTTGTCTCTTCCTATGTCTTCTTGATTGGTTTCTTCTTTATAGGTTCCTCTTTAGCTTTTTGAGTAGAGGCCCTTGTTGTAGCTCTGGTTGTTGGCTTTTGGGTTGATGGCATGGCAGTTTTCATTGGTTTGGGCTGAGCTGGAGGCTGATCTTTTTCCTTTCTCTTCTTTGGCTCAGCTTGGGTTGGTGCTTCCTTGGCTTCTTCTTCCTCAGCACCTTCCTCCTTGTCTTCACCCAAGCCTTGAGTTAATTCCATTGGGCCTTGCTCTTGTTCATCCTCATTATCATTATCTTCTTCATCATTATCTTCTTCATCATATTCTTCATCTTCTCCTTCATCTTCTTCTTCTGCTGCCTCAATTCCTTTACCAAATTTCTTCTTTATTTTCTTCACCATTTTATCTTTCTTCTTAATTATAGAGGCAGTCTTTAATTTTGTTTCAATCTTGGATTTGACCATATCATATGTGCTAAAAGATTTGGTAGACTTGTCTATTCATTCTGCAAGCAAAGCAGTGATAGCTGTAGATGCTTCATCCACATATAATTCATAACCAAATGGCCTTAGCCATCTCCCTTGGAACTATTGCTTGAATATAGGTGGAATCAAAATCAACTAGGAAACATATGTCATTGATGTGTTTTTCCACTAAGGAAACTAGTATTCTTACCCTTTGCTTCAAGGATTTCTTGAAATCCTCAAAATAACTTGTCATTTGGGCTTCAAAGTTATCACCCATCTGATCAATGAACTCATTTATTTGTGTCATTGCGGTTATGTTAGAGTCCTAATTCACCTTTCCTTTAGAAGGAAACTCTTTCATAACATAACAGAACATACACATAAGGACTGAACCAAATTTGTACGGTGCACCTTTTGATCTCCTTATAGCTCCTAGGTTTTCATTTATCTATTGCAACATAAGTTTTGACAAGTCATATGAATGATCTTTCTTTACCATTTTGAATGCTACATCAATAGCTATGCATGGCACACTATTCAATCGACTAGATTGATAGAATTTGTGGGATATTATTCTCACAGCAAAATTTAGGAGAGGATCAGTGATGGTATCAATCATCATACCTCTCGTATTCCATTTTGCCTCTGTATTTCTTTCAATGATTTCTTTGGAATCACTGTGCAGGGTCTTAGTTTGATCTAGGGTTGGGAAACCCATAACCCTATGAACTATCCCTTTAGTAATATTGACTAGACCTATTTCCAACCAAAAACATCCATTGTGTATTTTTCTTAGAATAATCCATATCCATTCAATTTTGAATACTGTAGGATAAACTAGGGCATTGGTCAAACCCTTTCTCTCGACTATCTTGTATTCATCCTTCAAAATCTTATTCTCACACAGTTTTCCATAGGCTTGGAAAATTTCAAGATCACATATCATGCCAATTTTACATTTGTAACACTTCCTTACATCTTGCACCATAACTACTTTGGATGGAATAATGGATAATGTGCTGGCAGGGTCATTTTTGTAGGCGACTTCTGGAATGGGCTTGAATTTAGGTTGTTTGACTTTATTACTAACCAATTGTATTTCATGACTTTCATTCCCCTTAGTGGTTCTAGACCCAAATGCCATTGTTTACTAAGCTAGGGTTTTAAAATGTAAACAAGCTTTCAAACTCTATGTAGCTCGGCACTTGAATGAAATACCTCAAGATCGATGAAAACGCGTCATAAGAGGTTGCAATCTGCTTGAAATGCTGGATTCTCTACTATGAAGTTTCTCTACGCTCTTTATCTTCTTTTCTTCTTGATCGTGATGAAGAAAAATGATTGAAATTGCGATAATATACCCTTTTTCCATCGCATTAAATGCTCAACTGCAAACTCAACTTGCACTACATTTCCACTTCACTTGGCTTTCATAGGAGTTACTCAACTCAACATCAGTCATCAACTCAGTCGCTGTTAGGAACTCGACACCCACTAGAATTTTACTTGGCATCCAAAGACTGCTCGACATCATCATTTAAAATTTTGTCTTGGCATCTTGTTTCATGCATATTTATACTTTGCATTGCTTCTTCATGGTTTAGGGCTGATGTATGATACTTCCTTATATGTATCAACCCCATAGACTCATCTTGAGATTAATTGGATGAGAAATGATCACTTGACCTTGTGGGTGAAGTGACCCTTTCATTAAATGTACTTGATTCATTCTTTTTCTACCATGTCTTCTTCATGTCTGTTTTGATGTGTTCCACATCAATCTTTTCTTTGCCCTTGTTTGATTCAATTTTTGGTGCTTTTGACCTTGTAGGACAGTTTCTGCTGATATGACCAATTTTCAGGCAACTGAAACATGTGGTTTGGCTTAGCCACCTGCTATAATTCCCTTTGAAATGTGTTCTTATGCAATTCTGGGGTATATGTCCATATTCTTGACAATAATGATAGATATACCTGGTGTTGTAATCCCAATGGTACTGACTTTCATTTCCTTTTATTTTTGTTGGTTGATTTGATGTCCACATAGGCTTTGATCTACATTCAACTGCTCTGTGTCCATACTTCTTACAATTATGACAATGTCCATCAAATCTTTGTGTCCTTGTAACTCTAGATCTACAATCTTATGTCGTATGTCCTTGCATGTTGCACTTGTAACAATAACTCTTGTTTTTGGGTGTGTTTGTCTGATTGATTCTTCTACTCCTACAAACATTAGCAGTATGCCCCTTTTTATTATAGTAATGACAAGTAGGTTTAGAATCCTTATCTTTGTTACTTCTTTGCTCAAAACTCTTTGATGATTCTCCAATTTCAGTGCTATTGTATCCAAGTCCTGATGTATCATGTGCTGATTTTGGAAATTTCATCAACTGTTCAAAGTACTTGATGGCTTCACTGGATTTGTTGGGATTCTCTGCTACCTCTTTTTCTCTGTTCAATTTATTCTGCATTTGTTCATTTTGCATCTTCAAAGTAGAGATCTCAATATCTTCCATATTGAGTTCATGATGGAGATTCATCATTTGGGCAAGTGTATCCATCTGCATGTTTGAGATCCTTGATAATTCAGTACATTTTTCTTCAAGTCTATTTGCAAGATTTCTTTTGTCATCTTCCATCATGACTCTATCCTCAACTGCTCTTTTCTTTTGTTCAGTGATTTCACATAACATTATAGCCTATGATTCATGTTCCATCTTGAAAGATCTTATCTCATCTGCTTGAACTTTGTTTTTCTCCATTAGTTCTGCTATTGCTGCATCAAACTCTTTAGTGTCTCCATTGGCAAATAGTTTTTTGGTATCTATCTCCTTGTATTTTGTATCATTTTCAGCTATGGCTATATCCTTTCTTCTTTTCAAGGATTTTCTCAGTTCCTCCCCTACTTCCTCTACTTTGTGTAGAGCTAGTTGCACATCAATCACTTGATTGTCAATAATCTTTCCAAGTTTGAAGACTTCCATATTCAGACCTTTTTCTCCAAGTTGTTAGACTTCTTCTAGTGAAAACCTTGCTGCTCTGATACCAATTGTTGGAATATTCAAATAGGAATAATGCTTCTGAGAGGGGGGGGGAGTGAATCAGAAGTACTGTACCTTAACCATTAAAACTTTTAACTGAAAGTATATTGCATTCATATAAACACATCAAACAATTATGAAAAACACATATATGCATCACCACATAACACTTGAGATTTTGGTAGCCTAGAAACCCTCTAGAAATAAGAAGGTAAAACTGGGGTGGGGATGATACCCACAAAAATTACTGCAGCAATAATGTTTAACCACTTCTGATGGTTTGCCCTGTTAAAGGCTACAACACACTTTTAAATTTGACCTTGTTAGAGGATTTACAAACACTTTACAAGAAGTGTTACCCTATTAAAGGATTTAATCACCTATTGAAAGGATCTGCAAAATAGTTGTTAAGCTAACCTATCACCATAGGGTTTCTTTTCTAACACAATTGCTAGAGAGTATTAGGTATAATAAAACTGATAGCTTACAATCCTTCAATTGTTGAATACAGGCACTTGTTCTGCTTTCTCTGATCTTGATCCTCTGTGATCTGATACTCTTCACTCTGAAAATAGTTTTCCTTACACACCCTCATCCATCCACATATACAATGAGATTTAGTCTTCCTTATAAAGACATTCAAAGACTTAGGGTTAGGTATGGATCTACAATCCATATTGAATCTCTGTTTCCTGCTCATTCCTTTCACATTTACTATTGGTTGCATGCCTTCTCCATTTTTCTTATTGGCTACATGTAGATTGCATAGGAAATACAAAAGATTCGCTCTTATCTTTTTAATCCTTTGAGATTCATCATATGTCAGCCATGAAAATGGTTTACATCTGCATTTGTAAAGTTACAAACTCATATGTGCATTCTGTGTTTCTCAACACTTACTAATTCCTGATGCTCGACACTTATATTAAACTAGCTTACTCGGCTCTTGTTGTATTTCTGTATTTCTCGGCATCATCTATGACTCGACACTCAAATACCACTCGGCACTTGTATCATGCTTGACACCTAAAGTCATTCGACACTTGATCTTCACTCAGCACCTGAAGATCACTCTGCACCTGAAGGCTTTCCTGACTTGGCTCATGTTGTGGCTCAACATACATGGTGTACTCGGCTCCAATGTAGAAAGTGGTTAAGTGTGTTGGCACTCAAGTGTCAAAAACCATTTTGAAACTAACATTTAATATGCGGTCAGAGCCAACTCAAAAATTAGACCAAGTGTGCCAGACCCCACTCTATTGGCAGTGATTAGTATTGGGATAAAAAAAGGCCCAATTTATTGCACATGCAATACTATGATTCCCTTTCCCCCGTTGTCCTAAAAAAGGCAGAATGACTTCTTTTTCAGAAGCCAACTTAACCATATTAAAATCATTGCACATCACCCAAGTAAGAGGCAAACTGTCAGCCATCCAACACCAAAGTTGAGATCTTTCCATAGCATCATTGGAAGCATAAATATTAACTACACCAAAGGAATGATTATTGATAGAAAGAAAAATATAAATAATTTTGTGCATGGGGTCAGAACCATGTGAAATAATAATAGAATGAAGACAAGGTGATAGGAGAGTAACTACACCACCTCTACCAGTTTTGTGTTGAGAAGACAACATAATATCATCTGACCAAACAACACAACATGCAAAAGAAAGCATGAAACCAAAGATTCTAACCTCTTTTGTGCAAAGGAAATCTAAATTGCCAAGTCTATGACAGGTATCCCAAACATAGTACTTTTTGGAGAGGTCTTTAAGACCTTGCACATTCCATGATTAAAAAAAATCATGAAAACTCTTCCATATCTTCTTCATCCTCAAGGGAGGAGTAGCTATTTTGCAAAAAAGTAGTAACCAGGTTGAAGCCAAAAGGAAACCCTCTTGGAGTGATAGTCTGTTGCTTCTCTTATGGATTCTTAGCACATTCAGGAGGACTGTAAGAACACTGCACATTCTATGTTGCTATGGAGGATATAGAAAGCAAAGTGTGAACCACTATAAGAGTGGTAGCCCTTGTTGTCGTTTTGATCCCCTATGAAACAACATGATTTGAAACCTGTAAAATAATAAAATTTGACTCTAGTGAAACCATCATTGACCCCGCAATGGCTGAGGTTTGCACTCCAGTTTGCACAGGAGGAGCGGAAGCTAAAACAATTTTTGACTATTTGGGATCCAAGGAAGCCTTTCCCTTCTGCCCAATAGTGGTCCATTCCTCCTTTTTTTCCCTTCTACTAGCTTAACAAGAGCACCCTTGGGTGGGGGTTTTAACCCTAGGCACTACCAAAGGGCAATCCCTAATCTTGTGTTCAACTAACTGACACCTATAGCAAGTGTTTGGAAGGTTCAAATAGAGCACCTTCTAAGAGAAGGTGTGGGAACCAACATAGATCTCCATTGAATCCTTGAGATCCTTAGAGAGATCAACCTCAACACAAATGCATTTCTGAGGGCGAGCATTGAAAAAATTATCATGCTCCTTAGTAAAATCTTTGTAAGAGTGTTGGCAATGGACTCAATAAATGACTAACAAGGAAGGGGTAGACCAAGAAACTCAACCCAAACAAGAACACTAAGCTTTTTGTCATCAGAGATTGTAAAGTCTCACGACCATCTTTGGAACACAAGTAAGGAGGAACGGAGTGACCAAGGGCCATTGCCAAAAACCACATTAGCCAGGGACATATTAGCAAAGCAGAATTAAAGAAAACCTTTGTTAAGGTTTTGTGCAGCGTTAAGATGGACTCAATGAGGAGTCCAACTCTTGTTAACCCATTCTTTGAGCATGGCTTTAGGAGGAGTTCCACCCACAAAATACCTATCAAAGTATGATGTTCTAACCATTCACATGCAGCATCAAATTCTTGCGAAGGAAGGATAATATCAGGATTACCTCATGGAAGACCTTTGGGATGAACTTACATAAAAATTTGTTCAATGGAGGCACCATGGCTATCCACAGTAGCAACACGAGCACTAGTATCAACGACTAGGTCATAGCTAGTCAGGTCCATTATAAACTAACCATAAAAACTCCCACACTAAATGTAGTTTGACAAATGGAAAACACAAAAGGAAAGCTTAGACAAAGAGTCATATGCAAGAGATACAAGAGATGCATGAAATGCTAGAAGTTGAAGCTATTTTATCTTGAATGACTTTACAACTTAGCAAGTGTTAAAATAGAGTTAGTGACAACAATACAAGCTATGCTTGAAAGCATTCAATTGCATTATTGATTTAGCCACACTTATCAATTCCAAAGAAAATTCAACACAACTAATCATACATATTGGACAAATTGCCTCAAAATGCAATTCTTCAAAAAACTTGATGCTTTATCTACAAGTGATAGTCCTCTAGTAGATGATGTACTACCTATAGAATGCATGCATAATATGGAAGCATACAGAAGGCACGTGAATTGTTCCCTCAAACTTGTATGTTCTGCCAAGACAATCCTCCTATCTAATAGCATGCAGAACAATCATTTCATAGATGCAAAGTGTTTTTCTCCACATATAGGTTGTGATGATCACTATGATTAGACATTGATTTCTAAAATTAAATGATCAACACTTGCATGCAAGTCTTGTCACTCTCTTTATATATGCATCTTCTCTAGCCTCATAAGTTGTATTTTCTTTCTATCAATCTATGTCACCCAATGAGATTAAATATCTTAAAAAAAACTTTTCCACATTAAACTATCTAAACAATTTATATTAGCATAAAAAAGAGAGAATTTAAGAAAGAGAAATGACTCAACATGTTGATTGGTTTATCACCATATTTACATTATAAACCATATGCATTGAAGAAACTAAAATGATTAAGACATTGTGAAGGGTACAATAAATATTCTACCAACATTCCCCAAATAACAACAATCTTACAAACAAATATTTTAATGGTTTTTCCCAACTAAAAACTACTAGATAATACACACTATATTGACAATTATTTAATGATAGTAGGCGGGATTACAAGCATTTAAGGGCATCGACTATGGTGCAACATATTTGCACCCAGTTGCTGCAAAGCTCTGGCCTACCTGTTCAGTGCCCTGGCCTTTGTTGACAACATTGTAGGGAAATAAGTTCATGTTTCCATGCAAAATACTTTTCGCAATTAATTAAAGCTCATAGCTCATTACTGTGAATATTTTATTTATTTATTTATTCTTGTGGTACCTAAAACATAAATTTAGCGGTAAGGCTCACTTGAGATTGTTCAACATTATAAATAATAAGTTGAATGGTTCAATTTTTAAATCTATTTAGTTATCAAAGGCAATACAAAAGCATAATTATATATTTTATTTAACATTTTTAATAAGGACATTAATAAAAATATATTTAACCTTTAAGAAAAATATGACTTTGTATATAAAAGATATTTTTTTAAAACAAAAGATAACAAGGCCTATATATAAATATATTAACATATATTAAATTAAATTTAAAAATACATAGAAGTAGACGTGAAGTTGCTGGTGAATATTTTTTAAGAGCCTACCTACAAACTGTAATCAAAGTTATTGTAGACTATAATTCTCTATCTTATATTGTATACCAATAGAGTGGAATGAGATGTGATAACATGAGATATAAGGCCACATCAGAATGAAGACGATCATTGGTTAGTATGGACAAAATGTGAGGGAAGTTGGCAGTATTGGTGATGTATGATGTAAAAGATGTATTTTTTTTTGTTTTTTAGTTAATGCATTAGATTTGTTTTGTGTATAGGATTATAACATTTTTTTATTATGTAGATTAAGAATATATAGAAACAAGGTGTTGGTGAAATATTCTTGGAGTCATATTTTAATTAACTAATTAAATGGTCTATGTTGTAACTTTAATTTTGTTTTAAATAAGAAGTTATTAATGTATAGAAAACAAATAAGCATGACACATCAAATTTGAAATCTAATCTTAATTGATGTCTGAAATCATGTGGATTTATTTTTAAATTTATATGTAAATGAAATCACATTTTATTAATTATTGAATTGTATTAAGCATATAAAAGTTTGTGATAAAAAAAAACCCAGAATTGGATAGGAAATTGACCATAGTATTTCACAATATATCACTTTTAATCAATATATAATGGTGCTGAAGATAATGTTAGCTTGTATGCATTTGATTTTCATTGGTAGATGGGTGAGTTAAAATAATACATTCTAAATGGTAATTTTTGTAGGTATGTTTATTTATTTGAGATAAATTATTTGAAGTGAAAAATTATAGTTTATTGTTTAAATCAAAATGTTTGTAAACATTCTATTGTTAAGATTTTTTATTTTTATTTTTTTCAAAATAATATATATTTTCCTTTTAGAGAGCTTCTGAATAAATTTAAAGATTGTATTATTTCTAAATAACACAAGAATGTAAGTTTTTACAATATCCTCTTTCGATCATTTTACTTTTCTTTCCCAATTTAAGGGAGGGACTAAAGCTCTACAAAGCCCTTTTTTTCTTAATAAAAAAATTTCTTGTTTTTTAATCAAACTTTTAAATAATTATAGATGAATTTTTTAGAGTGATTTAGATAATTTTAAAATTATAAATATAAAAATAATTTTAAAATTGTGATTATCTATTTAAAAATAATGAATTTTCTATTGATATAAAATAATTATTATTTCATAAATATTTAGTTAATTGAAATGGATAATTCATAATTAACATTTGAATAATGCATTATAATGATAATTCTAGATTTTCTATACTATTTACATTAATGATTTAAATTGTATGATGTTTGTATATATATTGAAACAATTAGATGATTGGAATTACAATATATTATATATTTAGTGAAAATAATTTTTTTTTAGAAATGTGTTCAATCAATTAATAAAATGTTATATGTGATATGCATAATTATACTTAAAATTGACTTATAACATATATAAATTTAACTTTTTGGAAAGATAATATTATTATTTTAATATTATACAATAATAAATATAAGTAAGATCTAAGACTTATTATTAAATAAATTATTTATAACTAAATAAAATGTATTTTTATCTATAATTTTAAATATTAAAATAAAAATTAAATCTATAATTTTTAGTTAAAATACTTTTACAAAGATATTAAAAACTTATTTACATTTATCATTTCATATATTCAAATAAAAATTATTACCTTATAATTTAACTCTCAATATGCATCTACTAAACCATATAATATATTTAAAAAGTTTGGATTACTAAAAAAATCATTCAAATATCATTTAATAATTATAAAAGGTTTGATTTGAATATGATTATTAACTTATAATTTAACTCCCACTATGCATCCTACTAAACCATATAATATATTTAAAAAGTTTAGATTACTAAAAAAATCATTCAAATATCATTTAATAATTATAAAAGGTTTGATTTGAATATGATTATTAACTTATAATTTAACTCCCACTATGCATCCTACTAAACCATATAATATATTTAAAAAGTTTAGATTTAAAAAAAAAAATCATTCAATTATCATCTATAATTGTAAAAGGTTTGATTTTTTTTTATTTAAAAATATTAACCGTGAGTTTTAATTGGGTCCCAAAATTATCTTGCACGGAACATAATGCTGTGAGCGAAGGAAGTAGAGTGAGGGCACAGGACGGGCAGGGCAGGACATGTAGATGGGCAGCGGCTAGATGCAAATATGTTGCACCGCGTTTGAGATCATTGACAGTTAAGACTGTGATGGATTAACGGCAAGCAAATTGAAACGGAAGAGTGCAAGCCAGAAAAGGGAATTCCATGATAGCACGGAAGGTATTCTTTGGTAGCCTCTGACCCAGACCACTCACCTAATTCCTAACAGATCTGCATCCACGTCACGGTATCTCCTTCTGTAGAGTATGGACGATTTAAAGCATCCATTACACTTAATTTGTTCAGAGTCCGGTCTTTTCTTGCAATCCAAATTCATTGCAGCTCGATAGCAAAATGAAGACTTACTCTGCCAGAGAAGTAATTGCGGCTCTGATCTCAATTCTCCTCGTTTTCGTGAAGAATATCGAGATTTCGGAGGGTTCGGACGGCGAGAAAAGTAGTGCTTTTACAACGGTTTCGTTGGCGTGTAACAACACTCGCTATCCCGAACGATGCGTCTCGTCCATGGCTTCCTATCATGAGACGCACAATCTCACTAACGTGGCTCTGCAAGTGAGCCTGCGGAGGGCGAGAGAGGCTCGGGACTTCACGCGGAGTCTTGGAAAGAATGCCATGAACGAAAAAGAGCGCGTGACGTGGAAAGATTGTTTGGAGCTGTTTAGGGATACAATTCACCACCTCAGATTCTGCTCGAGAAAAGGCTCAATCAGGAGGGACTGCCCCGTTTGGCTCAGCGCTGCTCTCACGAACCAACAGACCTGCTTGAACGGATTTCGTGACCTCAATTTGAGTGCCAACAGTCCCATCAGAGCTCTCATCTCGTCCAGGGCTGTGAATTTGTCTGAACTCGTCAGCAACTCGCTCGCCATGTCCAAGTACGCCAAGAGCAGGAATGACCGCCGCCTTTTATCTCATGTGGATAGCAGTGGAGAATTGTATGAAGATGGATTTCCGGAATGGGTGTCGGCGACAGACCGGAAACTTTTGCGGTCGTCTAGCCTGGCCGGCGAAGCCGACGTGTTGGTAGCCCAAGATGGTTCTGGTCATTACAGGAAAATCAGGCATGCGATTAAATCTGCGCCTCGGAACAGCAGGAAGAGATATATTATCTACATAAAGGCGGGAACTTACAAGGAGAACATCGTGATATCTAAAAAGACGAGGAATTTGATGTTGGTGGGAGCCGGGAAGCAGAAGACTCTGGTGACGGGAAGCAGGAGCGTGCAAGACGGCTACACTACTTTCAGAACAGCAACTGTCGGTAAGTTTTCTGAAAAACAGGAACTGCTTAAGGATAGCAAAGATTTCCATTTGGAAAAAATGTGTTTTCTTCATTATGTTCTGTTGTGTATGAAAGGTTTTTGAATTTGATTGTTTGTATAGAGTGAAATTGAAAAATATTGATAAGTTAAAGTAAGTAAATTTGCTACTTAGGATTCATTGTTTTTAGGTACTTAGGACTCATTGCATTTAGGTGATGCTTACGAGATGGAGCACTAAGAATTCTAAGAGGTGACATAGTAATATTATTTTTAAGAATAAAGATTTTTACAAAAGTTAAAAATAGACAGTTTTTATTATTGTAAAATAAATATTATATCCAATTTTTGTTACTAACATGTATCATATAATATTTAATGTTCAACTATAACTCATAAAATAATTAATTTGTCAATATTTTTACTATAATGAAATTTTTTAATATCACAAATGAAATTTGTTAAATTATATGTAATTTTTATTTTAAAATGATATTGTAAACTTAAAATAAAATCTCAATTCAACTAAAGTTATATTTGACAATTGAAGACTAAAATTACTGCTTTGAATATAATACAATTTAATAATTATATTTGAATGTTCATACCATAGATATTAAATCAATGAAAAGTGTTAGAACTCACAAATTATTAAAACTTTGTAGTTTTTAGTACAAAAATATGTAAATAATAAACAATGCCATCATCAAATATGACAATAATAGTAACACGAAAATAAGTTTACATGATTAATATTTTTATCTTCAAATAAAATAGTTAAAAGATTTTCTACATAATCATACTAATATAATACTATTCATAGTCGTGATTGGATAGAATGACAGATAAAATAATTTTGATATTTTAAAAAGTAAAAAATAAATATTAAATATTAGAAGAAAAGTTGAGTAAAAAAATTCTTCCCTTTGAAGAAAAATAATTGAAAGGTATCAATTTCGTCTAAACCTCATAAAAGCCTTTTAAGTTTACAAATCATCAAGATACTCATTGACAATCAAACTATTTTAATTCTAATAATCTCTATCACTTCACTTCTAAGACAACTATTACTACTCATAAACTAATCTTTATCACTTCACTTCTAAGACAACTAGCTACTCCTCATAATCGAATAATAATTGCACATAAATACCGAATAGAGTTTGAATTTAAATCATCGTAGTATGCCAAAATCCAATCCGCCCAAACGAGTGATTTTCTAATTGTGCGCGCATGTACTTGCAGCTGTTTCGGGCAACGGATTCATCGCAAGAGACATGACATTCGAGAACACAGCAGGCCCAGCGAAGCACCAAGCAGTGGCACTTCGATTGAGCTCAGACCAATCGGCGATCTACCGGTGCGCCATAAAAGGGTACCAAGACACATTGTACGTCCACTCCCTCCGTCAATTCTACCGCGAGGTCGACATCTACGGCACCGTGGATTTCATCTTCGGCAACGCAGCAGTCGTCATACAGAACAGCAACATCATCGCTCGACGCCCCATGAGGAACCAGAAGATCAACACAATCACTGCCCAAGGAAGAACGGACCCCAACGAAAACACGGGGATTTCCATACACAATTGCAATGTTTTGCCGTCTCCCGCACTTCGACGTGCAAAATGGTCAGTGAAAACATACCTGGGGAGGCCGTGGAAGGAATACTCTCGCACGGTGTTTATGCAGTCCGCTCTTGACGATCATATTGATCCCGCTGGTTGGCTTCAATGGAATGGTAGTTTTGCACTTAGTACTTTATACTACGGCGAATACATGAACCGAGGACCTGGCGCGGGGACGTCAATGCGTGTCAATTGGCCCGGGTTTCATGTTATTCAGAGCGCCAGGGAAGCTTGCAAGTTTACGGCTGCTGAATTTATTCTTGGGAATTCATGGATTCCGTCTACTGGTATCGACTTTACTCCAGGCTTGAACAGATTGTTAGGGTAGGGTCGACTTTTCTAGTGTTTCTATTCATGATATTCCATTTGTTTATTATTGAAGCTCCAGAATTATATTCTCACGCCATCGGAGCAATCAATTGTTCTTTCTAGCAACGATGTTTCCACTTGTTAGATAAAAGGTTGCTTTGTCGAAATTGTTTTCTACGAAGCCCCTACTTTTGGGATTCGTTGAATTTAATATCATGAATTATAGAATGAAAGAATATTTCTATCAATCGTTACAGGATACTGTCAACGTCTACCTAGGTTCCATAATGTGCATTCGATAAATAATTGATTTAAGGTAAAAGATTGAGAGTGGTGGATTGACTTTAAATAATAAATGAAGGTATTTTAGTAATAATAAATGGTTGGCTTGAGTATCTTTATGTATCCTAAAATATTATTGTTGATTTATGGTTGATAAGGCTTACTTGATTAGCATTTTTATGTTGTTTCTCGAGATCGGCATTCTTTTCTTATTTAATTTAAAACAAATAAAACAGATCTTAATTTTAGAATAAATATTTGATTAAATCAAAGCAATATTAGTTTATAGAAGTAAAAGAGACTAAAAATATGTATTGAAGCAAATACAATATTAGATTTTATGAAGAGGTTAATCAGAATTATTTCAAAACAAGAAATTAACTTTAAGTTCAATGCTTCAATTTAGAAGTGTCTTTTTTTAATATGTTTTGGTAGGTCATAAGAATTGGAGAATTATTAGATTTCAATTTAGGAGTGTCTTTTTTTTAATATGCTCATTGGTAGGTCATAAGAATTGGAGAATTATTAGATATATTAAACATGTGAATTAAATTTTAAGGAATATTAAAAATTTGTATTCTTAACGATGACGTCTTACATCATCTTTTACATTGTAGTCACAGTGGGATAAATTCTACAATAAAGATTAGGTTTCAAGAGTTAAGATGTTGAAGGAATTAAGATATAACTTCTTACTTGAAAATTATCAACACTATTTGTTCACTCAATTTCAAAGCATATAAATATAGGAGTTGCATGTATTGGAATAATCAAAATAGTTTGAGTTGTAACACTAACTAGTGGGTTTGCAAGAAGATGTCAATCAAGTTGATGTTCTATCTAAAATTGTTTATGGTTCTAGGATGAATTGTATTTCATCAAATAAAATAGTATAGATGGATTATCATTCTAACATTAAAATAATTAGAATGAGGATAAATACAAATGGGATAAAGGTAAAATGTTGAGTGCAAGAAGGGTGATAAGACTTCCATTAGAGGGATAAGAATTTCCTCAAAACCTACCTTGAACAAAGATCTTAAGAAACTAAATGATTTAGAATCTCAAGCCTTTCAAAAGTAAAATGATACTTTAGAGGTAGAGGATGTAAAATCAAGTTTTGGTGGGTAAAAATTATATATATGTAATGAATCCCATGAATACAATATTCAACTCATCTATTAAAATTCTAGTTAAAGGTTTCTCATGCTCCAATATTATGTAATGGAAATTGGGATATTAATTCGTACCTATAGATTTAGAATCTCATTTTTATAAATATTTTACTAGCTTCATTATTTAGAAATAAATTTCATTCATGTTGCAAGTATGACAATTATAGAAACTTCTTGTTTCTAACTACCTCTTTCTCTTCTAATTCTATTCTGGAAGTTCTAACAATTAATTGTTAATTTCCAAAAAGAATTATATATTTCTTGTATAATTTCTATAATAATAATTATATATTCATTATAAATTATACATTTTATACAACAATTAATTTTTTATTTCTTTTACCATTTTCTTTTCTATCCTTTTTACAAGTTTGGTATTTTTTTTTTCAAACTAGATATTTCTTGTATTGTGAAGCTACATGTTAAAAAATTTACAAAATCAACATCCTATTGACTAGGGAAAATGGTTCGGGATGTGTCCTATCTATTTTATCATATGATATGTTTGCTAGCACCTTTAATCCTAATCATATGACCATAAAATATAGTACTAACCTCCTATAAAATTTTATATTAAACAAATTTGACATTAAATAGAAACAAAAATGTTCAATACATAGATAAGGGGATACTTTGAGGGTTAAAATTTTGACTCTCACTTTTCCTTCAAAAAATGAAAAGAGAAATGCAAATAGATAAAAATAAAATGGATATCTATTTTTATTCAGGTCATAATTCAATAAAAAGAAATTGTGTTAAGGAGCTATGGTTTATGCACATTATATAAATGATAAGGATTTTTTAAAAAGGATTAAAAGAAGATGAAATAAAGTTAAAAAAACTTATAGACAAAATGTAGGATGTAAATAAATAAAATTTTCTCAATTATCAAAATGACAACTTTAACATAATAAGAAATATAAAATTAAATATTTTTCAAATAGCTACTATGAGGTTCAAGTAAAAAAGAGATAGAACTCATATAAGACTTGAAATTATAGAAATGATAGAGTTCAAAATAACAATATTTAACATTTGTCTTCAACACATAGAATGTTATAAAAAAGTTAACCCTATATTTCATAGTCCCTCACCTAAAACATGAATATATAAAAATTACATCAAGTCTCAAATGGTAAATTAAAAAGAAAAAATAACTTTTACAACATAGGAGGAGTTCTTTTATTCTTTTTTCTCATTATGATGATCAATAGGTGTATTGTAGAACTATAATATTCATGATAAAAATAACTTTGAAAGAAGAAAAATCTCTATATGAATATTTAAGCTACAATATCTAAATCATAGAATTCAATAAAAAAATTTCCTCATTGAGGGGACTAATATATAGCATTGAGCTTCATAGATATTAAAAATGAATGCTTGTAGGACATGCTATTTTTATGCTTTATGCTTTATGTTTAGCCTCTTAGCTTATGGTTATGGATCAAAGTTCATAAATATGTTATATACACTTCCTTTAACATCAATCTTGCATAGACCATATATTTTTCCCTCTTATTATTCAGTTTCACCAAGTATATTACTAGCTTATATATACTTATATATATATATATATATATATATATATATATATATATATATATATATATATATATATATATATATATATATATATATATATATATATATATATATATATATATATATATATATATATATATATATATATATATATATATATATATATATATATATATATATATATGCCGAAAGTCATCCTTCGTGAGGCACCTATTTTAAGTTAAATCGTATAGCTTTTTTGTGTGGGTTAGGATTTGAATTAAAATAGGTGCCTCGAGAAGGATGACTCTCGGCATATTATATATATATATATATAAGTATATATAAGCTAGTAGCAGTCACCATGCACCATGGAAGAAATTTTTGAAAAACTTTGATTGAAGTATATACTTATATTAATATTAGCCTATCCATTATATAAATTATTATATTATATAGTAAAGTGACAATTACTATTTTTTTTAATAATTATAATTAAAATTTATTTAGGTTAGGGTTATAATTATAATATACCATATAAATATACCTCCCTTCTCTCTATTTGTCTATCCCCTACTGCTAGTCTCCCTCTCTATAAAAAAAAAATGAACATCTCTCTCTCTCTCTCTCTCTCTCTCTCTCTCGTCTCTCTCTCTCTCTCTCTCTCTCTCTTTTTGTATATATATATAATCACCCTCACTCTACCTCTATTTCTAAGTTCTCTTTTTATTACAAATTTATAATATAATCCCTTACCTCACTCTCTAGATATTCCACCTAATCATCTCTCTCTCTCTCTCTCTCTCTCTCTCTCTCTCTCTCTCTCTCTCTCTCTCTCTCTCTCTCTCTCTCTCTCTCTCCCTCCCTCCTCTCTCTCTCACACACATTATGCCATCTACTCTTACTCTTCCCTATTATTTCATTATTCTCTCTCTCTAAATATATTCTCTAATATCTATCTCCCTTTCTCTCCCTCTCTTTTACCCCTTCCCCATTCTCTCTCAATCTCTCCCTCCCTCCACTACCCCTTTGCCCCCCCCATTATCTCTCTCTCTCTCTCTCTCTAACCCTATCTCTAAGCTCACTCTCTATTAAAAACATAATAGGGTCCCTCATATCTCTCTAGATATGCCTCTCTCTCTCTCTCTCTCTCTCTCTCTCTCTCTCTCTCTCTCTCTCTCTCTCTCTCTCTCTCTCTCTCTCTCCCCTATTATTTCACTATTATCCCTCTCTCTCTAGATATATTATCTAATATCTACCCCCCCTCCCTCTCTCTTAATCTCTCCCTCCCTCCCCTACCCCTTCCCTCACCTCTCTATATATGACCTCTAATCACCCCCCCCCCCCCCCTCTCTCTCTCTCTCTCTCTCTCTCTCTCTCTCTCTCTCTCTCTCTCTCTCTCTCTCTCTCACTCTCTCTCTCACTCACTCACTCACTCACTCACTCACACACACACACACACACACACACACACACACACACACACACACACACACACACATTATGCCCTCTAATAAACCTCTCTTACTCTCCCCTATAATTTCACTATTATCCCTCTCTCTCTCTCTAAATATGTTTTCTAATATCTATCTCCCTTTCTCTCCATCTCTTTTACCCCTGCCCCACTCTCTCTGAATCTCTCCCTCCTTGCCCTACCCCTTCCCCCTCTCTCTCTCGCTCTCTTATTTCACCATTGTATCATTCTCTCTGACCCTATCTCTAAGCTCTCTCTATTGAAAACATAATAGGGTCCCTTGTCTCTCTCTAGATATGCCTCTCTCTCTTTCTCTAGTTATGTCATTTAATAAACCTCTCTCTCCCCCATTATTTCACTATTATCCCTCTCTCTCTAGATATGTTGTCTAATATCTATCTTCATTTTTATCCCTCTCTTTTACCCCTTCCTAACTCTCTCTCAATCACTTCCTCCCTCCCCTACCCCTTCCCTCACCTCTCTATATATGACCCCTAACCACTACCCCACCCCCCCCCCCCTCTCTCATTATGCCCTCTAATAAAGCTCTCTCACTCTCTCCCATTATTTCATTACTATATCCCTTTCTCTCTAGATATGTTGTCTAATATCTATCTCCCTTTCTTTCCCTCTCTTTTTTACCCCTTCCCCACTCTCTGTCAATCTCTCCATCCTCCCCCCCCCCCCCCTCTCTCTCATTATGCCCTCTAATAAACCTCTCTTACTTTTCCCTATAATTTCACTATTATCCCCCTCTCTTTAAATATGTTTTCTAATATCTATCTCCATTTCTCTCCATCTCTTTTACCCCTGCTCCACTCTCTCTAAATCTCTCCCTCCTTGCCCTACCCCTCCCTCCCTCTCTCTCTCTCATTTCACCATCATATTGCTCTCTCTAACCCTATCTCTAATCTCTCTCTACTGAAAACATAATAGGGTACCTTGTCTCTCTCTAGATATGCCTCTCTCTCTCTCTTTCTCTAGTTATGCCCTTTAATAAACCTCTCTCTCCCCTATTATTTCACTATTATCCTTCTCTCTCTAGATATGTTGTCTAATACCTATCTCCATTTTTCTACCTCTCTCCTTTACCCCTTCCCAACTCTCTCTCAATCACTCCCTCCCTCCCGTAACCTTTCCTCCGCCTCTCTATATATGACCCCTAACCACCACCCCCAACCATTCTCATTATGCCCTCTAATATAAACCTCTCTCACTCTCCATTTCTCTCTAGATATGTTTTCTAATATCTATCTCCCTTTCTATCCCTCTCTCTTTTACCCACCGCCCCCCCCACTCCTCTCTCTCTCTCTCTCTCACACACACACACACACATTATGCCCTATAATAAACCTCTCTCACTCTCCCCCATTATTTCACTATTGTCCCTCTCTCTAGTTGTGTTGTCTAATATCTATCTCCCTCTCTCTTTCACCCCTTCACCACTCTTTGTCAATCTCTCCCCCCCTCCCTTGCTCCTTCCCTTGCCTCTCTATATATGACACCTAATTACCTCCCCCCCCCCCCCGCTCTCTCTCTCACACACACACACACACACACACACACACACACACACATTATACCCTCTAATAAAACTCTCTCATTCTCCCCCACTATTTCGCTCTTATCTCTCTCTTTCTCTAGATGTGTTGTCTAATATCTATCTCCCTTTCTATCCCTCTTTATTTTACCCCTTCCCCACTCTCTCTCAATCCCTCCCTCCATCCCCGACCCCTCTCTCTCTCTCTCTCCCCCACCCCTTTGTGCGCCCCCCCCCCCCCCCCCCCCCCCCCCACTTATTTCACCATCGTATTGCTCTCTAACCATATCATTAAGATCTCTCTATTGAAAACATAATAAGGTCCCTTGTCTCTCTCTAGATATATGTCCCCCTCCCTCCCTCTCCCTCTCCCTCTCTCTCTCTCTCTCCCCCCTCCACCCATGTTTCCCTCTACTCCCTATTCTATTAGAAACATTATATGGGTTTTTCTCTCTATTCCTCTACACAATTCTCCCTCTATCCTTACTCTCTATTAAAAGCATAATCTCTCTCTCTCTCTCTCTCTCTCTCTCTCTCTCTCTCTCTCTCTCTCTCTCTCCAACACACACACACACACACTCATCCCTCAACTCACCCTTGTGCACCTACTCTTTCTCTCTCTGTCAAAGTTAGTTAAACACGAATTATAATATCTAATATATTAGATAAATAATGATTAATATTTTATTAATATTACAAGTGGAGTTATAATTAAATTTAAATTTCAACTTAATTTAGTATTAGTGCCAAGTCTCAATTTTATTGGGTAAATTTAAATTTATTTAAGGTAGTATTGTGATTTAAAACATGAACATTTATTGTTAGAGTTCAATTCTAAATTAAGGGGGAAGTTGTGATTTGAAATATTAAGTCAAAAAATACAACACAGTTATATTTGAAAAAGAATTAAAAATACATTTACACAATAGATTATAGATTAATATTAAATTAAAAAATGTGATGATTGCTTTGTATATTTCATATTGAATTTGTTTTTTCTAGGATTTATCATTCATGGTATTCCTATTACTTTCAAAGAAATCATTAACTATGATTAATAATAAAAATCAATAGTTATCATTAGAAGACTAAATTGTTTTTATATTATTATATTTGCTTTTCTAACTAAGTATAATGACATTTCTTATTGAAAAAAAAAAAAAAAATCTAGAAGAGAAATATTAAAAAATTGAAAAATCAAATTTGAAAAAGAAAAATGCCACTTGACATAATTAATACTATTTGTATCTATTTTATATTTGAGAACCTTATTTGACAATTTATCTTTAAAAAAAAAGTTTCTTGAATGCCAAAAGACATTTTCTATTTTAAATTGATTTTAAAAAGGATATTGTATCTCACATCAAATTTGTTTTCTATTTTGTTTCTTAATAGTTATGATTGCCAAATGGCACTACATATTTAAATATAGTTTTTATAGTTTTTGTGAATGCCAAATGGTATTTTCTTTTTGAAAGTGATTTTTAAAAACAAATTTAGTTTGTAACTCCCATTAAATTTTTTTTCTTTTTCTATATGTTAATAATTGTGGTTGCCAAATGGCATTACACATTTTATTGAAAACAAATTTTGTTTGTAACTCCCATTAAATTTCTTTTCTATTTCTATTTGTTAACAATTATGAGTGTCAAATGGCATTACACATCTTAATTTGTTTTTAAACTATTTTGTGAATACCAAATGGAATTTTCAATTTAAATTGACTTTTAAATTTAAATTTGTTTTGTAATTCCCATCAAATCTTTTTCCCTTACACGGATTATTTCTTGGAATATTCTTGTGCTAGGATTTGCTTCTCCCATTGTATATGCCTCTTGGCATAATAAGAAAAATAATAGATGTACATTTTAATTCCAAATAAATAAAGTTCCCCACCATCTTTTATCATAATATTGAAGTCACAAGGCTTATCTATTGTCATAGATAGTTGTAAAGAAATCAAAAGAATAGCACCAATTTAACATTGTTTTTTAGATGTTGTGCATTATTTAAATAGTAAATGAAATAATAATAATAATAATTAGCCGATAGACTTTCCTTTTGGAGTTCACTCCAACTAGATTTTGTCTCACACCATTCGGATTTTGTCACACACTAGCTCGAATTTGCCGGATTTTGAATTACACTAAGTGGAGAAAGTGTGTTCTCACACCATTTGGAGAAACATTTGCAGGCGAGAGGTTGCAAGACAAAAACTTGCTCTTGCGCATGACGCTATAGTGGACGTTGCACTGAGATTTGTTTCTCTCTGGCAACTCGGTGATCATCGAGAGATGTGGCAATTTTTGAGAGATGCAGCGATCAAGACTCCTAGAACTCAAAGCTTGATTTAGAAGAAAAGCTCTCACAGTAGTTTGAGGTAGAAAATATTCACCTTGGCAATAACATGCCATTTTTCTTCCTCCCATTGATATTTGTTCGCAGCAGTAGCATCCTTACCCTCCTCTTTCTCCCCAACATTCTCCTTCTTCCCCTCCTTTTCCCTCTCCTTCTTCTCCCTTTGCTCTTTCTTCGCACCATTTTTCCTTGGCCACCCTATTCTAGCCAGGGCCCTGCAGTCGCACCCCATCGATATGACTGTAGCCTTTTCCAGATGCCGCTTAAAAGTCTTTTCTTCAGTAGATTTTTCCTCAATCTCTGCTACATTCTACTCTCTGTGCCTCAAGCTTCTCATACCGGATTTCTATGCACCTGTCAAGATTTGGTTCAAGTTCATTAGCGTCACACTGGCTCCTATGGCGAACTCTCAAGAGACCTTTCATGGAGCCATAGCTATCTATGCCCCACTCCTGGTCTACTTTTTTGAGAGCACAAGATGGCGTATTAAAACAAGCAAAGGCAGGGGTGGAGGGGGAAGGAGTATTTATCATGCCAGGAATTCCTCTGCAGCTTTTGGCTCGTATTATATAAGATGATGTATGATGAGGCGCTCGAGAAGCACAGACATGACTCGCCTTCATTGATGGGGTTTTACAAGGGAAATAGTGTTCTCATTTCCCCTTAGATCTGTAAAATCTTTGCTCTGACGAAATAGGTAGCTTGTTATAGGGTTTCTGTAAATCAAAAAATTCGTAAGGGTTCCATTTTATTCCTTCATGTTTGGTATATTTCAGTTTTCCTCCTACCAGCTTTGCCTGTGATTTCCCTGCGAAAAACTCCTGCTGTTGCCTCATACCATCCACTCCTGCATTTGACAACGTTCAAAAGCAAGATTCTTAGCTCAAATTCTTACCATTGTGAAATAAAATAATTTAAAATTAGGTATGGCTAAAGTAAATTATTTGTGTATTTACCAAAAATCTTTTACATATTATAGAGCACGTACTTATTATACCTTAGATAGTAAAGCTATTTTCATTGTCTTTATTATGCACTTGTCATATAACACAAAAATTAAGATTACAATTTTTTCATGTCAATAATTTTCAATATTTTTTTGTGGAAGCAACAATATTGTCAACAATCATATTTAAAATGTATTTTCTCAAATCTATGTTTTGTTCTAAAGATTAGAACTTAAACATTTGTAATTATTTGATCTATCATATTGCAATTTTAAAGCAAGAAAAATCCCACATTTTCTAAGCTAGACAAAAGTCAATTGATCGATATGAAGTCATAAGGATTGACTTAACATCTTTCAAATGAACAACTTGAAAAGAGCTTAGTAAGGTTGTTCGAGGTCTTCTTCAACACCAATGATGGATTTTGCAGACAAAAAGTTATTGGTACATTCTATTTGATATAAAACTATTAGAACTTTTTTATTTCATTCTTTCAAAACTAGATTGAATGTAAAAAAAGAATGTTAAATTCATGCATGATTAGAACCTTCTTTCTTGATATTCATTTGAAATGTATACAATCAATACTCATCCATGGTTGTACTTGAACCCACATAAAGGAAAAAGAGTAAGGGTGCTTTCTATATTTAATTCTGTGTTTAATATAGAGAAAAAGTATGTCTTAAACATATTTTAAGATTAATACTTAATGGTAAACTCAATGTATGAGTAAAAAGAGTGAAAATTTTATATCAAATCTACATTGTATAGTGTATTTTTATATTTATATAACTAATATCATCACACATAATTAATTCAAAAATATTATAAGTGAAAAGAGTGAGGATTTTATAACTTCTAATTTAGTGAAAATTATTATTCTATTGTGTGTTTAATATAGAGAAAAAGTATTTCTTAAACATATTTTAAGATTAATACTTTATGCTAAACTCAATGTATGAGTGAAAAGAGTGAAAATTTTATATCAAATCTACATTTTATAGTGTATTTTTATATTTATATTACTAATATCATCACACATAATTTATTAAAAAATATTATAAGTGAAAAGAGTGAGGATTTTATAACTTCAAATTTAGTGATATATATATATATATATATATATATATATATATATATATATATATATATATATATATATATATATATAGTTTGGATGCTCCATTGTCTCTAAGTTGAATTTTCATTCTTTTTCCAAATAATATATCTTATTGAAGTATTACATAATTTAAACACATTAAAATTTAATTAAATTTACAAATTATTTATATCAAATTTGTAAAAATATTATACTAATGAAATATTTATTAATTAAATATATTTAATTAATACAATTGATGCTATGTAAGGATTTTTTATTACTAAGATTTTTTTGATCATATATTTTTAGTTTATTATCATCAGTTATCATGATAACCATACATTTAATAGGTAATGGTAATGTATATCAAATAATAATGGTTTATACCATACTATCTATGGAGTTAATGAAGACAAGAACATTAGAAACCTAAGACCTAAAAAACATAATTGTTGTAGTTAATGAAGATGTGAATATATTTTCTTTTCTTTTCTTTATACCATGTAAAAAATACAAAATATAATAACCTATTAACTAAACTACTATGAATGTTAGTTCTATTGAACTAAATAATGTATAAAGATAACCTAAAGGTTTTATTGTACTTGCAATAGGCAAATATTATTGCATTCACCTCTATTCAATTATTCAATAGTTTTGTACAAACAAACCAATCACAAGTAAGTATTTCTTCCTCATTTTATTATTTCTAAAGTTGAAATAAATATTTGTTAATGATAAATGATATATAAATAAATTATTCTCATTATGGTTGCTTAATCAATTTGGGACCCCTTTATTGGAACCATCCACCATATTCATTTCTTTTTGGCATAATTTTAGGATACAAATTTAAACCATTACAAACAATGTAAATTAGCATTCATTAATAATTTAATTTAATTTTTAGTTTATGATGTATTTCATAATTCTTTTATGCATTTTAGATGATATTTAATATAATTTGTTAAACAATATAATACTTTGAATATAATAAGTTTAAATATAATTTTAATTATTATATTAGTGAGTTTAAAAATATTTCAAAATTAACAATAAGATAATATTTATGAACAGTAATAAATATTTTCAAAAAACTTTTTAACATCTACTTTGTTTATTTATATTACTAACAATAGAATTTAGAATTTTTCTATAAATCAGTATAAATATTTGAAGGTAATCAAATCAAATAAAATGTAATCAAGATCTAACTTTCATACAGTGACATATATGAATTATATTTAATGAAATTACTTTAATTTTTCCCACAAAATAAAAATATTAAATCTATTTTATTCATATTTCATAAAGTTAGTTTGGAACAATGATTTTTAAAAGTGTTTTATTTAGACTAATTAAAATGATTTATGTATAGGTGAAAATAAATTTAGTTATAACTGTTATCTTCTTCTTTAGAGCTCTTTTTTCTCATTCATTAGAAAACTTGAAAATCTTGGATTCATAATTGAGGAAACAAATCAAATTTAAATAAAAGTACTTAATTTTTGTTATTTCTCTTTAAATGTAAAATATTTATATAAAAAATAAAAATTGAATTATAAAATTAAACTTAAGTCAAACAATTTCTTTTAAAAAATCTGAAAGATAGAACAAAATGAAGAACAATAAATCTAAAACCCTTTTCTCAAATAATTTCTATCTCTTTAAATTTTAAAAAATCATATGATATTAAACATAGGGCCCATTTGGCTACTGGAATAGGAATAAATATTTTGGAATACTTATTCTAGAATAGTGTTCTAGCCAATATTCTATGGGGAATTCACAGACCCCAAAATTTATGTTTTCTGAAATAAATAAAAGTGGAATAGGAATACGTATTCCAATAACACCTATTTGGGTCGAATTGTAAAACCCCATTTTTGGGCCAAAATTGGAATACGTATTCCTATTTTACTTCATATTCCAATTCCAATTTGGTGCATCCAAACGAAGAATTCAAAATTTTAAGAATTTACATATGCCTATTCCGCTTGTATTCTCATTGCCAAATAGGCTCTTAAATCTTATAATTTAAATTTAAAAGTTCTTCAATAATTTTTTTTATGTGAAAGACAAAAAAATAAATAGTTTTTATTTTCGCAAACCTCAAACAAGAAATTTATGATGTAATTAGATTTTCTTTTTCCAACACTGAATTTTTAATATAATTATGAAACACCTTAAAAACTCCCAACTTTTGAATCACAAAATTCTTGCCATAGTTAAAAACTATACAAAAAAGAGGTGATTGAAGGCATGATATATAATCCATTCTAAAATCTCTAAAAGCACAAAAACTATACAATATTAATCTATTATTTATTTATTAATGGTCCAACAAATATTTGTATAATGTCAATTTTATATGCTTCTTTCTATTTTATATATCTTCAAATAAAAACTCTATAGGCTACCCTTGCACCTCCTTTTGGTGCAAGTGCTAGTAATAATAAATTGTATTATTTTTTAATAACAAAGGTACATGGCAATTTCACCAGTGTTTCCTTAACATTGTGGCTATTTGCGGTGGTGGGGTGAGCAAATTATTGGGCAAGGTTTACACAATAAATTGAATAATTAGCCAATAGGCTTTCCTTCTAGAGTTGCCTCTAGTTGAAAATTTTCTCACGCTAAAAATAGTTGCTGGTAAATGATTTTCTGATTGGGCAGTTTTCTTCCATCATACTTTTTAGGTTGTACAAGTAACTTACTAACTTAGAGTGATGTAGATGTTTTCAGTTTGTGATGCAAGTCAAGTGCAATGTACAAGTTTTTGTAAGATGTGTTGGAAAACACATTGCTAAACTCGTGTGTTCTAATTTATTATTATATTTCTCCAATCTCCAATTGGATGGTAATCTTCGCCTTGATATTTCCCTCAAATTTTACTCCTACGAAATTAATGTCATTAATTTCATTATAATTAGCTGAACAAAATCTAACCAAAATCTATTCTCACAAAGGGATAGTGCACAAGCTTGAACAGATATATTTTGTAAACATATTTTAATGCTTGTATTTATGGTGAAGTTTATTTAGGAGATTGTTTTAGATCTACTATTACGATTTGTCTTTTTCTTTCATCTAAGCATTTAAAACAATTTGGTTAGATATTATGAAAATACTACACTCAAGTGTGATAGACATATCTGATCTCAAGGAATGCACTGATGGTTTGCTCTCCGAAAATCTATTTGGATTATATACTGGGTCATTAAATAGTGAATTGTTTTGTTCCTATCTCTACTGTTCACAAACAACCATAGGGTATCCCAGCTTATACCAACTTTTACTTCTCATAGACAATTGCAGTTTTAGGTTCACATTTGTCTCTTTCAGTTTTATTATTTTTCTCATTTTCAAATGAATTGCTATTCCAAATTTGTTCTAGGGTTAAAGCTTTATTTTCCTTCCCTTGTAGATAGACATATACCAATTGTTGGTAATTCAACTAGCATTAAAACTTTAACATTCATTTCAATCCACTGCAGATGCATCAGGAACATAAATTATTTCCAAATATATATATTTATACCTACATTATATATTTAGCTCTACATTTGTAATATTGTCAGGGAAAAAATATTTTTTCAAATAGATAGAGATAGTATTTTCAGACACTGTAAAAAGTATTTTTTTCCCCATTTAAGAATTTCCAGTAGCATGTGTTAGTATCTTAATTTTCTCTTCACATTTTATGGGACTTGACAACATACATACCTCACATTAATATTACAACTAATTATATACTGCAATGTGAACCAAGAGTCTAGTGCTTGCAGATACTCTCCCTTTGCTACCTAGTCTGAATTTCTAGAGCAACATTGTAGGCAAGAAAGACATTTTCATTGTATAAAATGAAATTCTATTATTAACTTATTACTCTAAAAGTAGGCACAATCAAAATAAACTATCATATAAGCAAGGAAGTTTAAGAAAAATTCATGTGTCAAGCTCGAAATCTCATGTATTTATTTAGAGATAAAAACCTCCTTGAGTTTATTCGACATAAATCAAGCAGGTAATTTTTCTCATGGTTAGAAAGAAGCCCAAATTTGAAAATGTACTCAGTATAAGTAGTTTTACATAACAAAAATGCCTTATGAAGATCACCAAATCTGGAGTTGCCATGAATATGCAAGATATATGTTATTGCATTTGGAAGTAAATTCTTCTCCAGCATTTTCTTGTATATTTCTTCCACTTTCTGCATCTTACCCTCCCTTCAGAGCCCATTCATCAATGCATGATAGGTCATTATATATGGTTCAAATTCTTTCTTTTCAATATCCTCATATAGCTTGAGAGCTTTGTAGTTATCACCTGAATTTGCATACCCTTCAATCATCAAGTTGTAGGTAACAATATCTGGCATCAAATCCACATCAACAAGTCCACTCCAAAGAGCTTTTGCTTCCAGCATCTTTCCTTCTCTGCATAGCCCATTTATAAGAGAGTTCTAACTAACAAGATTGGGCATAATGCCAATTCTCTTCATTTCTTTCTGTAAACTAAAAGTTTCCTGCATGTTACTAGCCCTGTAGTGACCATTGATAAGGGTGTTAAAAATGTACCTCTGGGCCTTATCAATATCTTTCAGCCATGATAGAACCTTAAGAAGAGGTCCACATGAAAGCTACTAATTGTAGAAACCTAATTAGACAACTTGTCTCTTTGATGAGAGGTAGACTATATATTTAGGATTTCCTAATGTACAGGGAGAAAAGAACAATTTCACAAACTTACCACATAATCTACAGGTGAAATCCACCATATATCCATGCCTACAGCATGCTTCAAAACTCTGTCAACAACAACATCATGGGAAACAAGGTCTCACTATAGACTTCATTGGCATTGAAAGCATTAATGCAAAAGGATTACAGCCATCCAGTAATAATGTTGACTATGTGAGGGCGGCTCAAAGGGTTGGGAACACCAATTTAAGTCATTTTGGACTTCATGATATTGGAGCCATGCACAACATACAACACAGTTTGGGTGTTTTATTGGTCATTTCAAACTGTTATAACAGTTTATAATCTTAGAGACAATACACAAGTTTTGTCAATCACGTTATTGGTATTAATTTCCTGAGAGAAATATTTGTTGTTGTTCATGAATCCTGCGACTATAGAAATACAAAAATACTATAGAAAACAAACAAAACTGCCATTTGGAATTTGCATGTGGGCGGGTGTAGAGAGTTAGATGCATGGAAAAAGTCTTGGGACTTGCCCAAAATTCGTGATGAGACTAATGCTGTTAATCACTAACTATTGTCATTACCTCCTAACTACCACTTATGTCTATATTTGTAAAATATTTGTAGAATTAGGTATAAGGTAAACCATTCTCAGTCTAAATGAATGCACTTTTAAAATTCCAATGATGGATCATCATTGTAATGTGTAAGTATTAACACCGAACACTTGTAATGACTTATTGAGTGAATTTTATATTTATAGGAAAGAATGTATAGTTGGGATATTTTCATTGAACCAATGCAACTATTCAGGTAGGAAGCTTTCTATTTTCTCTAATCCTAGTTGTCTGCATGTAGCTGAATATAGATGGCTTGGTCATTTAATTCATTTTCTACGCTTACAAATTTCTTGATGTCACAAGTTAGATTCATCGACATGTAAATATTTATTATATTTATATGGAAATAGGAGGATGTTATTATTGTTTTTGGACACAAGAAGAGACAAAATAACACAAATGAAAGTTGTATTCTGTGACTAGTTAGATTTGGAAACCCTAAAAGATAACAAAAAATGATATTTTTAAATTCTACCTAGTTTTGGATGTTTATTTTTCTATGTAATCCAAGGTTATCGAGCAACAATCTACCCATGTTCGTAGAATATATTCCTCGACCTTTGAAGTTGAGATCACATTGACTTTGTTATTCACATGAAATTAGGCATTTTGCGTGAAATTCATAAAAAGAAGAATTTATTTAATGCTGAAAAAGAGGAATTTAATGCTTATCGTTTCTTATTTGGAGAATATATGGTGTGGAAAAAGCATGGGCAATTCACACTTCCCTAACATAGCAACTCTTGACTTGTTATATGTAAGGGGGAAAATGTCTTACTTTATTCTTTAGAGCTTCAAATATCTTCTCAAAAACTTTCATCACCATTTTTTAAAGATGATTGGATATTTTTTTTATCTAATATAAGAAGATAAAAATTACTTTAATCTCTTCCCCATATTACATTAAGGTATTTGAATGAATGCATTCATACTAGAACATAGAAGTATTAGTCTAAATGTGTAGCAAATTGAAAATATCTTCTTAAAAAAGGTAATGTTAAAACATGAGACCTAGGTTAAGTCTTATATGCAAGATTTATGTTCAAGCCTATGTATTGTTAATCAAGTCCTTCAAATTTTTCCCTGTACATGCTTTTGTTGATTAGTGAGGTGGGTGTCATAATTTTTATAGAAGCCATTGTTGGAGTTTAGTGTGGAAGGGATAGCTGCTATAGAATACTAACATGTCAAGATAGGATTTGCTTTCAGTGGATATTTTGTCTATCAATTTCAAAATGCAAAGTAGATTATTATGTTTAGTATGAACTAATAAAGTGGGCTCATTCATATTCTAGATGCTTATTAGAAATTAGAAATTTTAAGATGAAGCTTCAATTTGACTATTGTGGGGGTCCATAATTTCAAACATATATGTTGAGATTTATTATTGGTGGATGCTTATTTTAGATTTTTGGCTTTGAAGTCCAAAATCATTCTTGAACAATGAAAACAGATGTTTTGTGTAAATTTATCGAAATGCCTATGGTGGATTTAATACTGGATGGGATGTCTCCTTTAGATTTTCTTTTAATATTTTGATATAAAAACTCTTTTCGTTAAGCATTTATTTGAAGTTTAGATTCTAAATTATAAAAGTGTTTGTATTTAGATGATATTGTTGAGCAATGGGACAGGTTCCATGATTTTAGAGAGGCTTAGATTGAATTGTGGCTTTCTTTCTAAGCTTATTAACATTTTAAAGTGAAAATTCAAATTTGTGTAGAAGAATCTGCATGTTTTGGGTTGTGTTTATCAAATGCTAAAATTGTTGCACATAGAATATATTTTTTGCTAGAAGTTCTCATTACGTTTGACATGATATATTTTTTGTTAGAAGTTCTCATTAGATTTGACATGTTAGGAATGAGACATTAGTTGTTATACAATTTTATATTTTTTTTAAACAAAAGAAATTATTCCATAAATGTACACTTCATACGAACTCTTGAATTGGAGGGTCGTACATTAAATAAAATATTAAATTATACAATTTATACAATTTGACCTATGTATATATTAATTAATCTTGTTTTCTTTTTACATACGCGTTTTTTCTTTCTATCCAAAAATATGACTCATATTTTCATTTTTTTTGGACAAAAGAAATTATTCCATAAATAGTACACTTCATACCAACTCTTGAATTGAAGGGTCATACATTAAATAAAATATTAAGTTGTACAATTTACATTGTCGTGTGTATATGCTTCATTCTATAAAAAAAACTTAATTATATGCTATCAATGTTAAATCCTTCTTTGAACAATACAGTCTCTACAATTTTACCTTTTTAATAATAAAAACTCAAACCAATGTTCTCAAATATAAATATTTCTTTCAATTATACACTATCTTCAATTTACCCTTCTAATAATACCTATCGGCATATCCCTTGCACCTCCATCTGGTGCAAGTGCAAGTATAGCAACAAAAAGAAATAGATACCAATAATCGTACTAAAGGCCCATCAGAGGCCGGAAGTGTAAGCGACTCCCGTAGCTGGAATCCATGAAGCCCCCGAGATGAACTGACCAACCGTGAATTTGGCGGCTTCGGTGGCGCTGCTTATGACGTGAAACCCGGGCCAATTCACACGCTTCGACGTTCCCGCGCCACCTCCAGTGTTGGCGTATTCACCGTAGTACAATGTGCTCAGCGCGAAGTTCCCGTCCCACTCCAACCATCCGGCAGGGTTGATGTGATCTCCGAGCGTGGACTGCATAAACACCGTGCGAGAGTATTCCCTCCACGGCCTCCCCAGATACGTCTGGACCGATCCTTTCACAACTTCAAGATCCGAAGACGCCGTCACTGCGCATTTCTGGATGGAAATCCCCGTGTTCTCATTTGGGTCCGTTCTTGCCTGGGCGGTAATCGTGTTCTGCTGGCCGCTCATGGGACGGCGGGAGATGATGTTGCTGTTCTGTATCACCACCGCAGCGTTGCCGAAGATGAAATCCACGGTGCCGTAGATGTCCACCTCGCGGTAGAATTGGCGCAGGGAGTAGACATACAACGTGTCTTGGTACCCCTTTATGGCACACCTGTACACCGCCGACTGGTCAGAACCAACTCGGAGTGCCACGGCCTGTTGCTTTGCTGGGCCCGCGGTGTTCTCGAACGTCATATCCCTTGCGATGAATCCGTTGCCAGAAACAGCTGCACACATTCACAATATGGATAAAAAATCAATCACATATAATCATTTGCAGGGTGAGCTAATCTTAGACTGTATTTATTCAATATGAAGTGGGTAGCGGAGTCTTACCGACAGTTGCAGTTTGGAAGGTGGTGAAGCCGTCTTGGACGCTCTTGCTTCCACTCACCACGGTTTTGTCCTTCCCGTCTCCCACCAACATCAGATTCGTGATCTTGCTCGATATGTCGACGTTCTCCTTATACGTTCCCGCCTTTATGTAGATGATGTATCTCGTGCCGCTATTCTGAGGCGCGGCGCTGATTGCTTGGGCGATTGTTCGGTAATTGCCGGAACCGTCTTGTGCGACCACCGTGTTCGCTTGGCTGGCCGGGCTTGACGCCTGCAACAGCTTCCGATCTCCCGCTGACACCCATTCGGGAAACCCATCTCCGTTGTCGTAGGTGTTTGCGGATAGCAGGCGGCGGTTGTTAATGGTTTTGGTGGCTGGCAAATTGGAGAACTTGTACATGGACAGCGAGTTGCTGACGAGCTCAGACAAGTTCACAGCCCTGGACGACATGAGAGCCCTGATGGGATTTGTGGCGCTCAAATTGAGATCACGGAATCCGTTCAAGCAGGTCTCCTGATTTGTGAGAGCAGCGCTGAGCCAAACGGGGGAGTCAGAGGCGTTGTGAGAGCAGGCGTTGAGACGATGGATGGTGTCTTCGAAGAGCTCCAGACAATCGCTCCACGCCGCGCGCTCTCTCTCGTTCATCGTGTTGTTTTGGAGAGTGAGAGTGAAGTTGTGGGCTTTTTGAGCTCTTTGCACGCTCACCTGGAAGGCGAGGTTGGTGAGATCGTCCAGCTTGGCGGTGTGATAAGCAGGATACGAAGACATGGACGAGATGCATCGCTCGGGATAGCGGGTCTTACTACACGCCGAGCTCGCCACCTTGGACACACTTCTCCAAGAATGATGATTGTCATGATGTTGGTTGTTGTCGTTTGAGGCCACAGAGGCAACACACACCAGTGCGGCAATAGCCAGAATTGATGTCAGAGCAATTACTACACCTCTGCTTCTCGAGTTTTCTGATTTCTCCACTCCAACTTTGGCATAACCATGACTATTCTTCATGTTGGCAAGCCAATGCTGAATTCAGGCGGGGATATATAGATTCTGGATTGCAAGGGGAAAATGTACTTTCTTAGAACCTCTAATTGGGAGAAATGTGAAGGATGGTTTGAATCTCCAGTGAGCAAAGCATCACAATTTATAGGATGGGATTACGTGAATTGGTCAGTCTGTCTCGGTGGACAGTTTTGAAACGATTACTCCAGTGCCGCCATGAAACTTTCATCCTCTTACGTTCCCAATCGGTACTTGTCGTAGATTTGCTTCTCCTTCTCTTTTTTACTTCAATCGCAACACTATTATTGTCAAATTCAGCAGCCTCGCGGAGAACACCATATTTGTCAGAATCTCGTGCGGCAAAATATAACTTCGGCGATTACATTCAACGTTGGTTTCTCATTTCAATTACACTGCATCATGCTGATCGGCATTCGCTTGTACTTAAGAAGTCCACGACAAGCTTGGAATATAATTATGTTTTTATCAAGTGATTCGTACAAGACTCTCCGCAATTAATTTGACTTTAGATTAATCATGTTAGCATCCAGTTTAAAATCATCCTTTCCTTCTACAATAATTTGCACAAGGGCTTATCGCTCACAAAGTTCTTTTGTTAAACATTTGTCTTTCTAATTTTATGTTAATGGTCAGTCCATGACCACATATTAAGTTTATTTTTCTCCGCATAAATTAGGAAAGCAAATTGTGTTGAACAGCATAAACGAAATTGCTTTCGCAGTTCACGTCGCTTCTAGATTCTGTTTACTTTCTGATCTCTATCCATTACGTTGATTTCTATAAGCAAAAGTTTTCGACTGGGTTAGAAACATAAATTCTATTTGATCGTATTTCTTAAATATATCTTATTGTCATCGACTGATAAAAGGGTTTATAAGTTTGAGGTCTTATAATATGAAGTTAAATCATGAAGACAAATCAATCCGTTAGAGCCCCATGCCGCTTACAATTAACACTGTAGCATTCAACGTTGATTTCTCATTGCCATTACATTGCAAGATTCTCAGTAATTAAGAGGATCATAAAATTAAGCGTGTCAGTAGCCACTTTAAAATCACGATTAGTGACAATTCGCCTTAACTAAGTCGTGGAAGGGCTAATCGATCACAGCGTTATATTTGTCGGTTTCATCAAGAAGCGAGCATTCGCTTGAATCGGTCAGCCCACGACACGTATAACAGCTAGTTTCGTCCGCAGAATCGACGAAAGCAAAAATGTATTGAACATTAAAACGAAATTTCTTTCCCAGTCCACACTTCTAGATTCTGTTTACTTTTTTATATCTATCCGTTAGATTGAACGGTAAATTCTCTCGATTGTGTTTGAAACGTAAATTATGTTTAATCACGTAGATTCTCATTACAAAGACACGGCTGTGATGTAAAGTCGTGTTTATCTTTAAATTAGACACAAGGCGAATCTATTCAAAACTCGTGCAATCCAAAAATCTGCAGTCATTGCTATAATTAGGAAGCTGCAACTTAAATATAAAAGCAACGAAACATTTGTGAAATATTTTCCTTTTCATTTTTATGTATTCTAACTTTGAGAAGTTTCTACTAATATAATTTATATTGATTCGTTTTATAATTAATATTATTAAAATATATTATTATTAAAGGCCTTTACATAATGCAGAATTTGAGAATACTCTATGATGTTTGACATGTATTTATTCATGGTTCAAAATACATGGTCAAAAGTGTTCCACTACCGTAAATAAATACAAAGACTAAGATGAAAGATTATATATATGAGTATTACATAAGTTTTGATGTAATTGACTACTATGCATATCTAGACATCTGATAGATTGATTTAGTTAGCCATTATATTTCATGAGTAATGGCCTAAGAACCCATCTTCCATTAGAATTAATGGAATTCATAATATTCATTGTATTTAGGTGATGTTCATAGATCTAAAGCACTAAAACTTTACCTCTATAAGTGTCACCTAAATGAAATGAGTGTTAAGCATTCTACTCATTCTCATTAGATTTTGTGTTATAAGAAAACCACTACAAGTATAAAACATGTGCCAACAAGTTTGACTCAAAAGCTGCATAGTTGAATAGTGAGAATACTATCACAATGTTTGATCATTGTTAGATTTCATAAAATTTCTCAATGTGATGATGAAAATATGTAGATGAAAAATATTTAGCAATTGCCTAGTATTGGACAATACTGAAGATGATTAATTTCAAAAACCATCTCTCATGAGAATGTATGGAACACTTAGAAGTCATTACATCTAGGTTATGCAAGCATACGTGAAGTCTTGGTGTTTCACCTCTATATGAACATCACCTAGATGCAACAAGAGCTAACTATTCCATTCAATCTTATGAGAGATGGGTTCTTAGGAATCACTACACATGACACATGGGTCAAGAAATTTGTCTTAAAGGGTACATGATAAATCATGGCAGCAATATCACACTTTGAATTATTGTGAAAAGTATCTCTTACTTACCAATGATCAAACATGTTCTTCCACTTCTATATTATCACAAACATAAAACCTATACTTTAATTTATATATTGAACATTTTGTTATTTTTTGGTATAGTTGAATCAAGAAAGGTCCCATTAATTGTAAATATGATCAATTAGGACAATAGAGGATGGGGAAATCTATTTTTGGTGTAGAATTTTTGTATGCCTATAAAACATGGGCCAATGAATCAAGGATAGATGATCTTAATGAGCTTTTAAAAATTTAAAATTATGTCTACAATCATAGGTACACCAAGTTTATATACAAAAATATATATTTCCCTATTCCTTATTATCCTAATTGATCAATTATGTAGTTTTTGCATCAAGCTCTTTGACCCATGTTTCATGAGTAGTAGTTCCTAAGAATCCATCTCTCATGAGAATGAATGGAACACTTAGCACTCATTACATTAAGATGATGCTCATTCAGGGGAAGCATTAGTAGTTCACCTCTATGAGTGTCACCTATCCCCATCCTCTATTAGGATAATAGGGGACGAGGAAATCTATTTCTTTTTGTAGAATTTTGGTATGCATATGATTGCTAGGTCTTGATTTTTAAACCTCATTGAGATGACCTTTCTTGAGTCAACTATGATGGAAAAAGGATGAAGTATGTGATATACAAATCAAAGTATAGGTTTTATGCATATGATAATCTAGAAGCAGATAAACATGTTTGATGACTGATAAGTATGAAGTATTTTCCACAACAAATCAAATTTCGATGTTTCTATAAGGATTCAATTGTGTAGTTTTTGAATCAAATTCATTGATCCATGTTTCATGAGTAGTGGTTCCTAAGAGGCCATCTCTCACGAGGTGTATAAAAGACAACACTCATTGCATCTAGGTGATGCTAATAGAGGTGAAGCATCGAGACTTCACCTCTATGAGCATCACCTATCACCATCCCATACTACAATAATAAAGGATAGGGAAACCTATTATTGTGTATAATTTTGGTACAACTATGATTGTAGGGTCTTGACTTTTCATGCTCGTCAAGATTATCTTTCTTGAGTTAACTATGACAATAAATTAATGAAATGTTCAATATACATATTAATCCCAAGTTGACTATGACCAAAAAAATAAAATTAAATGTTCAATATACAAATTATTCTTGAGTTAACTATGACTTAAAAATAATAAAATGTTCAATATACAAATTAATGTGTCCACAAGAAAGGTCATCTTGATGAGCATGAAAAGTTGAGATCCTACAACCATAGGCATACCAAAATTTGACACAAAAATAGATTCCCCGTTCTATACATAGGGTATGGGATAGGTGATGTTCATAGAGGAGAAGTTTCAATGCTTCACCTTTGTGTGCAGTAACTAGATGTAATGAATGCTAAGTTTTCCATTCATTCTCATGATAAATGGGTTCTTAGTAACAACTACTTGTGAAATAAGGGCCAATTAGCTTAACTCAAAACATACATAGTTGAATCCTGAGAGTAGTATCATGATGTTTGATCATTTTAAGATATCACAAAAAATATCAGTTCAATGATGAAAAGATGTAGATGACAAATATTTAGCAATACTATAATATTGCACAATGCTCAAAGCTTATTTATTTGAAGCATATGTTAACATTCTATAAGAAACATGCTCTAACCAATATTTTGAGATCATATGATGACATCTTTACAAACATACTCCTTTATAATTTGAAACTTTGAACTAAAATAACTTCTATCGAATTCATTGTTGTTACATCTAATGAACTATTCCTTCCCAACCATCAAGATAAATTATAATATATAAATTAACAAACATTAACACTGAATTGAATTGAATTTATATTAAGTTGATTAGCAAACATTGACACTACAACAAATTCAATTGAATTTATATTAAGTAAATTAGCAAACATTGACACTACAACAAATTGAATTTAAATTATATCAACCTGATTACTAAACATGTTTTGAGGAGAGATGACCATGAGTAGAGGCTTCCAGATTTGATCTTTTCTCTATTTGAAAGTAAACGACCTTCACTTTCAACAGGCATCTCAATCAGGTTTGGTCGGGATAAGAAAAAATAAGCAAAACGATTAGATTCCACGTACTCTTCCGTGCACACATAGCGTTCTGCACGTGATCGATAAAAATGCAGATCCAATCTCTATACAATGCATTCCAAGCTCCCTGGAATCAATCTACATCAAATGAGAAATCAAACCGCTCTGTTCACGTAGACGTTTAAATGTTTGGCGGCAACTCTTTATGATAAACCTGTGGTTGAATGGCTTGATGGAGGGTGCATGGATTTGCATGAATCAACCAAATTGTTTGAATTATGTTGCCTACAATTGTAGAAGACGTGGTTACAACGATATTAACCTCTCACGCATCTAGGCTGAGAAGAATTAAGGTCCAGTCAAAACTATACTAAGCGGCTATTAATGTTTGACCCGGGTGCTCATCTGGCCATGAGTAAAAAGGGCGAAAAAAGAGAATCTTGTACAAAATGCTTTTTAAGTGACACGAATCACAAGAATACTTTGCAATGAAAGAAAACAAGATATAATGAATGGACTTAATTTAGTAACAGTGCCTGCTTGCCGTGGGCTTTCTCTATCCAAGTAAAAGTTTCCTTCGCAAACGAAATCCACGTCCTCCGAGCTGTTGAGTTTAAATGAAAAATAAATCGAGATGAAGAGAGGACAAGCAATGTAGAGTTTTAAGAGAATGAGAATTTCGTGCCCTTCGAACTCCTTTATGTGTCAAGACTCAATAGTCAGAGAAGTTCATTAGACAAGGTAAGTTCATTCAATAAGGTTTGAATAGCAGAGATTGTGGGTGCAACAAACAAGTTAAAACATTCCGAATGCGCTGTAATCTATCATTAACATTTATTGGATGGACTATTAGATAATCCAGATATGTTGCAATTGCTAAAGTGGAGCTGCAAGAAGTTAAGGAACTAACATAGCTCTCTGCCTAACTTTTTGGTTAAAAATAAGGCATGTGTGTTTGGCGATGGGCTGGCTTAAAAGAGGGTTGGCAGTTCCACTCCACGAGTAAATAGTAAGTCCTATTTCTAGGTTCTAGTTTGTCTATATGAGTTGTATCTCAATGTGATATCAAATAGTATGTTAGGGGCTCCAAGCTAGTATATTTATGTTAAATCACACTTAACCTAATCATGAATTGACTAGTAGTTTAGTTTTTTTATTATAAAAGGTAGCAAGAGGGTGCTGATCTATGGTACAAACAATAGACACTAGACACTGTGATACAACATATTAACAACATCTAGTGACAAACATCTAGGAAACACATCAACTAAAGTCTACCTATATAAAAAAACAAAGGTCTAAATGCAACAAACCCACCAACCATGGTCTGCATTGCTAAGAATCAGCATGGGACAAGTCCCCTTGCTACATTATCAAACAAAAAATAGGAACAAAGGACCTAGATGAGTCCTTTAAAACTATAAGCAACCACTCGGTCACGGGAAGAAAAGAAACAAAGAGGGGGAGAGAAACTCATCCTTACAAGGCCTAGAAACTAACCTCAGGCAATGGGTAGCCTATTCCTCTTTCACCCTCATAACTATAGGTCCATATCCAATAGAACTGCCTGTTAAGGTCAGCATTCCCAAAAATCTTGCACCCCTCTGCACACTCCCTTCCCACCACAATATTGAAGGGATCTAGCTCCATAGAAGCAGGAGGTGGGAAGATAACAAATCCAATGCTAGGGGAGAGAAACCCCCAAACATAAGTGCTATCACTAATAGCACCCCAACTACCTTCCCCTCCAATAAAGACTACCTCCACACCCAAAATCACAATGAACTCCACCTCTATAGGAGTCAATCTTATTGTTAAAAACATGGAGGGAGCAACCAAAAAACTTTAAGTCCACCACATAGAAGGAACATCCCAAATCCACAAATGGAGAAGAAAAGAAGTTGTCCTGCCAAAAAAGAGTGTCCTTCCCATTACCAACACTCCATTTCACCTTACTATTGGCAGACTCTCTGGCTCTTATAATACCATTCCATATATTTGATCCATTGGGAGTTAACCCTCCATAAAGAAAGTGTCTAATTGAAGGTCTACAAAGGTATTTGTCTTCCATGAGGTCCCTCCAATCCCCGTTGTTGGAAAAGATTCTCCAAATCTGTTTAGCTTGGAGAGATTTATTGAAAGGTCTTAGTCTTCTTATTCCTGAACCCCCATACATTTTTTGGAGGCACACATTGTCCCATGCCACCAAGGGAAATCTCTTGTTGTCTTTCGATCTAGACCAAAGAAAATACCTCTAGATCTTCTCCAAAAGATCAACATACTTGCTGGGAATCCCAAAGAGACTTAAAGCATAAGTTGGGAGATTTTGAAGAGTGGATTTGACCAACTGAATCTTGCCAGCTTGGCCAAGAGTGACTCTTTTCCAAACATCCAATTTCTTATTAAACCTATCTATTAGGTTATTCCAAAAAAAAAGGGGGTTTGAGGCCAATGGGAGACCCAAATAGATAGAAGGGAGGCTTCCCAAATCATAGCCCAAAATATCAACACTTTTCCTCTGTCTCTCAACTGGAGTGTTAATGAATAATATAGAGCTCTTGTTCCAGTTTATTAGCTGCCCCAAGCCCCTAGAGTAAGAGCTTGAGATCTTTTTCACCACCTTGGCTTCACCAACCATGGCTTCCCCCCATAATATTTTCATCCACAAATTGTTGATGAGAGAAAACTAGTGGACCATAAGAAGATTTGATTCCAGATAGAGCACCAATATTTCTACTGGCAGAAATCATCCTTCCAAGACATTCAACCAAAATAATGAAAATAATGGGTGAGATCAGATCTCCTTGCCTGAGCCCTCTTGAGGGTTTGAAGAAAACAAAGGGGGAGCCATTTACCCAAATAGCCAGAGAGGTAGTAGTCACCAACTAGTTAATAAGTTTGATGACCCTAGAATTAAATCCAAAGGCTTTATGAACTTTGAAAAGAAAGGACCAGTCCACCCGATCATAATCCTTGGACAAATCAAGCTTGAGGAGGAAACCTTCTCTCTTTCCTTCTTCCAAAGAATGGATAAATTCATGGATAATTGTAATTGAGTCTAGGATTTGTCGCCCCGGGACAAAGCTAGATTGTTGAGGAACTACAGTGGATGGGAGGACGTTGATAATACTTGAAGCTAGCACTTTTGAAATAATCTTGTAGAATGAGTTGCAAAGGCTAATAGGTCTGATTTGGTCCAAAGAATCCACCCCAGGCACTTTTAGAATAAGCACAAGGAAAGTGGCATTTACCTCCTTGAGCAGACTCTTGGCTCCAAAGAACTCTTGAACTGTTTTGGTGTTATCTAGATGGACCACATTCCAAAACATGTGAAGGAAAAAAGTTGGGAAACTATCCGGGCCCAAAAACTTGTTTGTAGGAAGGTAAAAGATAACCTACTCAACTTCCAAAGGGGAAGGGATAGCTTCAATCATTGCGTTCTCCTCTGGTTGAATCAGAGCTGAGATATTCAAAATGATTTTGAACTCATCTCAATCCACAAGATTAGAGTCTCTCAAAAGAAGATTAGAGCAGAATGATATAGCCTTAATAGTTATATCATTTTCCTCTTCTAGAACAACTTCCCCCTACTTGATTTTGCTGCTTTTGTTGTAAACTCCACGTTTCAAAGTAGAGGTATGGAAGAACATGGTATTTTTGTCCCCCTCTTTTAACAAGACAACCCTCGATCTCTTTTAACCATATTTAACTTGATCATGGATTGGCTAATAGTTTAACTAGTAGAGAAGTCTAGTAGTAATTGAAAGGTCTTATGTTTAAATAATTATTAGATCATTCTTGCATTAAAAGAAAGGTCCTAAATTAGAATATTAATTAGATGGCTCATATGCACTAGCAACAATTTGATATTAAGACCTTTCATTTTCTACTAGAGTTCTCAACTAAGCTCTTGCCCCCTTTTCAACCATCTAGGACTCAAATTGAGGTCCTTCCATTTGCTACTAGAATGCTCTACTAACCAAGCTATTGGTCCCTCTATAGATAATCCATCATCAATTTGAAATCACATTATTTCTAATACCCCTATTAAGTCACACCACAAGTGTTTAACACTCCTAGTCTAACTCTAATATGATATGCGAGGAATGACTTATATGACCAAGCTAAGACATGGAACTAAGATCTTATCTAGAGTCTTTATCCCAATCTATTCTACCAAAATCATGTTATCTTTTTAAATCAAATACATGTTATTAATAAACAAGTCACTACAACAAGCTTGTTCTAAAGCTTCTAATAAAATAATTAAGAATTAAATATATTTATATTAATTTTTCCACATTTTCAAATTCCTTTATTTCATTTTTTGTATTTTTATTATATATACCTTTTTTTTATACATTTCTTCTTCTTGAAGTATTCACCTTCAACATTACCAAGATGATTGTAAAACTAACTAAATTTTAACCCTTTCTTTGTTCATTTCTATTCATAACATTTTTTCCTACCGAGGCTCTTTTTCTTGACTTGAGAGGCAAAAGCATTTGTCTAATTAGCCTCATCATCTCTATTAAGGATCTCTTAATTTCACGTTGTAGCAATATATCCAAATAATTAAATCTCATAGTGGTCAACTTTCTACTCAATGTGAGTACAACATTGAGATTATATGTTTAAAAAATAGTAGTATGAAGATGGAATCTTTATCAACAATAGTCACATTTGCACTAATGAGACTATTCAAAGTACCTTTGAACTTTAAGAGAACTTAAATTACCGAGATCAATGCATTTATAAATAATTTCATAATTGAGTTTGTAGTGTGTGCTTTTACATCATTCTTATTTATGTTCATATATTGTAATAATTTTATTTTATTCTTATTTTGGTAGGGTTACATTCTACCCTTTTTCTAACAATCTACCACCAATAAACAAGTTTATCAAGGCTAGTGTTTGCCTAGATTCCGTGTCAAATAACATCATTGATCTCTTCTAATAATTATGTTAATAATATAGGTGAAGTTTGATGAAATAAATTTTTTATTTCATCTAATGATGCTATCATATATAATTGTTAGTGTGAGTGAACATAATATACATAGCCTCAAATATAGTATTTGGATCAACATCATCATGCAAAAGTTTATTTTTATTAAATAATATCAACATAGATAGACGTTGACATCTTTGCCTTCATATAGCAAGATTAAAACAATATGAGGTAGCATATATATCAACTAGTCTATTCAACTAAACAACTACGTGCAAGGGGGTATTGTCTATCAAAGTCACCCAGATGTTGAACCTAACCCAAATAAGCCTCTAGGAGTTTTAAACCTTGGTGGATGACTTTCTCTATCTCATGTCATCATCCTTGGCAATTATGTCTAAGCAATTGAACTACAATTGTTTGATACAAAATTTATTTTCGATTAAAAGAATAAAATAAATGTAAAGCTATCCAAATGTATTCTTGAAATTTATATCATATAAAAATAACTTTAATAATATTATTTTCACAAAAAAATTATTACTTTTATATTTATTAATATTAAATCTTGCACAACTTATTTTAAATGATGTCAAGAATCAAGTCTATTATCTTATTCTAATATAAATTATTGAAATTGAAGCATTTTGAAATCTCAAATCTATTATCTTATTCTAATATAAAATATTGAAATTGAAGCACTTTGAATAGATTTTATATTTTGAAAAGAAAATTTGAACTTAGCAACATCTAGATATCTAGACTTTATGAATAAACTTAATAATTTTAACAATTTTAAATATATTTTTTTACCTCTAACTAATAAATCTATTCATCACTAGAAACAACAGATGTGCATTTATGAAAGGAGATACATTAAAAAATACGATCAAATAGAATTTATGTCGTTAACGTAGCCGAATACTTTTTGCTTATACCATTCAACCTAATGAATAGAGATAGAAAAGTAAACAGAATCTAGAAGCGGGAGCTGCGAAAGCAAATTCGATAGTGTTCAATTTGCTTTCCTAATTTCTGCGGCTGAATATAAACTTTATACGCGGTAATGGGCTGACCAAGAAGTTAAATTTAGAAAAACAACTGTTTGAGAAGTGTTCCATAACCCGACCAAGGCTAATAATTGTGGAAGGAAAGCATGACTTTAAACTGGACGCTAATATGCTTAATCTAAGGTCAACTTAATTATATTGCAAGCTTGCGTTCGTGGAATTTCAAAGTACAAGCGAATGCCGTCAGCGTGATGCAGTCTAATTGAAATGAGAAAGCAACGTTCAATGCAATTGCCTTTATATTTGGCGGCACGAGATTCTGACGAATATGGTGTTCTCCGCGAGGCTGCTGAATTTGACAATAATAGTGTTGCGATTGAGGTTAAAAAGAAAAGGAGAAACAAATCCACGACAAGCATCAATTGGGAACGTTTCATGGCGGCACCCGCGGAGTAATCGTTTCAAAACTGTCCGCCGAGACAGACTGACCAATTTACATAATCCCATCCTATAAATTGCGATGCTTTGCTCACTGGAGATTCAAACCGTCCATTGCAAAGCTCTAAGCAAGTACTTTTCCCCTTGCAATCTAAAATCTATATATCCTCGCCTGAATTCAGCATTGGCTTGCCCCTGCAACATGAAGAATAGTCATGGTTATGCCAAAGTTGGAGTGGAGAAAGCAGAAACCTCGAGAAGCAGAGGTGTAGCAATTGCTCTGACATCAATTCTGGCTATTGCCGCACTGGTGTGTGTTGCCTCTGTGGCCTCAAACGACAGCAACCAACATCCTCACGACAATCGTCATTCTTGGAGAAGTGTGTCCAAAGTGGCGAGCTCGGCGTGTAGCAAGGCCCGCTATCCCGAGCGATGCATCTCGTCCATGTCTTCGTATCCTGCTTATCACACCGCCAAGCTGGAGGATCTCACCAACCTCGCCTTCCAGGTGAGCCTGCAAAGAGCTCAAAAAGCCCACAACTTCACTCTCACTCTCCAAAACAACACGATGAACGAGAGAGAGCGCGCGGCGTGGAGCGATTGTCTGGAGCTCTTCGAAGACACCATCCATCGTCTCAACGTCTGCTCTCACAACGCCTCTGACTCCCCCGTTTGGCTCAGCGCTGCTCTCACAAATCAGGAGACCTGCTTGAACGGATTCCGTGATCTCAATTTGAGCGCCACAAATCCCATCAGGGCTCTCATGTCGTCCAGGGCTGTGAACTTGTCTGAGCTCGTCAGCAACTCGCTGTCCATGTACAAGCTCTCCAATTTGCCAGCCACCAAGACCATTAACAACCGCCGCCTGCTATCCTCAAACGCCAACGACAACGGAGATGGGTTTCCCGAATGGCTGTCGGGGGGAGATCGGAAGCTGTTGCAGGCGTCAAGCCCGGCCAGCCAAGCGAATGCGGTGGTCGCACAAGACGGTTCCGGCAATTACCGAACAATCGCCCAAGCAATCAGCGCCGCGCCTCAGAATAGCGGGACGAGATACATCATCTACATCAAGGCGGGAACATACAAGGAGAACATCGACATATCGAAAAAGATCACGAATCTGATGTTGGTGGGAGACGGGAAGGATAAAACCGTGGTGAGTGGAAGCAAGAGCGTCCAAGACGGCTTCACCACCTTCAAATCGGCAACTGTCGGTAAGACTCCACTACCCACTCCATATTGAATAGATACAGTCTAAGATCAATTCACCCTTCAAATGATTGTATGTGATTGATTTTTATCCATATTGTGTGCAGCTGTTTCTGGCAACGGATTCATCGCAAGGGATATGACGTTCGAGAACACCGCGGGTGCAGCGAAGCACCAGGCCGTGGCACTCCGAGTGGGGTCAGACAGATCAGCGGTGTACAGGTGCGGCATAAAAGGGTACCAAGACACATTGTATGTCTACTCACTCCGCCAATTCTACCGCGAGGTGGACATCTACGGCACCGTGGATTTCATCTTCGGCAACGCTGCGGTGGTGATACAGAACAGCAACATCATCGCCCGGCGTCCCATGAGCGGCCAGAAGAACACGATTACCGCCCAGGGAAGAACCGACCCCAACGAGAACACGGGGATTTCCATCCAGAAATGCGCAGTGACGGCGTCTTCTGATCTGGAGGCAGTGAAAGGGTCCGTCCAGACGTTTCTGGGGAGGCCGTGGAAGGAATACTCTCGCACGGTGTTTATGCAGTCCACTCTCGGAGATCACATCGACCCTGCCGGATGGTTGGAGTGGGACGGGAACTTCGCGCTGAGCACATTGTACTACGGCGAATACGCCAACACCGGAGGCGGCGCGGGAACTGCGAAGCGTGTGAGCTGGCCCGGGTTTCACATCATCAGCAGCTCCACCGAAGCAGCCAAGTTCACCGTTGCTCAGCTCATCTCGGGGGCTTCATGGATTCCAGCTACGGGAGTCGCTTACACTTCCGGCCTCTAGATTATAGGCGGCCTTTACTACGATCATAGATCTGCTTACCGCTATTCTTTTGTTTCTTTTATATATTCTTTTTATGGTGTAAACCTCGCCCAATAATTTGCTCGCCCCATCGCAGCAATCAGCCACTTGTAAACAGTGTAATGAAACCTTCGTTCCCTGTTCTTGCGGCGGCTCGGGGAATAACATGGAGGCACATCAATATGGAATTAATGAAAACGAATGTCTTTATTTTTTTCTAAATAGAAAATAAATGCTTTAATTACAATTTTCTACACGTTGTTCGGAAAGTACATATTCTTTATTTACGAAACATTGAAGAATGATTAAAACTTCATCTCTACTCCACTCATTGCTGGAATTCAGTGAAAATTTTGCTTTATTTACCATCTTCTAATTTAAATATATAATTAAAATTTGTTACATGTTTTTGTTTTCTTTCCCTATTCTAATTTGTAGAATTATGGATTGACAATCGGTCAAGTTTTGTAATTCTATTGTCAAATAAAAAATATGAATAGTCTTATTTATTTCTAATTAAAATTTATTTATATGATTTGTTACACACTTAATCATGACAAAATGAAGTGATATAATTAGTATAATACATAGATTATGTAAGAAATATGTTACAAGGAAAATAAGAAAAATTAAATGTGATTCATTAATTGTTTCTAGATCAATGCTATGTTAATCTCTTTGAAAGACAAAAAAATTGATTAAGATATTTTACATCATTATTCATATATAAGGAATCATTTTGCACCTTAAAGGTGGTTTTTAGGAGGATCATTAAAGTCCTACAATGAAGCTATTGATCGTTGTGCAGGAAAAATAAAATTAAAACTTCCATTCCATATTATAAAAACATTGTCAATCTAACATTTTACCACTCAAGAAAATGTAAATAATCTACATGCATTTTTTTTTGGTGGAGAGGGTATTTAAATTATGAGGGCTAGCATTGTGATATAATGTCCCATGACATAGCAATGATTGTTGCATATTTTTGATCAAAGCCTTACTATTTTCTTTTGTTTCAAGCCTTAGAAAGATTGTATCTTTTTTCCTTTGAAACTCATGATTTTGTTTTCATCTTCTTTTTACATTTATCCTTTCACCATTACAAGCTAAAAGTGACAACTTATTAAATTTCTTATTTTAGATAATTTCCCTCTCTATTATATTCCTATACTATATTATTTAAAATTATTATAAACATTATATTGTTAAAATGATTTCTTTGCATAATTTGTTCATTTTCCATATTTTTCTCATGAAATCTTAAAAGGAAAATAATTGAAGTAGAATATAAGAAGACACCAGCATCACCCATGAAAAAATGTTTGAATTTTTTAATATACTTTAAACTCCCAACGATTGAAATAATTTTGTAGAGATCCTTTTATAAATTTAAATAGATCAAGTTATCATTGTGATGCATTTTCTTACCCATGATGATATTTGGGGTTAGTTATATGGTAGTAATTTGATCCAAAACAAAGACTTCATTTTAAAATGCATTCACAAAGGTTGTATAAAGCTCATAAGGATTTAAAAAATAGATATAATCAAATTTACATTAATATTTTGAAATATAAAATATAGCCTAAAGATCCATATAGACTCTATAATTATAGTATAATCAGTTGCACACAATGCCTTAAATATGAATCATATTTGATTTCCAAATAAACCAATAAGCACTTTCTTATTATTACTAACTTCAATTGTGATTGTATTATGATATAAGTTATGTATATCATAATTATACATAATATTTTGAAACTAAATCAATTTCATATTCCTAGAATATTAAATTTCATTTAATATCCTTCCATATTCTAAATTTTTTCTTAAACTAATATTTTACCACTCGAGGGCTGATGTAAATAGTCTAAATGCATTTATTTTGGTGGAGGGGACCTAGTAAATATGAGGATTAACATTTTGATAATGTCCCAATACCTAACAAGGATTGGTGAATATTTTTTGTTGAAGCCTTACTATTTTCTTTAATTTCAAGCCTTAAAAAGATTTTTTTTTTTTCCCTTGAAATTCATGATTTTTTTTCATATTGTTTTCACATTCATCTTGTCATCTTTAAAAGGTAAAAGTGAGAGCTCATTAAATTTTTAATTTAGAAGATTTCCTTCTCTATTATTGAATATGTTAACTTATGGCCTAGCGAAGAAGTCACAGGTTTTGGTAGACAAACATAAGACTATCAGCAAGGTCTCGTGCGGAGATATGTAAGTTCTCATGCGAAGATCTAGATAAATTGTTGTGAAGAAGTGACAAGACAAATGGGGCTTGTGCAAAATCTTGCAAAATTCTGCGCAAAATTTGAGACTAGATAGATAATAGAATTAAACTTTGAAGAGAGTTTGATAGTTTTAGACTGTTCGGATAGATTGTTGGCATGTTTGAGAGGTATCAGATAGATTGCAAGGTTGATTTTTAGATTGTGAAATAGCATTGGGTTTCAAGTAAGACAAAGTGTTTTCAACAGGACATGGGAAGCAAGCAATAGTTGAATACAATCCAACTGAGGGCAAAGCAACTCAGAGGGACAACAGAGTCTTGACTTTAAGTTTGTTTAAGTAGGTTTGGACATCTTTAAGATTCAATAACAAATATGCTTTACGCCTAGAAATAGAAAATGGTAGAGAAGGAAAAACCTTTGTTCCACAACTTATACACATGTGTGCACCTGATACAGTCGTGTCACCCCGTAGAGGGTGCCCATGTTTTTGGTGTATTCAAAGGGCTTAATAAAAAATATGCTAAGTGAACACCCTTGTGGCAGGGGTCAAGCATGTATACCACCTTCCAACACCTAGTAGCATGCCTATGGTGAGTTCTATAGGAGAGATTCTTCCCCCTCCTTGCAGAAAGATTATGCCTCCTTTCAGAGGTGAACCGAGTAGCCTCTAACTAAAAGATTTTTTAGTTGGCTTCCTTTTGTATTAATCCCTGTGGCTCTGCAAGCAGAGTTGAGACCAGTAGCCCACACCAGCATTTGAGAGTGCACACACTTTCTTAGCAAGACTTGGGTTGGGACTGACCAATGCAACAGACAAAGCTTCCCCTTGATATGTGATATCAAGAATCAAGAGGAATAAATTAATACAGCTTTGGAGTCTTTCGCTCTACAAAGCTTCTTTATTATAGTGAGTTGGAATCTTCGGCTAAAGGAGTGTGCTCAGTTGGGTCATTCCCAAAGGTTGGATCACTCTGGTAGGCCCTCTGAAGGATTGACTTGGACTAGTGGTTCGAACATAAGGGTCAAAGTTTTTGATTTCCCTCAAGGGGAAAGAGCATACTCCTCTACCTTAGTTTCTCACCCAAACACGTAGAACATGTTAATCACCGACTTAGCTTAATCAATCTAGACTCATCCTTTCTAAAGATATTGATCTCCTAAAAGGAAACCATCATCTCATCATGGAAAAGGATTAGCACTAGAGAACCACTAAGATGCTTGCCTCCATCGGATGCCATCTTTCAGAAGCTTCTAGGTTTCTGATTCACCCTGGTCATGACCTCCAAGTGGTGAAGAGCATAATCCCTTATTCTTCTATCTTGCACCCTGCTAAGTTCACAAGCCCTAATTAGACTATGTTTAAAAAGAAAGAAAAAGACACATTGTTTAAGTGGGTTTTAATATTGGTCTTTGACAATCTTATCTTTGACAATGTCCTGCAACACACAATCAGTTCAGGTTTAGGCAAGTTTTGTATGAAGGAGTCTTTGTCAAACGTCCTGCAAATAACTGTCAAGCTACAAAAAACTAGAAAAATTGAAATGATAATGCTTCAGAGAAAACACATCAGTAAAAAATAATAAATAGCATTTTGAAAAATTGAATTGTAACTGTGTTGTTTCAAGATTTTGTGCAAAATCTCATGCAGGTCCGCGCGAAGTCTTCCACTGTCATGCACGAGAAAATGATGTGCCACCAAGAACCTATGCAATAGGGCACTTTTTCACGTGAGAAAGTGTACAGCGACATGCAAAACCCTCAAATCTTTACACAAAAATGAAATTTTTTGTGCGAAAATTTGGAAGATTGTACGAACTAGTACAATAGAGTAATAAAAAATGATAGAAATTAAGACAAATGAGGCCATAAAAATTGTTTTTATCGGCCCCAAGGTGGGTGCCAAAAATGTATATGTGAAAATGAGGCCTCAGATCTTTCACCTACACTTCAATATGGTCATTGTATGTGGATTCATCCTAGAAACAATATGGGATAATTCATCCAAGAGGTCCGACAATGCAACCTATTGCCTTCTAACTAGAAGGATTTTGCCTATGTACTCTCAGAACGAGATGTAGGCAACCAGACCTTTCTAGAATGAAGGATTTATGCAAAGTATGAATATGCAAGTAACCTATATGATGTGCAATTTATTCTATTAAGAAATAAAAGAAACTAAGCTAGATGTATGCAATATTAATCTAGATGCCATTAAAATACTAAGGAAAAGCATATATGAGAGCTATGAAAATGAGTATTCAATTTGACCACAATTCAATATCATCAAAACCTAACCTTTGTAATGAGGGATTCAGAGTCCCTTAAATAGAATCCAGGAATTGATCAATGGTCAGGATCAATTTAGATGGACGATTAAGATTAGAGAGAAGATTCATTTAAAATGGAAATTTCCTTGTGCAGGTGAAGTTAATTATTTCAGATATGAGTGTGATGAGTAGTTAACTAAAATTTTTATGAGTATGAGAACATGTTAACTAGATTGCTTCCAATTCAAGAGGTAGTTCACTTAGAGTTTCCATTTTAGAATTGAAGAGAAGATTTTGAAGATATTATTTAATTTAATAAAGTGAGATATGACCTCATAAATGCCCTTTTCATTTAATTGAATAATTTCATTCAATTAATTAAAGTGGACATAATTATTAAATTAAATATTTTTAATTCCTTAGAACATTAGCCTTAGGATATAATTTAATTAAAGTACAAAAACTTCAAATTAAATTAAATATTAATCAAATAGGTTTAATGTGACTAATATGAGTCAATCCTTAGGAATTAAATAGGTAGTCTGATTAATGCAGATTTAGGGTTTTCTGCATTTGGCAATTAAGTCAAGTAGCAAAAATTAGAACAAGAATTTCTTAGTAGAATAGGACTTTAGAATTGATCAGAATAGATCGGAATTGGTTAAAATGACAATGAGCCAATTTTGGGGTATCACACCTATGAGGTTCTTATAATAGTATTGAAGATTGGTATAGTAAGCATGGAAAGGGTCTAAAAGGGATGTATAAATAACAATGACAAAAAAATGATAACCACACTATTATGATGGTGTTGAAGTATGTTAATAGTGTGAATTAACTTTAATCTAAATCAATGAGTTAGTAGCATGTAAAGGAAAATGGTCAGTAAAGCATCAAGGCAGTTATTTTAAGTGGTAGACACGAATGACCAGAAAAGATCATAGCATTATTCTTAATAACCATATGCAGAGCCTTATATTGGTTCATTATAAAGACTATCAGAGGTAAAACCACTATAACAGAGTAGTCAACAAGAAGTCGTGAAGGACTACTAGAGCACAATACAAATAGAAAGCACCATGCAAGTGAGGAGCAATGGAGGTGCAAGGAACAATGATTCAAAGCTATGAGCAAAATTTAAGAGTCCCATCATTTTTTTCAATCAAGGTCATCGCTAAGAAACAACTTTTCTTGAGAACAAGATGGGTCAAGTGAACAACATGCCAAAAACACTAATTTGTGAATGCCAGAGGAGCAACAATTTGTAGGGCAACACAAAAACAATGTTTATGATAGTCATCTCAAAATGAGCATCACCGACAGCCTAAATAATCAGAGGCAGAGAAGATTGTTACATGACAATCATCTCAACACAAGCTTTAACTATAGGGCCAAATAGTCATAAAGGTAGAAAAGATTATCAATTGATGATAATGGTGACCATCTAATTAGTACTAGTGCATGAAATCAATAAGGAGTAGTCATCATGCTTTTAATACCATGAAACAATATAGAAAACTAAGTGACAGACTTTTGTAAATGATGCATCAATTTATAATAGTGGCAAGCACTATGATTGAGTGTCAGCAAAGGAGATAATTCAATAGGTAGATAAAAACTTATTGAGGTTTTGTATGAGCTTTGACAAGGTAAAAGAGAAACATCAATTGACATCCCTCAAAAAGAGATTTTTTGAGAGTGGTAGGTCATGTTTAGGAGATGTGGTAGACTTACAAGTGGTGGTGCATTGAGAGTGTATAGTATATGACTAAATGCTAATATAAGCAATAGTTATTTTTTAGTATCTACAAGTTAGGTTTGTTATAGAATGAAGTTGATAAAATTATTCTGAGGACAAGTTTAGGGTGCAAATGTCAAGACTCAACCAAAAAGCATGTGATGAAAGTCCCAGTAAGAGTAGAGATTGTAGAACCACTAGATAATCACCATGCAGGGCATATTACAAACTAGAAAGAATGATTTAGTTATAGGTCAAAGCCATTATACAATAAAATGAAGATATTTGACATGCCAAGTTGACATGTGACAGTCAAGAATATGATATACGAAGGTATCATGAGAAACAATCTTGAAGGAAACACTGACCTTATAAGTGCAATAGTCATGGTCTTATATCTTTGTTTGGCCTTTTCCAGAAATTAATAACAAAGTGAAAAGAATATGCCAAACCCAATAAACAACAATGTCAGAGGCAGAGAAATAACTAACCTAATGAAATGGTTGATTGTCCATTGGGGGTCATATAGTCATGAACTGTATTCACTCTTAAAAATATTATAAGTGGCTATCAAAATGAGGAGCTTTGTTATCATTGTGCAGAAATACAAGTAATTGATAATAAAATTATAGAGTAGTTTCATATCAGTGTAAGGGACTCTTTTTTATTTCCATTATTCAATCATCAATGGAGCCTAGTTTTATGGTTGTTAAAGATTAGTATAAAGGTATTCAGATTTTGGGGATGCATAAAATCCTAGATTTGAAATTTGAAATTTGAAATTTAAAATGTGACACATAGTTATTTTGTCAGAATCAAGTCCTAATTTTTAGGGAGCACAAACTTAGAGGTCAAATTTTCTAACTTAAGTAAGAAGTAGAAGTTTCCATTTCCTACTATGCATACAAGGAAAAATCAAGGGAAATGACTAATTTGGTAGAAGAAGCCAACTATGGACCTGATTTGAGGCATGTTTTTCCTTAAAAGAATATCAAAGGCCTTGTAACGTTTTGTTTCTTTAAACTTTTCTCATGCATTCAACATAGAAAGGTTGTCTTGTAACTCATTTTGAGTTGATGTATAATATCCTTTCTAATTCAATAAGACAACAAACTTTCTTCCTTTTTTATGTTCTTGTTCATTATGGTATATAAATTTATAGTATAGTTCATACATTGTATTTTTCACTTAGTTTGGAGTTGTCAAAACATAGTTTTCCTTCATACAAGCAGTAATACCTTTATATGAAATGCTCATGTAGTATTTGTACCACATGGGGTTGTGAAAAGTATAAATATTTTAGATCAGATTGTGACTAGATTATCAAATTTGATGATCCATGAATCACCTCACAAGCTAGTACTATTTTTCATTCCATTTCTTATCAAGAGTTAGTTTAAGACTTTGTTAAAGGGAACCAGCCTTATAATTTGAAGGACTGCTTCCAATATAGATCACCCACATGACCATAAAGCAGTCCCATGTTACACAAGTTTGTTGAGTCTTACTTGGCATTTGGAATGTAAAAAAATAATTATCATCAAATGAGTTAATCATACAATATCCTAGATTTCCCCCTTCCTTAATTGGATCCCCTAAAGTAGTTGCCACATGAAATGTGATGATATCTCTATAATATGCTAGCAAATGAAAAAAAGCTAATGAAACATTGAAGAGAAGCAATAAACTGCACAATGAAGTCACAACATAACAGGTCTATCAAAGTCCTCTACTGTACTTTATTGGTTTAAGTTGATATTGGTTCTCTAGTAGACTTCTTGGACTAAATTTTCCATTGCATAAATTTTTTATGTCTTTTCCATTTTACCAATTATATTGCTCATCAAACTTTTCCTATTGAAAATATGTTTGATAAATTAATTAGCAAACATTCATAACATACACCTCTATTTGATTGGTTAAGTTTTGGAAATTAATAATATCAAACTTACAATTTCTACTATAAACTTTATGCCAACTATAGGAGAGTAAAAATTGAGTTTATAACAAATCAAATGTTCACCACATTTCCACAAAATTATGCTCATTAGTTATTTTAATTTTTTAGTGATGAGTTAGTAACAATGAGTTTCGATGCTACTATTGACATTAAGTTTGAATACTTTAGCAATTGACCAGTGCAACTTACATGCTAGAGAATGATTGTAAACCTACTGCCCTTCAATGATAAAGTATGAAAAAGCATTTAGGAAAAATAATTTTAAATTAGAGTATCCATTTCTTAATGTTTTTTTTCTGGAGCATGACACTATATTTAAATTAGTGACAGATGGGCCATATTTTGACAAACCCTTCTTATTACCTTAGAAAACATCAAACATAATCATCATTGGATAACATAAAAACATGTCAAAGGAAATGTGTTCCTTTATCCACATTGCAATAGTGATAGTCTATATATTAGTAAATTCAAAAACACAAGAGATCTAACACTACTTTCAAACATGATTGTTATAAGTTGCCTCATTGGAGTGAGTATAGTCATTCCAAATAAATTGAGTGCAAGCACACAACATCATTGGATCTAGTTCCACATTGGACGCATGTGGTGTATGATAGCCTATGATTAATTTAGCATATGATACTCTTAGAGAGGTCTCTATTATTAACTACTCTGAAGAAGATTTAAAAAATTCAAATCTTGACTCTAATAGAGAAGACAATCAATTAAAATTGTGAACTTTATCTAGTACACTGAAATTGATTAGTTTACTAATTATTTAGATAATAAATATGAGAAATAAGAATTCTAGTTAATTAAAAAATATTATTCAAATGAAAATGTCTTGGAAGATCTGCTTCATATCCAAAGAGGATGCATAATAAAACTAGTTGGATTCAGGAGATCAGAAGTGAGAATAGATTTATCCTTGGGATCTCTAGAGGTGCTCATGTGAGATGATTAGAACTTATAGAGTAGGTAATGGTTATTGGTAAATCATAAAATAGTAGTGGATATGAAAAATTAGATGACAACTTGAGTGAGTTTTTTGGATGCCAGTATATAGCCTTCAAGGGACAAGAAATTTGAGTAGATGTTATAGAAAAGAAACTATTGACTAAGCATAGTAGCATAGTTAACAAGAATATCAAAGAATCAAAACATTTAAGTACTCCAAAAAATATATTTTTAGCTCTATGTGATAAAATAAAGATATCATTGATTCATCTAGATGACATTCTACAAATTTTTGTATGGTTATTTCAATTTGCATTTTACAAAATTTTAGTAAAATAATACATTTGATTTCATTTAATATAAGTTTAGCATTTGATTTTGTATTACAAGGTTAGAAAATAAATCATTTAATTCCTTTCCCTTTTCTCCACTGACTATGTGTAACATTGATTATAGAGTTTAACTGTGGGTATCATAATATGTATGAATTTTTATGCATTTCATGTTTATGATGTACAATTGACATCTCTACTTCTAAATATATATGTAGGCAGGTATTCATTTGTAAGTTAATATGTAATTTTTTTTTGTAAGGCTATGAATTGTAGTATTTGACATACCTTAGCATGTGTACAATTATATCTCTGGGCTTTGCTTCTCACTTTAACAAACAAAAAAAAATGCATCTAGGAAGCTTCTAGATATAATACAATCATGAGAAATAATATAATGTACATTTCATATATGATCAAAAAATCATCCTAATAGAAATGCATTCAAAATTTTAATACCATTCTAGAGAAAATTTTTATGTTCAAAGTTACTGGATAGATAATTTTGTAGATGTATTGTTGCCTGTATCAAAATTGGGTGGTGTGAGTGTCTATATTTTACAAAAATATTTTAAATTAATTTTGTGGTAAAAAAATAATGCAAGAAAAAATGAAAAGTACCAAAAGGTCTCCAACCTATGTTCTTCATTAGCCCCACTACTATCCATCCCCTTCCAAACAATTCATGTTACTAGTACTAGTATCACCAATAGAACAGGCACAACCCCCCAACATAAAGAAATATCAAAACATAGGAATATTGTTTGGTTAGAAAAGAAACTAGGAAAGTTTCATGGGCTAGGCCATAGAAATTAAATAATAATACTTATTATTACATATAGGTACCTTTTTTTTTTTGGAAAGATGTGCAACCATCCTCTAGCTCCTTGAAAGTACTAGGTACTTGATGGACATCCACAGGCACCTTAACAGGATTAAGTACTTGTGGATGTCCCTAGCAGAGATATTTTTCCCTTTCTTCTGAGAGAATTTCTATTAATATTTGATTACATGGTTTACATCCCCAACTCTTGTGAATGGCTACCCATCCCATATAGCACTAACATACAATAGATAGTACAAGCTTGGAGTTGGGTATATAGTGAATATGACTTTTATCTTTCTCCCTAGCACCTTCAAGTGGCCCTTCCTATATTTTGGTGTTTGCAAAATAAATTTTAGGGGTAGCATATCCTTCTCATCATAGAATAATATTGGGTTTCTTATGAAATAGTAGAGAGATGTACCTCCCACTCATAGTATGGAATCTATGCTATTGAGCATTTTCCTATACAACCATCCATCAATCCAAATTAAGAATCCTTAGCCTCACCCATTTTATTGCAACACCTTACTATTCTAAGGGAACTCGCCTACACCCCCAGGTTTTACATCTGCTCATTATCCTTTTAAAGCATGAGCTATATCCAATTTCTTTCCCCGAGTATCTTCCCATGCCTCCCTCCCAACCCCCTTATTACATATTTAAGTGATATCACATCAAAAAAGAATTGAAAAGTAGAATATATTAAAAAAATTAGAGATGATAAATAAACAATTACGCAATGGTCAAGCCTTAATCATTCCACACCCTACTCATATCAACAATCCAAAAAACAAGTGACACAACTTGCATAGAAGAAGAATATTTTTTGTATAAATTACAAAACATAGCACTTATTGTAAGGTAATCATGATAAACTTGGGAAAATAGGGCATATAGAAGTTGTTTAACTTCAAAAAAAAACTTGTGAATTCCTAAACATGCGATTTGGCATGAGAGGAGCCAACATGGGCATCCTATACAAAGTTAATAATATAAATAGGATCTCCCTTGAAAATGACATAGTTAATTCTTATGTGACCATAAATTAAGAAGATAAGCTTATAGAATTATTTTCACAACATTACACTACAACATTTCTGGCTTTCATACATTCTTCTACTATTCATTCATATTACAACCACAAATGGAGAGAGAGAAAGAATTCAGAAGACCAAAAACAAAGCACCAAAAATGCAAATGTTGATTCTTTATAGAGGAGGACAACCTTCTTGATGTAGATATATTCTTATTTATAAGAGCTGTGTAACTAAAGTGGACCAATTCAAGAAATAGATCTAGGTCACCAAGAATCACATTAGTTTTCTACTCTCATAACACATATATAGGTTACTTGCATATTCATACTTTGCATAAATCTTTCATTCTAGAAAGGTCTAGTTGCCTGCATCTCGTTCTAAGAGCACATAGGAAAAATTCTTCTAGCTAGAAGGCAATAGGTCGCATTGTCAGACCTCTTGGATGAATTATCCCATATTCATTCCAGGGTGAATCCTCTTACAATGACCATGTTGAAGTGTAGGTGAAAGATCTAAGGTCTCATTTTCATGTATACAATAGGTATGTCACATCATGACAATTCCTTTTGAGCTCATGGAAAGATTTGAGACCTCAGTCTTCATCGTGCATCTTTTTCCATTACATAATAGACCTCTAGTTTTTCATGTCCTCATAATGGTTTCCTCCATGACTACTCTTATGGATACCTCTATTTTGTCTTGCATATCCCAGTCCACTACTCTTAATTTCAATAACAATAACTTTCTTTTAAGATTATTGATTAATGTTCCATCATTTCAAAGCACTACTCTTGTCTCAAATAATTATCATTTTGTCAAAAATCACCATGTTAATAATCTTCAATCTATAATAGAAACCAACCATTTCTTTTGTGACAATTATCCACTTTGTCAATGCTAAAATGCTCCCTTGGTTATCACACTAATTGGTCTACATCAAGTGTCGCATTGCCCTCTATCATTGTACTATGACTACCCATTTTGATCTAAACGATCTTCACACTTGGTCATAGGAAGAAAAACATCATTCAATTGTTATTAAATTATGGTTCAATCTTATTTCTTATTTAAGTCCTTGAAATGATAATATGAACATGGAAAAACTCCAAAATTTTGGTTCTCATATTTGCACCAACTTGTTGGAAATATTCAAGATAAGGTAGGTTACTGAGAGAGGAGGGGTGAATCAGTAACTTATAAAACTTTTATCTTATTCTGCATTTTAACCATTCACCATTCATTCATCTAAACTACTACATAACTGAAGGAACAAACATTCATTGCACATGTACACAGAGATTTGGTGACCCAGAAACCTTCCAAATAGAAAGTAAAACTAGGGTGGGGATGATATCCACAAAACTTCAATACTGCAGTATAAAGTTGGCCGGTTAAGGCTTACAATGATCACTTCTGGTGATTTACCCTATTAGGAGCAAGTAGGACTACTAGATCCACCTTGTTAGAGGATTCACAAACATACAGTGAAGTATGCACTCTGTTAGGAGATTTACAAAAAGACTGTTAGGTCCACCCTGTTAAAGGATTTATGAACTGATTCACTTGTTAGGATGAAGCAGTGGATCTACTTACAACTGTTTGCTAATAAGATCCTTTTTACATTGATCACCTGATGTGATAGGTATACCTTTTCTGCTCCTATGTTGACCTTGTTGTGTTCCCTTTTTATTCTATTGCTAGTTTTTTTTAATATCCTCTGTACATGCGAACATCAATCTCTTTTTTTATACACATCATGCCGTTTTACAAATGATATCATACATTACATATATACCATTCCAATATTTACAACTACAAGATCGGCCAAAACATAAGTGAACAAAATATTACTGAGTTAGCTAGATAGTAGAAAACTTGGGTTCCTTAAGATGACTCGGTGACCTTCTGATACTCGGCATCCACTACATTACTTGGTATCATCATGCACTCGGTAGAAGTAGAGGCTCGATTCATACTAGCCACATAATACTACTTGGAACTCGGTACCCATTGGTGACTCAGTAGATATAGTGTCACTCGATAGAAGCTAACTTCTTCTTTTACCTTGCTATGCTCGGTGAACACTGAGTCCTTTATTTACCTTCCTTTGCTCGATGAACAGTGAGTTCATCATTTACCTTGCTTTTCTTGGTGAATACTGAGTTCTTCATTTACCTTGCTTTGCTCAGTGAACACTGAGTTCTTCATTTACCTTGCTTTGCTCAGTGAACACTGAGTTCATCATTTACCTTGCTTTGCTCGGTGAACACCAAGTTCTTCATTTACTTTGTTTTTCTCAATGAACATTGAGTTCTTCATTACCTCGCTTTGCTCGGTGAACACTGAGTCCTTTATTTACCTTTCTGTGCTCGATGAACACTGCTGAACTGCCCATTCACTTGGTATCCTTTGGAATGCTTGGTGAGAACTGTTTACCTGTTGAACTTATAAGGTAACCACTGAATGCTTGGTATACACTGTAGACTAAGTGATGAGCTTGGTAGGGATTCAGAACCGAATAAGTGTTTGCACTAATGACAAATATATCATAATTCCAACAATCTCCCTCTTTGGCATTAGTGACAAAAATACTTATGAGCCAAAACTTATGTGCAAAATTTGACGTACTGATTTACATATATCTCCCCCATACAATATGCACATAGTATTTACAAGTATCTCTATCTTTACACAAGACTTCCTTTACTTACATATATCTCTTTTCTCTTCTTTGGTACTCTATCTCCCCCTTTTTGACAATAATGCCAAAGTAAACAATATGTATTTACACAGAAACACCAAAATGAGAGATAAACTCAGAATGTACCTTGAGAATAAGAGCCAAAGTCTTATCCCAATTTTCTTGCAAAATTTTGCAGGTGGAGAGTGCTATCTGAACTTCAGCTAAAAGTTCAATCACATGATCTACAACTAAAAAATTGTTGTCATGGATCAATGTTTTGGAGTAGGCAACGTCTTTCTGCATTGTGTCCATGATAGGAAGAATCATATTATGAATGTCAATCAATGTAGATCTGATCCTTGCTTCCTCTCTCAACAATTCTGCCTGCTTTTCTGACAAAAATTTGATTCTAAGATGATGGGATGAACTTGAATTTAGGTCAAGTTGCAGCATTTGGGCACTGACCTTCATATCCTCGTCAATTTTATTCAGTTTTTCTTTGATCTCCTTGGTGTACTCAGTAACATCACAAAGTTTGGCAAAAAGTGAAGTTACATTATTAAAAGAATTTTCAAGATTGACCAAAATTGTGGATAATTCTACCTGTTTTATTGCAATGTGCTGAGCAATGTGCTCAAGCACCTTATTATCAAATTTTCTTTCAACCTTTTCAATCATTTTTTCTTGGCTAGAGGTTTCCTCATTGAATTTATTTACAACCTCTTCTAATTGAATCAAAATGTGTTGAGTAGAATCTACTTCAACACCTATAGCTTCTATAATTATATTCCTGGCACTCTCAATTATTCTGTACTCCTTATCCCTTTCATACCTTAACTACTTCTGCGTAGCCTTCATCTCTATTAGTTGACTAGCATACCTCATTTCTTCAATGGTAGCATTTTCGTAGTCAATTTTTGGAATCACTATGTCTAAGTCAATATCCTCAGGAATTTCTTTTCTAGTGAGCAGAAGTCTTAATGGTTGCTTTTGTTTGGCTTCTGTGATGATTGGTTTGACCTTGGGAGTAGACACAATAGTGGAGATGGAAGGAAAAACAATGAAAATTGGGATACTTGAGGATTGAGTGCCAATAGGAGTATTTACTGGATCAAAAATTGGAACACTTTCCAAAAATGATGATACACTCGGTAATGCAGTATCTGATCTAACTGGATTTGAAGTGGATGCAGATAACGCAGAAAAAATTGTAGAACAAGCTAGAATATTTATAATGGGAGGACTAACTGGTGCAAAAATTGGTGCTAATGTAGCTAACAAAATTGTGGAACTTACTGCTATATCGACCGAAGATGATGGAGCTGAGGAGGCTAGCTTGATAGCTGAAGGAGAGGGTTGTAGCTCGGTAGATGAAGTGGTAAGCTGAGGAGGCTGGCTCAGTAGCTAAAGGAGAGGGCTATAGCTTGGTAGATGAAGTGGTAGACACTTCCATTGATGATACTTGGAGCTATGATGAGGCAAGTGCAGATGATAAATCTGATGTGGATGTTATCAAACCTGTTGAATCTGACTCCAACCTTGATGATGTGATAGTTTTAGGTGGAGAGTGAGGAAGGGATGCAATGACTTCTACTGCAATTTTTACTAGATCATCTTCCTCCTTATCTTCCTCTTTAGCTTCTTCCTCCTTGTATTCTCCCATTAATGCATGTAGCTCACCTGGTGAAACTGTGATAGATGGAGTTCCATTAATATCCTCACTGTCACTGCTATCATCATCCTTGATTTCTATTGGGTCTTCACTAGGCTTATGAAAATTATAGATGTTTTTCCACATGTTTGTAGCATCATTTACAACATGCTCAATGTCTTTGATCAAAATTAAACATGTGTGAAATCTGATCATCATTTTGCCTTCATGGTTTTTCATTGCATTTTTTACTTCTGCTCCAGTGGGACTTGGTTGAAGATTCTTCAGGGATTGCTCATATATGTCTTTTACCGTTTGGGTTGCTGATTCCCATCTTAGTTGCAATCTCTCCAGTAGTTCCTTTGAGATTCGAGAGGCAAGCTGGTCCAGAGAGTATTTCCATTTACCCATCTTGCTTAGTACCAGTTCCTCTATCTAGATTTCTCAGCATCTGTTCTAGTTTCAAATTTTAATGCTTTGAAATTTGTGATGCCAACTCCTTCTTCCAATTGTTTGAGCCTTTCCTCAAATGTAGGTGTCGGCCTGACCAATATAGGTTCCTACTTACCTTTTCTAGTCCTCTGTTAAATACTGCAGTAGGCTTCCTTTTAGGTTTGGTAATTATTACCTTACCTTTCTTCTTCGGAGGTTCTTCTTTAGTTTCTTGTTCTTCTTTTTCTTCTTCTCCTTCTACTTCATCATCTTCTCCTTCATCCTCACCTTTTCCTCGTATTAGCATAAGAGGGCCAAATGCAGTTTTCAATTTTGCTATCTTCCTCTTACCTTTGCTTATGGCCTGTGGTAGCTTGATTTCAAGCTCAAATCTGGCCTTTGCTTCATCATAGGTTCCAAAGATTTGTTGTCTTGGGTCTACTAGCTCATTTACCAGTGCTTCTATGATGTCTCTAGTTTCATCAATATTTACCTCATAGGGAAGAGGTTTTACCCATGCAACTTGGGGTCTAACTGCTTAGATGTACACCTTATCACAATCAACCATGAAGCATACATCATCTTTGTAATCTTCAACTAACTTTGGTGGAATCCAGAACCTGTTATTCATTCTCTCCTTGAAATCTTCAAAATAGTTGTCCATGATGCTATCAAAATTTTCACCCATCTCTGCTACAAACTCATTTATTTGATACAAAATTGGAATGTCTTTTCTCCATACAATAGTTCCTTTAGATGGAAAGAATTTTTGAATGTAGAAAAATAAACAAATCAACAGAGACCTAAATTTACAAGAGTTATTCTTGGAAGTCCTTATACTATCCATATTTTTATTTAATTGTTTCAGCAATACCTCGGACAGATCAAGTTCAAGGTTTTTCTTTACAACCTTGAGGGCTAAATCCATAGCTTCATAAGGTACACTATTCAATCTACTAGAACTGTATAATTTATATGCAATTACATAAATGCTAAATCTTAGTTCAATATCAGATATACTGTTTACCTTTAAACCTCTACCATCCCATTCGGCTAGGGTTTGCCTTTGTAACTCCTTTTGACTTAGGGTTTTGGTGGTTTTGGCTTTGCTGAGCATAGGGAGACTCGTGATTTTGTGAATCATTTTCTTAATGATTAGCATTGGCTGCTCTAACCATAATTGTCCATTATGTACCTGACTCAAGATATACCTAATCCATTTGGTTTGGAAGTTTCTAGGCATATGTGAGATATGAGTCAATCCTTTGGTTTCAAGATCCTTGAACTCAAGTTTCAGAGAGCCATCTACACTCATTTCACCTAGGGCACTGTCCATTTCTAGGTTTTCAATTTCTTGAATAGAACATATAAAATGAGTACGAATATCATTGATAAGAAGTACCTTAGGGGGTATTTGTGATTGAGCTCCAGTTGGGTTGAGTGATTTTACAACGGTCGGAGCAATCTTGAAATTGGGTGCTTTTCATTATGTACCCTTTACTAACATCTCTGAACCTCTTTTCGCCTTGCTGCTGGTGGTGCTTACATATGCCATAGCTGCTTGGTAAATATAAGAAAATCTTGAACAAATTCTCCGCTTGAAATTCGCTTGGAATCGCTTGGGATTTGCTATGGATTCACTAGAAATCTTTTAGCTCTGAGTATTCTTAAGTCGTAGTGAAAAATGAAATCGAATTTTTCCCTTTTGATGAAAATGCTATCATTAATGCTCAGTACAAAGGTAGATGAGATGACATAGTGCTTGCTAGTCTATCATCACTCTACTCGGTAAAAGCTTTGCAACTCGATGATCAAACAAAATCTTTGATACTCCTGACCTAGCTCGGTAAGGTCTTTAACCAACCTTGCTTGGTAAATGCAACATGGTGAATGATAACTTTCCTTTGGTCCTTGAACTTGAAATATTCATTTGTTCATTTGCACTCTTTCACTCTAGAACTACTTGAGATATGGCTTGATGATGCAGTTCTTGATTCTTCTTACATCTAATTGGAAATGGTGGAGTCACCCATTTCTTGAGTGACATAACCATCATTTGAACTGTCTTGCTCGGTAGATTTAGGAATCCATTGTTGTCTCATCTGCTTTTAAATGTTATCAGCTTTAGCTTTCTTTTCATCTTCAATTCTTTCAGTATTCATGCAATTCTTGGCTATATGACCAAGTTCTGTACATGTATAACATCTTACTGTTGTGTCTCTTTTCCTCAAGTGATGCCTTGAACAGTGTTTGCCAACATGTCCATATTCTCCACAATAATGACATCTACACCAAGTATTGTAGTCCCATCCAAAGATTGCTTTGAAAAGTTGTTTAGCTGGATTGAATTATTTGGATTTGCATTGGAATGCCTTGTGACCATGTTTCTTGCATTTGTGACATTTGCCTTCAAATTTTGGTTTTTCTTTGCATTCATTAGCTTTGTGACCATGCTGATTGCAGTTGAAGCATTTTCTATTGAATTTTCCTTTTCCATTACTCCAACATTTGTTTGATGTATGACCTATCTTGCCATAGTGATTGCAAGAGGGTCTTTGATTCCCTTGGGCACCTTGTTTGGAGGATTCACCTTCTTCCTTGTATCCAAGACCGGCTTTACCTTTTTGTCTATGAAGATTCTGCTCATGTTGTTGATTTAATTGGTTCATATATGTTTGAGATTTCATCATTCTTTCATTGACTTGCCTTTTAGTGATCAAGTCATTTTACAAACTTTCATTGATTTGTCTCTCAGATCTCAGATCACTTTGTAAGCTTGCATTGATTTGTCTTTCAGTGATTAAATCATTTCTCAAACTTTCATTTTCAGATCTTAGATTCAAAATTTCTTCATTTGCATTAGATAGTTGACCTACAAGATCTTCATGCTGAAGGGATTGATTATTTCTTACCTCTAGGTCTTCATTTGCCTTGTTTCTCTATTCCAAAGCTTCACATAGCCTGATGGATTGGATTTCTTGTTCTCTTTTAAGCTTCCTTACTTCTTCCTGCAGAGAACCATTCTTAGCTAGGAGTTCCTTGATTGCTTCATTAGCTTCATTTGAACTGCTTGATGGTAAAAGGTCTTCAATCTTTTCTTCAACATACTGATGATCATTCATTTGTCTTGAAAGTTCCTTCCTTCTTTTTAGAGATTGAGAAAGATGCTCCTTTGCTTCTTTGAGTTGAGCCATGGCCATTTCTAGATCTAGCTTTTCATTTTCAATAGATTTGTCAAGTCTGAATATCTCCATTGTCCTTGATCTTTGCTCAAGCTATCAAACTTTATCCTAAGAACCACAAAGCTTTGATACCAATTGTTGGAAATATTTAGGATAAGGTAGGTTACTAAGAGGGGAGGGGTGAATCAGTAACTTATAAAACTTTTATCTTATCCCACATTTTAACCATTCACCATTCATTCATCTAAACTACTACATAACTGAAGGAAAAAACATTCATTGCACATGTACACAGAGATTTGGTGACCCAAAAACCTTCCAAATAGAAAGTAAAATTGGGGTGGGGATGATACCTACAAAAATTCAATACTACAGTATAAAGTTGGCCAGTTAAGGCTTACAATGATCACTTCTGGTGATTTGCCCTATTAGGAGCAAGTAGGACTACTAGATCCACCTTGTTAGAGGATTTACAAACATACAGTGAAGTATGCACTCTGTTAGGAGATTTACAAAAAGACTATTAGGTCCACCCTGTTAAAGGATTTATGAACTGATTCACCTGTTAGGATGAAGCAGTGGATCTGCTTACAACTATTTTTTGATAAGATCCTTTTTGCATTGATCACCTAATGTGATAGATATACCTTTTCTGCTTCTATGTTGACCTTGTTGTGTTCCCTTTTTATTTTGCTACTAGTTTTTTTTAATATCCTCTGTACATGCGAACATCAATCTCTTTTTTTATACACATCATGCCTTTTTACAAATGATATCATACATTACATATATACCATTCCAATATTTACAACTACAAGGTCGACCAAAACATAAGTGAACAAAATATTACTGAGTCAGCCAAATAGTAGAAAACTTGGGTTCCTTAAGCTGACTCGTTGACCTTCTGATACTCGGCATCCACAACATTACTCGGCATCGTCATGCACTTGGTAGAAGTAGAGGCTCGGTTCATACTAGCCACACAACACTGCTTGGAACTCAATACCCATTGGTGACTCAATAGATATAGTGTCACTCGGTAGAAGCTAACTTCTTCATTTACCTTATTGTGCTCGGTGAAAACTGAGTCCTTTATTTACCCTCCTTTTCTCGGTGAACACTGAGTTCATCATTTACCTTGCTTTGCTGAGTGAACACTGAGTTTTTCATTTACCTTTCTTTGCTCGGTGAACACTGAGTTCTTCATTTACCTTGCTTTGCTTGGTGAACATTGAGTTCTTCATTTACCTTGCTTTGCTCGATGAACACTGAGTCCTTTATTTACCTTTCTATGCTCAGTGAACACTACTAAACTGCCCATTCACTCAGTATCCTTTGGAATGCTTGGTGAGAACTGTTTACCTGCTGAACTTATAAGGTAACCACTGAATGCTTGGTATACACTATAGACTAAGTGATGAACTCGATAAGCATTCAGAACCAAATAAGTGTTTGCACTAATGACAAATATATCAGAATTCCAACACAACTATGCCTCTGTGAAATAACATTTCATCCCAAACACTATTCTTTGATATCTTTAAAGTCAGTCTTAATGCATTAAGTGGTTAAACACTTGATTAAACACATGTAATAGTTCATTCATATTTTTATTTATATTTTTTTCGGTTAGTGGGAAAATTCATTTTGTTAATAGAGCTATAGAATTATGTAACATTATGAATAATAGAATCAGATGGAATAGCACAATATTTTTTGAGGTCAAAATTTGTACTTTTTGAACCTTTCTTGATAGGGTTCATTCCATGAATATCATTCTCTAACAAATGCTCAGAAATGTTCATAGCTATAGCCATTTTTACCAAAATGAATGATCCCATCCAATTGTGTTTTATACTAAAACATTGTGATACCTTATAGAATTTGCAAGACCATTACTCAAATTATTGATCATTTTTGTTATGGTACGTGGCTGAGGTAGTCCATTGCACATTATAGGATTACCCATTATCATAGATGATCATTCCCATATTGGCTAAAGCTAATGAAGGAGAGATGTCATTGATATTTTATATATCTACCTTAATCATAAGTTTTGCAGATGCCTCCTTTTTTCTTGTTGATATTGCATGCAAGAAACCTTTTTGCTAGTAAGAGTATCTAGACAATTTATTATCTTGAAATAATAGACCAGAGGGATGCACATCTACTGAATTTTTTTGTAGAATCTCATTTTTATGGGTTCCTTTTGAAACTGTCTTGGGAAACATTTTAATATTAATTGATTTAGTACCACTAGTACTATAATAGCACTAAAATTTGATCAAGATTTTTATGCATTTAATAAACATATTTAAGTTTATGCAACTCCTAATTTATGTGTTTTTTATATACAAGAAATTTATTAAGTAACACATTTGAGTACACATACTGCTAGCATGCAAGATCTAACAATGTCCACCAATACAACTATTGTTATGCCAAAGGTAGGTGTCCATCATATTTATGTGTAAGATTGATTACATTATTTTTTCTTATTATATTGTGTAAATATTTAAATTTCTACTTGTAGGATATATCAAGGATGACACCAAAAAGTGTACATCAATTGGTGTAAAGGCTCATGGTATACCCTCTATATCTAGAAAAGAACACCTATAACAATAGTGGAATCAAGTGTGAAACCCCATACAATACCCTCTAAATGAAACAATAATGTTCCTAACATACCCATTGAATTGGAAATGAATGCCCCTATTAAGAGCACATCAAATAAGTGTCCAATAAGAATTGTTCAACCAGTATTGGAACAAGTTTCCTTAAGGAGTAATATAGACTCACAATCAAGAATGCTAAGGCTTCTAGCAGAAACTTGTGAAAATGCTCAAATTAGACAAGAAATGATTAAACAAACTTAGTTATGGGAAAGGGCATTGTTGGAGATTGCATAGACTACCCCAGATGAATAGGTACAATTTCCTAGAGATATTATATTATTATTGTTCTTGTGAAGTTCATATATTTTGTTAGCAATATAGATCTATTTTTATTTTTTTAATGCAGTTGAAAAAGGCTTATGCTAGTTCTTTTTAATCTTTTGTTGGGGATCTAAATAGACATTGGAAAGTAAAAGATTTGCATCAATCTGTCAATTATTTTATATTGTAAAAATGAAACTAGAAAAATCACCCAACCAAATCAAGGAAATCCCAATCATAAGTGGTGTCACCTATTTGCTCCATCTTCTGATTGGTTTTTCCGTTATAAAAAATATTTTTTTAGGACCAATAAATCCCCTCCCAATGGTTCCTAAAGATCTTTAAGGTAGTTTTGATCTACTATTATCGAGAGAGTGCAAATTTTTCTTACCTAACATTGGAGTAATAGAAGTATTTATTAAAATTTCCTCCTCGTTTGTAATTGTAATGTATTTTCTCTTCTTCCTATCCTTGGAAATATTTGACCATCTAAATAGGACATGTCCTAGGATCCCATTGTGGATTTAGTTTGCAAATTTAGACTAGGAAAATTAATATCACCTTGCTGAATTTGGTGGTCAATATTCTTATCCAAGAAAGTTGGCTCAAATATCTAGTTCTTTATAACCTATAAATGAACCAAAATAACTCTCCTCATTATAGAAGATGTGGTTTCCCATTGAATAATATTAAGGTTTCTCTCAAGTCACTCTCACAGGGGATAATCTGCATAAAGATTTAATGTCTTCAAATTTCCTCTTCTAAAGAATTCTATAGTAGATGTGTGAGTTTGGAGTACTATAAGGAATATGTCTTCTTGTCTCTTACTTCCCACTAGATCACCAAGCCACAACTTTCTTTACTGTCACACAAGTATTCTAGTGAGACCTACTGCTATGTTCATTAGCATTGGTAGAACCAATTTCTCTAAATTTTTTCTTAGTTTGCAACACTTTCCCTACTTTACTCATTGTCTACACTTGTGCTTCAGCAAGTCCAAGAACATGATGAGCACCTCTAGCTGCCTATTTTATCTCAAGCTTCTTAACAAGTTTCCATTGTTGAGATAGGGATTTGAGTATAATTTTTTGTACACTCTTATTTTTAATGTACTATCTTTAGCAATCATTTCCTTTGTATTTGTCAAAACAAGTGGGACCTTTTGAACCTATGTATACATATATATCTAATTCTAACAAGATTTTATTTTTTGGAAATATAACAGGAGTAACAGAGAGGGGAGGGGTGAATCAGTTACTACAAAAATAAATCCTAGATCCCTTAGATGTTAATACAAATCAAAACTCTCATTAACTTGTATACTGCAGTAACTCAGTAAAGACACATGCACTCGGTTTACTCTAGAAAATACTGTATAACTCAAAAATAACTAAATATACTAAACTTAATGTAATTTACCTTAAAATTAACTTAGTTGCATACGCATAAAATAAATAGCATGAATACAAGTGAAACCAAGATTTAATGTGGAAACTCAATTTGGGAAAAACCACCAATTACAACTAGTTACTAATTTTCACTCTTTTGAAGTGAGCCCTATTAGAAGCCAACCCTATTAAAGGTTAAAAAACACGTTGTTAGGTGTGACCCTATTAAAGGATTTAATCACCTTGTTAGGAGTCACATTATTAGAGCTCTTTAGACACTTCAATCTAGAAATGCCACCTTGTTAGAGGACTTACAAATAACTATTAAGCCAACTCTGTTAAGAGATTTAGATCACTCCTACAATGGTTAGAGAGTAGCAATGAGATTACCTTATTTTTGATGCAACTAAATTGTTGATTACATATCTCAATTTTGGCTTGAATACTTGATCCTTCTTGATCGAATATATCTTTGTAACTCAACAAGGATATCCTACTTATACCTCTAATTCACTCCTCTAAGCATCATCAAATCTTCTACTATGTTCTTTCACATTAAATCCTCAACTTGACCTCATATTTATATCTTACACATTATCAAGCTAGCTTGTATAGAACTTAGAATACTTAATATTCATCTTTTCAGTTGGCTAGAACCAATAACTAAATCAATTGAAGTCAATATGCCAAAACAAGAAAATCCTTCACTAGCTGACCAAGCTCAGTTTAAACTAACTTAGAAATGATTTTCATGTGTTAACCAGGTGAACTCGATTAATACTATATATTCACAAAGTTTCTTTGGTAATCAAGTGAGCTCAATTAACACTAGTTCCATCCAACATTTTCTTCATTAACCAAGTGAGCTCAGTTAAAAATCAACTTCTACAAACTTTCCTTTGACGACTGAGTGAACTTGATACACATTGTCTTCTAAACTTGGTAAACTCTAGAATGCTCGATGGACATAGAAAAATATCTTCATCACTTGAGTGAGCTTGACATACACTAATTGACAATGATATGACATTTTGTGTAATATAAAAAACAATACACAATTAATCAATTATTTTCGATAATCTCCCTCTTTGGCATTGATGGAAACAAACCATCTCATAATACAATGAAATTTTTAGAGCAAGAATAAAGTAAGTAACATATCCTTAGTTTCATTCTTATCCTCATCCATGAGAACTCCCTCTATCAGTGTGAACTCCCTCTCCCTTTAGTTTCTCCCTCTGTCAGCAAAACTCTATCTTCAACATCTTATTCTGATAGAAAACTTCCTCCTTTTATATCAGACCAAATTCTCATTCTTTGAAATCTCTCAAGTAATAAGATTTATGTGAGATATGACAGAAAACTTCTCCCTCTTTTACATCTCCTGCCAAAGACAATACTCAGTGAATATTAATGTACCTCATGTATTGATTCATATGCAATGTGCTTTTGTCAATACTGCATCAATTGTTTGATCTTCAACTTGCATTGGTTGATGCATCACTAAACTACATTTAGTGAGCTTCAAATAGGGGAATGACCCCTAACTTACCTCTTAAATACAAAAATACATCCTTAGGTAATGGTTTACCGAATATATATCTGTAATTTGCTCTTTAGTATTCACATATTCTAATCTTACCTCTGTATCTTGTACAAATTCTCTCAAAACATGATATTTTGTAGCAATGTGCTTGGTTTTGGTATGAATTGTAGGATTCTTGGATATGCTAATTTCACTGGTGTTACCATAAAAGATAACCACTAGATCCTTGATCTCTATCTTTATACCTACCATGAGTTGCTTGAACCAAACAACATTGGAACAATTAACTATTGTTGCCAAATATTTTGTTTCTGTTCTAGACAAAGAAATACAATTATGCTTCTTACTTGTCCAAGATACTATTCTTTTACCAAGAAAGAATGCTCTACCACTTGTTCTCTTTCTATCATCAACACTTCTTGGCTTATCAACATTTGTGAATGCTCTCAAATCTAGACTGCCTCTTTTTTTGTACCATAAGCCATAGTCTTTAGTACCTTTTAGATATCTCATGATTATCTTGATTGTCATCATGTGATTTTCTTTGGGATTTTTTGAGAATATTGCCACCATACCAACTGCTAATACAATATCAGGCCTTATGTGCACTACATATTGTAATTTTCTAATCATTGATCTCTATGTGTTTTGATCTACCTCTTTGGAATCATCATTTTTGGAAAGCTTATATCCAGTAGACATAGGTTTTTCAATATGTTTTGAATCTTCCATTCCAAACTTCTTTAGTATCTACTTGATATAGTTGGATTAAGTAATATAAATTCTATCTTTCTTTTGTTGGATCTACAATCCTACAAAGAATTTATCTCTCCAAACATGGACACCTCAAATTCTTTACTCATTTCTTCTAAAAATTCCTTACATAAGTCATCATTTCCTATAAATAAAGTGTCATCCACAAATATTTCTTCCAATACAATCTTCTTGTCTGGTCCTTCTTTGATATACATACTTTTTTCATCATATGTTCATTAAAATCCAATCTTTATCAAGTAGTTATGAAGTCTTTCATACCAAGCTTTGGGAGCTTGCTTCAAACCATACAATTCTTTGTGTAACTTTCAATCCATATCTCTTTTTCTAGGATCTACTGTAAAACCTTTAGGTTGTTCTATGTAGACTTCCTCATCAAGAATTCCATTCTAAAATGTAGATTTTACATCCATTTGATAAAATTTAAATCCTCTATGCACACGTATGCTAGTAAAGTTCTAGCACCTTCTAATCTTACAATAGGATAAAATATTTCACAATAATCAATACCTTCTTCTTGAGAATAACCTTTATATACTAACCTTTCTTTGTTTCTTGAAACTTTTCCATCTTCATTTAGCTTATTTTTGAATACCCACTTTGTATCAATTACATTTTTATCCTTGGGTCCAGGAACAAGAGTCCAAGCCTTATTCTTCTCTATTTGTTATATTTCTTCATTCATAGCTTCAATCAAACTTTCATTAACCAGAGCATCTTTAACATTTCTAAGTTCAAATTCAGCAAGCAAACATGTACCTTTCAATTTGCTTCTTATAATTGTTCCGTTTGACTTGTCTCCAATTATCTAATTAGGTGCATGGTGCATTCTGACATATATTGCTAACATAGGTACTTTGGATTTAGAATATGTTTCACTAACCTCTTCATGATCTTCTATATCAAGCTCGAGTCCCACTGTCTGTGACTCGGGTCCATCTAACTCGATTTGTTATAGCAACAACTTATAGCATCTAACTATGAATAAGGTCCTTTGAATTGTGACTTGGGTTGCACTAGTTGCAACTTGGTAGCTTTTGGAGATTTGGGGACTCAGGAGGTGAGGCCTCATGACTTCCAAATATATTTGGCAATGTATCAGGTTCATAATAAACAAACCTTCTATAATCCTTAGGTTCTTTATTGCTTTCCTCTTCACTCTTTTCTGCAAATTCATTAATTATCACTTGTGCACTTTCTATGATCTTATGAGTAGTTTGATTTAAACACTTGTATGCTTTACTTCTACAAGAGTATCCTAGTAATATGCCTTCATCACCTTTGACATCAAATTTACCTTTCCTAGATTCCTCCAAGATATAAAATTTTCTACCAAATACTTTCAAGTAACTTACATTGGGTTATTAGCCATACCATATTTCATAAGGAGTTTGATTTTTAGTCTTTATTCAATTGTACTCTATTCAAAGTATGCACTATAGTATTGATTAATTCCTTCTAGTATCTGATTACAACACTCTTTTCTATCATTAAGGTTCTTGCACAATCCATTATGCATCTATTCCTTCTTTCAACTATACCATTCTGCTAAGGTGTACTAGGGGCTGATACTTGTCTCTTAATCCATTTTCCAATGTAGAATTCATTGAACTCATTACAAATGAATTCACCTCCTCTATCTAGTCTCAAACATTTGAGCTTATTTCCAATTTCTTTCTCTACTCTTGCCAGATAGCACTTAAACTTTTTAAAAGCTTCAATTTTTTCTTTTAGATACATTATAGTCATCATTCTAGAATAATCATCAAAAAATAAAATAAAATACTTATCTCCACTATAGCTCTCTATTCCAATAGGTCCACATAAGTCTACATGTACTAGCTCCAAGACTTCTTCTAAATGAGTCTTTTCTTTTGAAAGTTGTCTTTCCCATCTTACCAATTTGACAATTTTTGCTTAGACCCATATCAAGGTTCCTCAAACTAGGAATACCGCTTACTCTTCTATTTTTTCTTATGTTGACTAGATTATAAAAGTTCGCATGGCACAATCTTTTATGCCATAACCAACTTTCTTCTACTTGAGCAATAAAACATGAACTTTAACTAAGATCCAGGTAGAATAGGTTAATTTTTATTTGTTTTCTATATCCAAGCATATTTGCTTTTTCATCCAGTAGTTTGGCCTTCCCATTCATGAATTCCACCTTGAATCTGATTTTATTTAGCTATGACACACTCAGTAGATTATGCTTTAGTCCTTCAACCCAATAAGCATTTCCATATCTAAGTTCATTAGTTAGTGAGATACTACCTTTTCCCATTATGCAATGTAAGGTTCATTGTTTCCAAATCTCACACTACCACCATCATAATGTTCCATGTGTTCAAATTTTTTTTTATCACTAGTCATATGATGTGAGCAACCACTATCAATAATCCATGTATCATTTTTTCTAACATGAGATTTAAGTGTCATTTTATCTCCTTCATCATCAAATTCATCTTTTATAGCAATATAAACTATTTCATCATCTTCAATGATATTTGAATCTTTAGCCATAAAACAAGATTTCTTACCTTTTTCCTTGTAGTCCTTGAAGTTCTTAAAATCCTTCTTGCCTTTGTACTTGTTGTGCTTCTTTTCATCTTTATCTTCTCTATTTGGACACCTTGCAACAATGTGTCCAACTTCTTCACAAGATAAACATATTAGAGGAATCTTAACTTTATACTTTCCTTTGCCTTTGGGATACCTTCTTGCAAGCAATGCTTCAATGGCTTCAAGATCACTATCAAAATTTTCTTCCTCTTCACTTTCAAATTGTTTGATTTTAGACTTTTAGCCTTCTTCTTGAGTGATACTTTGGCTTCAAATGTAGACTAAAGATTGCTAGAACTAGGAGTATAATTGTCACAGTTTTCTAGTTCAAATGCAGTCAATCTTCCAACTAGAGCATCCAAAATTATCTTGTTATTTAGATAACATCTCATCTCTTGAATAATAGACACTCTGATTGAATAGATAAGAAGAAGGGTTTTGAGTACCTTGCTTACCACTATTACATCTTCAATTGTTCCTCTAGAGGCTTTGATAGCACTATCACTAGCTTTGATTTGTTCAACATACTTTGCAATGTTTTCATCCTCTCATTTTCATTTAATCAAACTGACCTCTTAAGGTTTTCACCTTATCTCTTTTTACACTATCATCACCTCCATAGATATCTTTTAGTTTTCTCCACATTTTATGAGTAGTAGCACATCCTTTGACTTCATCAAATTTAATATAATTAAAAGTTGATACTATATCAATCATCATGATATTATAATTTTTTTAAAAACAATTTCTTCTATAGTCATTGTACTAGTAGGAGCTCTGTAAGAAGTGTTTAAGTATTTCAAACTTGAATCACTATTGGTTGCCAAATGCAACTTCATAAGTTCTTTTCATGCTGGAAAGTTGTCTCTATTCAACTTGGGAATCTCTCTTTTGTAAGACATCCTGATCTTTAGCTTAGGTCCTTGAAACCTTCTCTGCAAGCACCAAAAGATCTAATACCAATTCTTGGAAATATAAGAGGAGTAATTGAGAGAGGAGGGGTGAATCAATTATTCAAAAAAATTAAATCCTAGATCCCTTAGATGTCAATACAAATCAAAACTCTGATTAAACTATATACTGTAGTAACTCGGTAAATACACATGCACTCGGTTTACTCTAGCAAATACTGTAACTCAACAATAACTAAACATATTGAACTTAATGTGATTAACCTTAAGATTAACTTAGTTGCATACACATAAAAGAAATAGCATGAATACAAGTGACACCAAGATTTAACGTGGAAACCTAGTTTGGAAAAAACCACCAATTGTAACTAGTTATTGATTTTTACTCTTCTAAAGTGAATCTTGTTAGGAGCCAACATTGTTAAAGGTTACAAAAAACACTATCAAGTGTGACCCTATTAAAGGATTTAATCACCCTATTAGGAGTGGCCTTGTTAGAGGTCTTTAGACACTCCAATCTAGAAATGCCACCTTGTTAGAGGATTTACAAATAGTTGCTAAGCCAACTTTGTTAAGAGATTTAGATTACTACTATAGTGGTTACAAAGTAAAAATGAGATGACCTAATTTCTAATGCAACTAAATTGCTAGTTATAGATCTCAATTTTGGCTTGAATACTTGATCATTCCTCATTGAATGTATCTTGTAGCTCAACAAGGATATTCTTCTTATCCTTCTAATTCACTTCCTATAAGCATCATCAAATCTTCTATTATGTTCTTTCACATTAAATCCTCAACTTGACTTTATATTTATATCTTACACATTATCAAGTTAAATTGAATACAACTTATAATACTTAATATTTATCTTCTTAGTCGACTAGAAGAAACAACCAAATCAATTGAACTAAATATGTCAAAATATGAAAATCCTTCATTAGTCAACCATTCTTGGTAGACACTAACATAGAAATAATTTTCCTATGTTAACCCAGTGAACTTGATTAACACTGCATATTCACAAAGTTCCTTTGGTAACCAAGTAAGCTTAGTTAACACTGGTTCCATCCAACATTTTCATCATTAATCGAGTGAGCTCAGTTAACACTCAATTTCTTTAAACTTTCCTTTGATGACCAAGTGAATTCAATGGACACTACCTTCATCATCCAAGTGAGCTCAACATACACTGACTAGAAATGATATGACATTTTTTGTAACATCAAAGACAATACATAATTAATCAGTTGTTTTTAACATTGTGATCTTGTATGAACACATAAAAACCCTTATTCCAGGAGGCCCATTGGTAAATACTATCTCTGCAAAATGAAGGCCCACAAAATAATATCTTGTGGGGAGGTCTTTGATAATATAACAAAATTCTTCATAATGAGTAGATTTGTAGACACATTGATTGTCTACTATAATATTCTCCTCTATTCTAATCATATCCCCTCTACTAACAGTACATCATTTCTATGTTCCACCCTTAATAAAGTATCCTTTTCTTCCTTTCCTCCCATATTAATGCTAATAATGAGATCCTCCTAATTTAGCTCCATTTTCCCATTGTATGTGAAAATATTGAGCCTTGTTCTATACACCATATGATCATCCAAGTCACTATGGGAGACTTCATTGTTGTAGAATGTAGAGATTTCTTCTAAGGTGTTATTTGGGTGTTCAAACCCATTATATTTATCTATATTCTTATCCTATGGAAACATGGTCAACACATCTCCAAGATGATGAGGTACATGATTCAATAAACTAGCAATCACACCTTAAGATGTGATAGGGTATGCCAAAGTAAATTTATGGTTATTTCTAACTTAATATTTTGGACATTATGCAATTAATTTTTATGATAGGGGTTTGAAAAAATTTATAACTTCAAGATATGGAAAAGGTAAAATTTAGGGATGATCTAGTCAATCCCTTAGATCATTTCTTTTTCCTCCAATTTTATTATAAGTCTTCAGTCATATGTTTGAATAAGAGATGGTAGAATACATTCATACATTTCTTTCATGTATATAGAAAATGAGTTTGTGTTGGCTGGTATTTTTCCATAATTTCTTATTTTTAAAGTTCTGATTATACACTCATATGCATCATAAAATTCTACTTGTAGATTATTGATTTAATGCTGAAATTGTTTCCTTAATGTACAAGTTGGATATATAATTTTATCAAGTCAATGTATCATTCATCTCCATCTAGTCTCATAGGTAAAAGCCTCTTTGTATGTAACATATCTAATTCAGTTCTTTTCTACATGTTAAAAAAAATATGTCAATGCATATTACAAGAGATCTAGGTAATGTTGTTATTCATTTCTAATATTCTTTTGGCTTATTTCATAGTGTTCTATACTACTTGTAGATTATAGTGTAGGAGGTAAGCTAAAAAGATCTGTTGTAATTTTATTTTTCTTTGACACAGTTTTATCTCTATTAAATAGATAATTTGGTTAAGCTCCCAAATGAGTTTGTGTTAGCTGGTATATTTCCAAAATTTCCTATTTTTATTGTGGTGATTATACTTGTAGGTTCTCCATTCAATGATGAAATTGTTTCCTTAAACTTCAGGTTAGATATATAGCTTTATCAATTCATCGTATCCTTCATCTCCACCTAGTTTCAGAGGTAAAAGATTGAACAACTTCATTTTTCAAAATATAAACTATTATCTTTTACCTACTTACTAGTGTTGTTTGGTGTTGCTCATTATTTCATTTTTTAAGTGCAGGTACAATGAATGATGATGTTGATTATTTTATTTTTATTGATTTCATGTTGTTGAAGATGATCTTGGTTGACAATAGGTATAATAAGAATTATGAAGGTAATGATTTAATGCATCTTATTAAAATATTATTTTTTCAGACTTTTCCTATTGCTGATTTGAGGTTTCTAGATAAACACATTTGTATCTACAATCTAAACATATGTCTAAAAGTCTATCTGTTTGTCATTAAAAATCAATGTCTTTTTATTTTGATTTGCATAATTTAAGAAACAAGTAATATAAATATTCTAGTGTGATTACTAATACCTTTTCTAGAGTTATTTGGATGGGTTCTTGTGAGACAACAACTTGGTTCAAAAGAAATTTGGCCATTGAACCTATTAAAGGACACATGTGCTTAAGTTGTTATTTTGCATGTTTCAAGATGGTAGAGTCCAACTACCCTATTACTATGTTGATGGTGAGTTAACAATGTTTTTTTATCCAATTCTTTGATTTCTTATAATCTATTTTAAGTGTAAAGCATGTGCCAATTTTTTTTGTTGAATTTTGATAAATTAGTCTCTAATTTCATTACTTTTTTTGAAGATGTTAAATGTTTATAAGCCTTTATTTTCTTGTTTCTTAACTTTATGTTCACTTAATCCAAATTGCATGAGGTTGGTTGAAACAATTTGCAAACTATGTATGACCATGAATAATGTATTCTAGTATGGTTTGTACAAATTTTAAAACCTCAATACATATTTGACATCTAGATGTAGGAATCTTACCAATAACAAAGCACTATACTTTTCCCATGTGTACAATTGAGGAAATCTTTTTTTTCTTAAAATATTATTATAGAATGACCACTTCTTATAAAAATAGATGTAAAATGTATATCTTATTTCATTTTTAGGTCTCAATTTCTATAAAATAATAATGTATTTGATGTTACTTGAACCAGATATCTACTGGTATGAATGTGTCAAAGGAATACAAAGTCATATTTTTGGAGTTGAAGTGGAAGAAAGTGCATCAGTACATTTTTTTAAGATAGATGAAAAAACTAAAAAAGTCTTAGTAGAAAAGGCTACAAGCGTAGCAGAAAGCTATGGTGATTTCATAACATCCCTTGGTAGATAATGACTACATATATGTTGTCTTTTAATTTTGTAGCTACTAAAAAATACTATAAAAGAAAGATATTCTTCATTGCCTGGTAAGCTATTCTCATTTCATTAATTTTTCTTATTACAATGTAATTCATACATAAATTTGGTGCATTAGTTAAAATTTGAAATAATAAGTTTCAAGATAAAAAGTAAGGATAACACATATTTATTAGAATGATGAGTTCTTATAAAAATGGATTTGAAATGATATCTTATTGCTACTTTTTATAAATTAATGGTGTATTTGATGGTACTTGAACTAGGCAACTGCATACACGGATGTGTTTAAGGACTACAAGAGCATTTTTTTTTGAGATGAAGTTGAAGACAATGCATTGGTACATTTTTTTAAGATAGATGAAAAAAGTAAACAAGTAGATTAGTTTACATAACTAGATGTACAGAATAAATCTATGATGATTTCATAGCATCCCTCCCTGGATAATGACTACAGATATGTTGTCTTTGATTTCAATTTTGTATCTTTTTGAAAATTACCAAAAAAAAAGATATTCTTCATTTCCTAGTCAAATTCTTTTTCATTTTATTATTTTTTCTTATGTCAATGTAAGTCATACATAAATATAGTGCATTAGTTGATATTAGAAATAAAAAGTTCAAGATCCAAAATAAGTTTAAAACATATTTATTATACAATGCCTAGTTCTTTTGAAAAATGGATTTAAAATATACATCTTAGTTCCTTTTTAGGTCCCAATTTCTATAAATTAATGATGTATTTGATGGTACTTGAACTGGGAAACTACTGGCATGAATGTGTTAGAGGACTACAAAAGCATTTTTTTGAAGTTGAAGTGAAAAAAGGGCATTGGTCCATTTTTCTCAAGATAAATGAATAAACTAAAAAGGTCTTAGTTGATAGAATTGGAGATGTACCAGAACACTATGATGATTTCATAGCATTCCTCCCTAGACAATGACTACAAATTTGTTGGTTTTGATTTTAATTTTGTATTCATTGACAACTACCAGGGAAAACAAGATATTCTTCATTGCTTGGTTAGTTCTTTTTCATTTCAATCATTTTTCTTATATGAATTTAATTCATACATAAATATAGTGCATTTATTGAAATTTGAAACAATATATTTGAGCACCCAAAATTTGAAAAAATAAGTTTCAAGATCTTTCAAATCAATTTCATGAAGTCAAGAAACATTTGAGATTGCACCATGGCTTTGATCACAAAATTTTACTCTGATGTAAATCTAGTCTATTTGTCCTTATTAATTAAGCTATACACATTGCACATCAATGCATATCTTCAACATCTAAATGTGATGAAATTTTCAATGTTATCATCAAGTCTCCCATTGTATCCCATATTAGGCAAACATGATTTATGCTACCTCCAAGATAGAATTAGAAAGGAGCTTGATGGTGTTTACAATGAGTTGCAGGCCATAGATACCACAAAGATGGGTATTCATGTCACTAGGGATGTGCCAAAAGATTGTAGGAAAAGTTCAAGAATTTCAGGATCTTAGCTTATAAAAAGAGTGGCATACATCACTCTAGACATCTAAAGAAGATATTTCCTTATGGATATCTTCATAAAATATATGTTCAAATCAAGGATCTTTTGTACTACACCATTTAAATTGGTGGACAATGTTTGGATCAATTTATGTGCTTTACCATGATGTTATAGAGTTAAAGGAAGTTAATGTTATTACTATTCTTATTCAATGATGGGCATGGCATATATTTCATCTATTGTGGTTGAGTAACTCCTACATTATTTTGTAAGAAATATAACATTGGAAATAAATTTTAAATTAAAATATTTTTTTTTCTCAAAGTTAGTGTGTTATGTTACTTTGTTCAGTGTCTTGTAAGAAACAAAATATTGAAAATATTTACAGTGAATATTTGTATTCATGTTTCTAGAAATGTTGGATGCTGAAACCATAGCAAAAGAGTATTAATTTAAAAAAATTGTGTTATATATTTGTTTAATAATGTTTCTAGAGTGACAATAGTTGGATGTAAACTCATATGGTCTTCCTGGAGATAATAGTTGGGATTAAAGAAATATTGTCTCCAACAAGACAAAGTGATTTCATCTCTTAAGAGACAAAATTACGTTTGTTTCATATTGTCTTATAGAGACAACATTTTAAAACATATTTTAAGACACTCGGTTAAAGACCAAATTTGCGACAATATACAACATTTTTATTGTCTTAGATCAAGATAATTGAATAAGATAAAATGTCTTTATACCCCCCTCTATTTAGTAGTGGCTGTAACTATAGTGGAATATGAAAAATCAAATGAAGAAACAACATTTCTATCAATTGAGGTTTTTGACATGTCTATGCAAAATAAATCTCATTGATGGTTAAACAAAATGTCAAATGATGGATTCTAATGCTTATTTGATGGTTTGAGTGAGGTAGGACGTCAAAGAAATATACAGAGAAGACAAGGTAGGGTTTGGATGAAACTATTATGGGTATAAATGTACAGGTTTACATAACGAAAATATGGATGAAATTGTTATGTATTTTTGATATTATGACTCATTAAGACATCAAAATATGGATGAAACTATAATGTGGTTTTGATAACACTCATAATGACCAAAAAGACTCATCAAGATACTAACCCTAACCTAACTTCCTAATAATAATATCAAAAATTGTCAAATCACCTGCAACCATCCCACTTGCAGAATTTAAGTTATTCTATAGAGAACACTACAATAGATGCTTGTTACTAATTTATTTCTACATGTGAGGATGATCAAACTTACATCATAGGAAAAATATATGAGAAGTATCTTTCCATCCCTAGGGTATTCAATGTGTTCTTCACTATGATGCGAACTAGAGCCTAATACTCTATGATGCCTCTTCACTTGTTTTTGTTAGTAATTTTTCTATCACTATCTTTTTCAAACATGATTCCTAAATAACATGATTGGTGTATGCGTTGACTTGTCTAGCTTTTATACAAAGGTTTTGATCTAAAAGGAACTAACATAATACTTTTGCAGGAAACTGAAGAAAAAAATATCTCAGTATAGATCCACATTTATAATTTATATTAATAATATAGTATTAAGGGATACAATGCACCTATAGAGATCCATGCATATAGTTTTAGATTTTAACTAGACATTGAACTCCCAATAGACTGAATGCATGTAGTATTCTTGAGAATAATAAGATAGCTATAGTTTATATTAGGTAGTTATCTCAAGAGTTCAAGTATATTTGTACTACATCAAGAATCATTAATAAAAAAGTCCTTCTTACAAGAATTTGGATCCACGAGTATCTTCATATACCCAACAGAGATATTAGAAAAGTTTAACAAAAATCTAGGTAAAGTGTCAACAATTATCACATGTACATGCACTTTGTAGAATAAAGCACTCAAACCTAAAGTCATAAGAGTATTATCTTTGCATTCAACATCCCTACGAGGATCCCAATCTACAATAAGGAAAGGGGAATATTTTTGGATTTAGATCATATTGTAGTTTATAGGGAGTACGTTTTAAAATGAGACTTAAGAGATACACCAGCTATTAATAATCAAACAATAGTAAAGTGCAAGTGTTTTCCTCCCTGTAATTGAATAGAAAAAGGAAGATGGTTAGTTAGTTATAAAAAAAATCCTTAAAAGATATATGAAATTACTTCACAATCAACAAAATATTGAAAGGAAACAAAATATCATCTCAAATTTACATTTTAAACTGTTGACATTTTATATATTGAAGGTAGCAAAATATTTTAGCATAGATAGAAAAAAAGAAGAGAAGCTATTTATATTTTAAATGGAAAATCATGTTAAGCATATCTATAAATTCCTACAAGAGACCTACACAAGTAACACAAGAAATAATATTGCATGTCTATTATTGAGAAAGGAACTACAGAAATGTTCACAATGATGAAAATGAAAATTAATTGTAATTGCCACACACAACATACTTATCAAGTACCTATAACCCCTCCAACTTAAATTTGAATTATAAAGACTTTCATTTTCTAATTGTTCTTATTCTAAGAATTCAATGGACCACAAATATATATTCAGAAGCGATACAAAACTATAGACATATTGTTAACAGAAGAAGAGTTTCAAGCACTAGAAAGGATGACAGATAAATCATTTCGTAATAGAAGAATATTTCTCAACAGATTTATACAATTTAAATAAGTGAGATTGGTAGATAAGAAAAACAACCTTCACTGAATTAAGCTAGTGTGGCCTATATGAAAACTTTCCAAAGCATAAGATTTCATGATAACACTCCAATGAATGCCTCTCTTTCCCTTTCTAACCAATCCTTTCATAAAAAGCCAAATATTTATGACTACCCAAGCACTGCACAAATACACTACAAAAAACCTCTCTTTGATCTCACCGACACCACCCATAATTGAAACAATGTTCCAAGAAAGGCCTGCTAAGTTTAATAATAATATTGTAGTTGGTATGATGAACAATCTAGAGGAATTGAATATAAACTTGCCCTCATCACCATTCTCATCTTCCTTTGACCCTTTTTGAGTCACAAAAAATACTACCTCAGATAATCCCAACAACTTCACAGCAACATCAAACAATGCAATAAACCATGAAGATGTGCACACAATGAGCCACATGAATCAGTTATTCCACCACTCTCTCATATAAAACCCAAGAAGAATGTACTACACAAGTTAATATCCAAAGAATGAAAGGAAGAGTACTAGTGCAATTGGAAAAGAAACCTCTATAATCTACATTAGCATTAAAGCTAGTGTTAAAAAATGAAAATTATGGTATACAAATTTGTAAATAAAACCAAGTTCATCTTTTTGATATAGTTTAAACAATACATTCTAATTTTTAACTTGTTCGAGTGCTTCATTGCCCATCTTTACGATATAATTTAAGTAGTGCACTCTATGATTTGACTTGTTTGGGTGGTTCATCTAAAATCACATGGACTCATTTACTAATGTGATTAAAGATGCACCAACTCAATGAATCAAATGGATGTCTTAAAAATCACACACTAAGATCTAATTGTTAAATGGTCAAAATTGAATTCATTTTTCAAAACTTATCTTGTCCTAAAGATGATCTAAATCAAAACACAAAATTATATATTGTTCATGCCACAACCATATGATGAGACCCGTGGCTAATAGGTTAATAGCGTGTTTCCATTCAAAAAGATAAGATGATATTAATATAAAATAAAATTTAACTAACCTTAAGCATGAATAATTTATGATATAGTAGACTCATGGAAGGAAGTAAGGCATGGAAAATAACTAGTATTCACCAAACAACCCATAGGTGGAAATAAGCATAAAGAATCCTCTGCCTCGAGCTAATGCCTCTTTTGAGTCCAATGAAAGGACAAAGTTTCCTTACAAATATTTCAAGTAGTCATATTTCCCATGTCTTTTGCTAAACAAGGGTATCTAGACCAGTGGTTGCTACACATCCCATGAAAACTAGTTCCTTAGGTTGGACACTAATGGAATGCCAACCTAGATTATCGATCTTCATTCCTATCATAACATCCTCAACTATTGATCCATACATCCATCCCACCTGCAACTAGTCAAAATTGAGTTAGCATCTATGCTATGGAATATTTTTGTGGGTTGCACCAAATATCAAATATATAAGGTGATATGTAAATTTTTGGGTTTGGATTTGACTGTGTATGTTTTCTTAGCATCAACATTTTGGATCATGCTTCATGATCCATCTTTAGGACGGGAGAATGCATTGAAAAGTGAAATATACAGACCAAGCCCAACTATAGGGAAATAAAAATAAAAAGAGGATTGGTTTACATATTTTAATTTTCCATTCTTGCTTTCTCTTATCCTAATGATGGATTGTGGAGTGTGATCTAAAAAATTGATGCTAACAAAACACACACAATCAAATCTGAAAACAAAAATTTACATTTCAAATAGATAGTGGAGATTTGATAAGATTAATATAAAATGATGGGAAATATTTTAGTAGGAATTATTTTTAAGAAAAAATAATTTTATGCATCTTCTACCACTTTTCCCCAAACAATTTTGGTTTCACAGCTACAAAGAGTAACCTTCAAAGTTTCCTTTGTAACCATGCAAGGAAGGGTATGACTATTGCATGGAATATCACTTAGTATAACCCAAACTGCTTCAACTAGGGCATGTGAATCTCTAAATGCTTTCCTCAATGCCTCAAATGAACAAGATCACGAAAAGTCTAGAATCTTTGCTTAGGAAATGTCATACATGTTATTGATTGAATATTTAAAGGGTTTATAGAACACATTTTATAAGCCTTTTGTGAATCATGCTATTCCAACCACATGTCAACATTATTGTTCCTCACGTTTCATTTTCTATAAATAGATTTTATTTAATAAAAAGATAATAATGCATTATTAGATGAAGCTTCTTAAAAAATAAAAAATAAAAACAGGATCAAGTGCCATAAAATCTTAGTAAATAAAAGAAAGTTAAAAAGAGGAGTCCTTATCATAATTGCCTCAAACATTTACTAGTCACTATATTTGTCATGCACCCAAAAACAAAGTGTTGTACAACTATAAAAGTAACTTCTAGAAAGCTTTCTTCAAATAAGATTGAAATTATAATTTATTATATTTTAATTGGGTATATGGAGTTTTCCGAAGGACTACCAGAGTTTTACAATGCTGTCAGTACACAAGAAATAGTCAATAACAAAACAAATCAATAGAGATATCAAGATTATACCTAAATATAAAAATAATTAAACATTTTTTGTTAATATACAATACTATTATGAAAATTTAAGAAATTAAAAGAAATTTAGTGATATATATCATTATTTCATGTGAAATATTTCAATTTGGTAAAACAATTGTTAGGATTAATGTCATATATAAATAATAAGTTATATGCAAATATAACCAATATCAGAAAATAATATATTGCATAGAAGAGAACATAAGACACCAAGATTTAACATGGTTCATGCAAACCTTGGTCTATGTCCATCAATCAACAAGTCCAATATTATTACAATCCAATGATTACAACTTGATTACAATCTGTAATCCCTTATAGCTCAATACTGCCTCAAGAAGCAATTTTTGCACCACACACTATGAAAAACCCCTAACCCTAAGCTCTTTTATATAAGTATTTTTACCACTTTAGGGTTATAATTAATAATTACATGTCAACCCAAAACCTCAATAAAATAGGGCCCAAAAAAATTCCAGCCTAATGCCCCAAGCCCCAAAGAATTATGAAGTACATGTACAATACTTCCTTGATTAGTCACCACAAACTAACAATCTCCCACTTGGGGACTAATCATACTCCACATTAGACAACAATCTCCCACTTGGAGATTGATCCTATAGCTATGTTGCTACTCCATGAGGCTCCCACTAGATCAAACCACCCTAGACTTTGTTGCTCTTTTATTTTGTTTAGTCTAGAAGACCAACTAGAGCTAAAGAGGAGTTCAATTTCTCCCTTGTCACTACCTTTGTTAAAATATTTGCTAGATTGCCATCTATATGTATCTTGTCTAGTTGTAACTATCCATCATCCAAAATTGATCGAATGAAATGGTACTGCAACTAAACATGTTTTGTCTTTGAATGCAGAGTTGAATTCTTTACAAGATAAATGGTACTCTAACTATCTGTAAATAAATAATCATCTCTCTAAGGGTATCCCAATTCTTCAAGGAAGAACTGAAGTCATATCATCTCCTTGGCTTCCTCTATAGTAGCAACATACTCTACCTCTTTAGTAGATAACTCATTAACCTTTTGCAACTTAGAAACCCAACTCATTGCTACCCCACCAACATTAAATACATAACCTGTAGTACTTTACCTAGTATCAATATTTCCTACCAAATCCGAGCCAACATATCCTTATAAATTAGTAGTAGAGCCCCAAAAATGTAGACATGTATTGGATGTTCCCCCCAGATATCCAAGAATCCATTTAACTACATTCCAATGCTAAATTATTGGATGACTCATATACCTACTAATGACTCCCACTACATGTGAAATATCTAGCCTTGTACATACCATAGCATACATAAAGCTTCCTATAGCTAAAGCATAAGGTACCTTACACATCTTATCCTCCTTTTCTTGTGTCTTGAGACACATCTCCTTAGTCAACTTCAAATGACTAGGTAAAGGTGTGTTGTTAGCTTTAGTATTCGCCATAGAGAAAATTGCAACACCTTCACAATATAATCAGCCTGAGATAATGTCAATTTCCTGTTCATCCTATCTTTTCTAATCTTCATACCAAAGATTTTTTTTCCTACCCCCAAATCCTTCATAGAAAATTCATGTGCTAACTAGCATTTTAGCCCCTTAATATGATCCATGTTAGACCCAACTACAAGCATATCATCAACATATAAACATAAAATAATGTATTTGTCATCATTCAACCTCTAAAAATAAACACAATGATCTGAATGACACCTACTATATCCATGCCCATGCATAAAATTGTCAAATTTCAAATACCATTGCCAAGGTGCTTGCTTCAATCCATATAAATTTTCTTCAATGTGCACACTAAGTTCTCCTTACCCTTGACCTCAAATCCCTGTGGTTGTCCCTTATATATCTATTCATCCAAATCACCACAAAGGAAGGTTGTTTTAACATAAAGCTACTCCAAATGTAAATCTTCAGTAGCCACAATACTTAAAACAGTGCAAATAGAAGTCATCTTCTTAACAATAGGAGAGAATATCTCATCAAAATCAATGCCCTTTTTCTATGCAAATCCTTTTAGTACTAATCTAACTTTAAATATTTTCTTACCTCCATCCTCTTCTTTCAACCTATAAACCAACTTATTTGGTAAATCCCTTTTACCTATAGGCAACTTGCATAAATCCCAAGTCTTATTTCTTAGCATAGAGTCCATTTCATCTTTCATTGTAGACTCCCACCGAGTCTTAGTATCCACCTGCATAGCTTCATCATAACATTAAGGTTCACTGGCATCTATTAGTAAAATAGAGTAAAAGAAGGAGAAAATCTTTTTGGAGGTCTATTTAGCCTTGTTGACTCTCTAACATTCACTAGGGTGTGTGGTATTTGTTGTTATGGTTGTTGCAGATAATGAGGAATTGCTAGAACATCATCTTTTGGAGTATCATCCAACACTACATAATCATCTTCTTTCTTCTCATGTTGCTACAAAAAATCTTTGTACAACACTTTCTCATTGAATATGACATCCTTGCTTCTTACAATTTTATGATTTTCAAAATCCCAAAGCCTATAACCAAATTCATCAATGCCATATCCAACGAATACACATTTCTTTGACTTAGCTTCTAGCTTGGTTTTATTTTTAGAATCTATATGAGAAAATGCTTCACAACCGAAGGTTTTGAGAAAAGAATAACTCACCTTCTTACCGGTCCATGCTTCCTTTAGAATACCACAACCAAAAGGATTATAGGGACCTCTATTAATCAAATATAAAGAAATATTAACAACCTCTACCCACATGTTTAAGGGAAACCCAACATGTAACCTCATGCTTCTTGCATGCTGCATTATTGTCATGTTCATGCATTCAACCACTACATTTTATTGTGGAGTCATTGGAATAGTTTTCTATCTACAAATACCATTAGCAAAGCAATAATCTTCAAATTCATGATTGCAATACTCACCACCATTATTAGATTAGAGACATTTTAATTTCTTACCAATCTCAATTTCAACCAAGCATTTCCATTTCTTAAAAATTTGAAATACATAAGATTTTTGTCTAAGGAAATAAACCCATACTTTTCTAGTTTCTTTATTAATAAATGTAACATAATAATGAGAACCACTAAGGGAAGATATATGAGCTAGTCCCCATACATCTGTATGCACAAGCTCTAGTCTCTCACTTTTCTTTTCCTTCCCAGTCTTCACAAAACTAAGCTTTTTTTAATGTCCCCACTATTAGAGTTAGAAAGGGACATGTAATAATACTAAGATTAAAATGAATCTATTTAGATATTTCATATTTCAACAAATTATCCAAATTAACATCCAAATATTATCCACAAATTTCCTTGGATTATATTATGATATTTATATGGAATGTCCTCCACTAGGTTATACCCAAATCATTTTTATGACATTCATAATGAATGCCCTCCACTAGTTTATACCCGTATCATTGTTATGAAATTTTTAATGAATGCCCTCCACCAGGTTATACCTATATCAAATTATGGCATTTGTAATGAATGCCCTCCACCCAGTTATACTTGGATGAAGCTATGACATTCGTAATGAATGCCCTCCACTAGGTTATACCTGAATCATTCCCCACCAAAGTTTATACTAGGATCTTATGAAATTTAAAATAAATTCCCTTCACCAAGCATAGCTTGGATCAAATATATTAATATCAATATCTTATCACTTTTGATTATTGATTCTATATATATCCATCTATATATATATAAACAAACTAAAAAATATTGTTATTAAAAATCATAATGGAAAGAAAGATTCACTGAATTGATGATAATACCTTAGAGATTATTATGGGACTCAATGACTTCCAACCCTAGTGTTGGGACTAAAAATTGCATGCTCAATTTTTAGTACCATTGAAGAAATTGAACCCTATAAATGCTTCTTGATGTCTCTGTACCTAGCTATACATCTGAGCTTTGTGAGGTGTTTAATGCTTCTAGTACCCTGCATTCAACCTTTCCATATGTTTCATGAAGTTAAATTGACATTTTGAGTCATTTGGCAAAGTCCCATTTTGAGCTGGTGTGAAATTTGCATTTTACCCTAAGTGTCAAACAACAACAGGAGGCTATGTTTGCAAGTGAATATCTTGTACCCAAAAATGCTTTGTGATTTTCCACTTTGGGAGTGTCTAGTGTCCATACCTGAGAGCCTATGTTTTATATTTTGAGTCATTTTGAATCCATTTGACTAGGTTTTGAATCCCTCAAAGTTGGTAGTTTATTGTTTTCATGCTTTTGCAAAATATTTAGATTTATGGGAAGCCCTGTTTGACGTGTTACAAATCTTGACAAGTTAACCAAAATGTTAAAATTCCTATTGTGTTGCATTACAAATATCAAAAATTTGTTATGTTTCAAGTTTCGGCTCACGACAAATCTGTTTGATATGTTTTCGAATGCGATTCAGAATGGAATTTCTATCTTTTTACTGGTGTCAGCATATGTAGATTGCTTGGAACCCCTGTTCATGATGTTATAGATCCTAATCCATGATAGATTAGATTGAATGGATTGTACCACTACATTGTCCTCTAAAAATACTCCAAGTTTGCTTGTTCGCAAGTTTTGACGAATCCATTTGCACACTTTTCTAGGTCAATTCTATTTGCAAAAAATTGTTATCCTATCAATGTTTCTAGTCAGTAATTCTGAGTAGCTCACTTTGACTATCTGCCATTTGTGCCCAGTTATTCATCATGAGCCCGAATCACATATCCATAATGTCCTCATGACAGAGAATGAACGCCCCAATTTTCATTTTCCTATGTGCTCATTTGCCCAATTTTCCAAGCCAAATTTGAACCAAATTTATTACTTTTTGACATGTTTTCTTGTAGGTGATTCTAAGAGGTCAACTTTGACAGTGAATATCTTTTGACCCTGAATTTTTCATGAGACAATATTTGACATGGTAAAAGTATGTGGAAAAAAGAGTCTGTGTGCTAGTTTTCAGAGCTCAATCAAGTGTTCTAGTCAGTTTTTAAGGCCAGTCAACATACCTCCTGACATGAAATTCAAAGTTTGCAGATCCATGGTAAAATGAGTTTTTAACGATCAGTTGGTGATCAAATTTGATTCTAATCAGTTCAAAATGATCAATGGATCAATTTTGTAGTTCAGTCATTCAAAAATGAAATTTTTTTAGCCGGACCCGCCTTGGGGCCCAACTAAATTCCATTTGATTGATAAAGAATCATGGAATTTTCTAAGTAACTAAAATGTTTTATAATGAATTTAGTTTATTTATGTGTCTATTGCAAAGATCGATGAGAATTTTGGGTTTCTCTATGATACTAAAGGTCATTTTTGCCTACACTCAATCAAGGATGAGGAAGCAAAGTATAAACTTTCCAAAGTTCGTGGAGTTCAGTTTGGAGATAAGGGTATCCATTATCTTAACACTTATGATGGGCATACCATTAGGCACCCATATCCGTTGATCAAGGCCAATGGCACTATCAAAATTAATCTGCATATAGGCTACTCGATGAGATGTTTTATAAAGGTGTGAAGCTAAACATATGTACTTAGAATACCATTCAAAGAGTTCACACAAGGAAAACAAATGCTTAAACTTCCACCTACATAGATTGCATGGCAATCTCAGTTGAAGTTGATTAAATTACTAAAATCCATTACATGTCATGCAGACAGGCAGTTAGAAGGAACAGGGCAAGAAGGCCTTGAATTTGTTTTCTCAAATGCAAATGGTGGAGATGAAGCCTAATAAATTTACTTTTGCTAGTCTATTAAGTGCATATGCAATGTAATTGGCATCACAATTTGGGAAAGACAACGCTCATAGAAAATTGTGCTAGAAGCATGAAGACACTCATCAATTAGAAGGAGGAACAACACCACATTAGAGAATTGGGAAAATGAAAGTTTCTTGGTAGCATATGAAAAGAAAAAGATGTAGTTGGAGAATCCAAACCACCAAAAAAGCAGGGGAGTTTGGCCTTAGCATCTAAGAGGAACACGTGATAAGGCAACATAGAGGAGGGGGCTCCATGTGAGAGAACATGCAATCTAGCAGGGAAAAGTTGAATTTCAAAATACTTTTGAAGTAGAGGAAATCATAGTCCACACTGGACAAAGGAAGAATCCTAAGGTAGGAACAGGGAGCATCATGCATGAAGGCAGTCAATACCTGCAGTAAGACCAATGAATTAAAGAAGATCCACGTGCATCACTATGGAATGTGCCAAACATGAAGGTATAGCCACACAAAAAGTAGAAGCATGAGGCAAAGATGCCCATGTCAAAGATGACCCACATCAATCAAAAGGCAATTAGAGATTCATGCCACTGGCAATGGGAGTTTTCCACAGCTGATAAACATTTGAATCCACCAGTCTGAGGAAATATATCCATGCCTTTCAAAAAGAGCAGCCCATGAAGGAAAGGTAGACTCAGCATTAAAAGGAGGAGAACCTATGCTAAAGGCAGGAAGGTTTGCACCAACAAGAAGGGATTCACGCTAATAGATTAACCTATAGCTAAGCAAGTCAAATGAAAATCACCCCATGTCTAGAGAGCTCAAGGTAGCGGCTAAGACCAAGGAAGAAGGTTGCAATTTTCAACAGAGGATGTCAATGAGAGAAGAGCTCCCACACATAAGAGAATAGAGAACAAAGCCACAAAGAAGTCCAAGAAAATTTGAAGGGAACTCTACCAAGAGCCCATGCTTAGAGGAATAGCTCAAAGCAAAGTTTGACCACCATCTCAACAAAGAATCAATGTGGAAGCAGCCCGTGCAAGGAAAGCATAGAGCAGAGAGGAAGATATGAACAATCATTTATCCCACATTTGTTGGGTTGCCTCCTTTTTAAGGTTTAAATATCATCCATTGCGATAAAAAAGATGTTAACAATAGAAGGCTTTTGAAGCCTTGCCCATGCATGGGGGCCCACCATTTCAATCGACTAGTTAGCAATATAGAGTAAGTTTTGAAGGAATATTTGCAAGAAAATAGTGACATCAGCATTCAAACACGTTGGAAATGTTAAAGAATCTAGCAAGTCGCTATGGCGTTTGCCGAGAAATCTCAAAAAATTTAGTAAGCAACTTGGCAATTTGCTAGAAAATTTCAAATCCTTTGAAAATGTAAAGTGTAATGTTGGTTTTGCTTCCAATGAATTAGTGAATGACAGGTGGCAGTATGTGCAATAGAAAAAATGACTGAATGATGATATGGTGGGAAAATCTTAGAGGTTAGCAGATGTTGACACGTGTCCTGATCATGTGGTCATCGCTACATTGCCAAAATGAAAGATGCATGAGAATTACCATAGCGACATGGTGAGGGTTGATGTGGTGATGACATGTGGCAGTGGGTCCCGATAGCACTAATGAGGCAGATGCGAGTTTCAACCAATAATGGATTGCCATGTGGTGATGAGGTGGTGATGACGAGGTAGGTGTTGATTGGGCAATGATTGGGAAATGACAAACCAACAAGGTAGCCAATTGGGGAATGCCATGTGGTAGCCTAGGTGGTGCCTATTAGGCTCAGGGAGGAAAAGGAGTGCTAAAATTAAAGAATATTCAAATATTGTTGTGCATGTTCAGTCTGCAATTGAATAAGATTTGGTTTCAAATGATAAATTTCTATAGTTTAAACTATATAATGTTTTAAATTTTTTAATTTTATTCTTTTAGAATGGAGCCATGGAGCAGAGGCCTGATTTCAAACAGCCATAACTGGAGTGATTTTCATCCAAAATAGGTGCTCCAATATACCACCAAAATTGAAATGAGATGAACTTTTTGAATCTGAAGTCAGTTTTTGCATAGGTCCTCACCAATTCGCACTATAGGCCAATTTCTAAAATCTAGGGCATTGGCGGCAGAATAAGAAAATTTGATTATTGAGCATCAGAGTTTGTTAAAGAGCATATTTGAAGACCTTTTGAAGTCTGAATGTGGTAAAGTTAAGCTAGAAAAGATTATTTTGCATTCTTGAGGCCATTTTCAACTAATTTGTTACTTTTACCTTGTGAATTCATTTTAACATAAGAATCAATTACTTTCTTTCATCATTATGTTTTGAGATATTTTTGCATTTGGGAGGCTAAATGATGAAGATTTGATTCACCTATTGAAGAGAGAGGGTAGAAAGAGGTTTTTTCATCTTCTTGGGAATGAATTTTGAGTGGACACGTGTCAGATGTAGAGAAAATCTGAGAATTCACTTCTTCCTATATCATTCCCTTTCTTTCTCATTGTATAGGTTCTAGTTTTTTGGAGAAAATTGGCACACTACTATGATACCATGGTTTTGGTTCCAGTCTTGATGCATTCCCAATACTAAGACACCATATTTTTTAGTAGAATTCTCTTGTATGAACAACAATAGGAAGGAAAATACATATAGTTCAAATCTATTAGGTGTTTTCATGTTTTCATTTCATGCATATGGTTGTATTGTTTCAAAGAAATTAATACAAAGAATAGTAGGTTGAATTTTATCTTGAATCTTGTCTCCTATCTCAGTGAGCTTCGATGTTTTATGATCTTTGAACAAAGAGCCTAGATCATAGTTGCAATTCCTTAAGGCTGTATGTTTTCTTATTATTGCTTATAACTCAAGGAGTTATGTAAATGCTTCAGTGAATTAGCAGGGTTGCAGGTTTATTGAGAAGGATATCATGTTAAGAATGAGGTTTGGATTGAGTACAGATGTTTATTTACAAGGTAAATAGATAGATCGTATATCTGCATAGTATCAAATATCCATATGTATGCATTTGATTCATGGATTTTCCCAATGGATTATGCACTGGTCAGCTATAGGATCATTAAAGTCTTATTGCTGCATATCTAAGGGTTTGTTGAATTCAACATTATTAATCAAATTTTCTTTCCCTTTTATGTTGAAGAACTAAAATGTAATGCTCTCACTCAGCTTGTGCATTCCATAGAGTTGTAATTTGCTACTGCAGTTCTTTGTTATTGCATATGTTTTAAATGCATTGGTACCATATCTCAGAGCCTCAAGGTTAACCCGCCTAGGTCTTACAAAGCCTAAACTGAAGAAGGAGCCATGCCTTAAAGTTGGCCCAAGACTATAGTTAGGTGCAGTATTTTGCTACTGCAGTTCTTTGTTATTGCATATGTTTTAAATGCATTGGTACCATATCTCAGAGCCTCAAGGTTAACCCGCCTAGGTCTTACAAAGCCTAAACTGAAGAAGGAGCCATGCCTTAAAGTTGGCCCAAGACTGTAGTTAGGTGCATTCATCATAGAAATTTTCTAGCCTTAGATGCATTTGTCTAGTTTCTTGGTTGTTTGTAAAATTTTTAAATTAGGAGCCAACAAAATGGTGACTCTACTGGGGAATGCATAGAGAAGAAGCTAAAATCTCTGGCATGAAATAGATTGGATACAACAAATATATAGCAAGAGGTGTTTCTTATTTCCTTGCTGAAGTTTCATGCACCCCAGTAAATTTTTATCCATTTGTAGCAGTAATTTCAAGGTTGAATATATATTATGTTACTAAGTTTTATTTCCAATCAATTCAACCAGTTGTAGTTTGCATAGTACTACTGAAGATTTAGAGTCAGAATTGTTTTAAAGGGTTTTCTCTCTTCAGGGTGTTTAAAGTTTTGCAAAGTTCTACAAAGTGACAATTTAGTTTAGATCTGTGGTGTTATGAATTATGTTTTAAATCTTTCTCACAATTGTGAGTGATGACTCTCTAAAGGATCTCTATACCAGTGTAGATTAGTTGTATAATTGTTTTCAAAGAGTTTTCAATTGAAATAGGCAGATCTGAAAGTTAGGTGAAGTTTCAAGCAAGAAGAGAGATCTATATAAGTTCTTGACTAATAAGTTTTGAAGTGTTGTTTAATCTGCTACCATTAGAGTTTTTGAAATGAAAAAAATGAACCACAGTTGTGATTTCATTTAGTTCTCCTCAAGGAGATGGCGACTCTACAAAGGATATGATCAGTGGTGTGAGGAATTGTGATCAACACCAGGCCAATCAACAAATCAATGTTTCAGTGGAAAAACTTGAGGTATTTTATTTTTCATGATGTTATTCTTATCATGAAAGAAAGTGGTATAAAAGTTTATTCTCCATCAAGCGAGTTTCAGCACTAAGAAGAGGAGAATAGTTCTAAGGGTTCCATACACTTCATTAGATCAAGTTTCAGTCAGTTGTATTTAAGTTTGTGGAGTGTGTTTGAAGTTGAGATTGGTAGAATGGTATAGATCTGATACGATTAATGAAATACTAAAAGTAATCTTGGTGATTGAGCTTTAAGTTTAAAGGATGTCAAGATTCATTTCACCTAAGATGCAACCAATTAGTGAAGTTCCTAGATCCATTTCTACCAAGCGATATGCCATTATGTTTTAATGGTATTCATGGCTTCCCAAATGTCATTCCTAATGATGTTAGAAAATTTTTGCCTAAATTTAATGGGAACCATCTTGTTTCAGGTAGTCATCATGTTGAGTTGTTCACTGATTTGATGGGTGACTATGAGATTGCTCATGAGGACATGTACATGAAGTTATTTGTTCAAACCTTAGAAGGTGATGCTAGAGACTAGTTTTATTTTCTACCAGCACGTTCTATTTCATCTTGGAGTGAATTGCATTCTACCTTCATCGAGCAATTTGGAGAATAGGTAAGTATATCTGATTCTTATGACAAGTTCTTGAAGATTCATATTCAGAGTGATGAACTTGTCCCTCAATTTAACATTAGGTTTGCAAGAATTTTAAATGAAATTCCTAAGAGTTATAGACCTAATGATCAAATGTGTTTAGTAGTTTACTTCGATGCATTTGACAAGAAAATGAACTATCTACTAAGGGATAAGGAACCACAGACATTATATTAGATTTTTATGATCACTAGGGATATTGAAAATAATATGAAGTATGGATTGATTAGAGGTCATTTTGCTATGAATGATTTCCGGTATAATGTGTTTGAAAGAAATGATGAATGTGGTGTAGAAACTTCAGCTTCAAAAAAGCTTATTAATGCCCCCTACTGTAATGAATAATCAGATTGAAATTCCAAATAAGAGTGTGTATGTAGAGAGGAGTGAGTCTATTGCAAATGAAGTTACACATGTTCTTGGTGTTATAGTAGTAAGAAATATTTCTGACATTGATAAGGTTCAGCATTATGTTGATTTTACAAATCAAGGTTTAGTTACAAAAGTAAGTTTTTCTCATGATAATTATGTGTATGATGATGTAACTAACATTTCAAAGTTTGAAGTTGATGTGCCTAGATCTCAGTCTTGTACAAGTGAGGAGGCTAAAAGTTATCTCTCTATTCATGAGTTTAATATTGCTGATCCAACATGCTATGGAGAGATAACACAAGAGGAAGAGTGCAAGTCACATTCATCTAAGTCACAGTCAGAAGAACAAAGTGCATATATTTCTAATGTTTCTGCAATAGATGGTAATATGGATCAGTAGGATATGCAAGAAATGATTTATCTTATTCATAGATTACATCATGTTGAAAGTGTTATTAAATCTGAAATTGAAGGAAGTTCATTTCAATATGAGGATGAAGAGGCTAGAAGTGATATGTTAAGTGACAATGGTGAAGTTTCTAATCCTGTAATGCCTCGCCCGGAGATCCTTGGAACAAGGATGAAAAACAAGCCAAAATATTTTATTTTTTAAAAAAGTGTACGTGCACATGACAACAACATACATGGATCACATAGATTGCAATGGAAGACTTAATGACCATCTTGGCACCCAACGGATCTCCAAATGTCACCACTAACCAAAAAAAAAACAAGAAAACATAAGAGATCAACCAAGCTAAAGATCAAATCAAACTCCAAAAAATTGGGTAAGTCTAAATTCTGAAGCCTTGAGATTTCCTAGAATCTTTATCTTAGCCTGAAGAGATCTAAAACCCATCTTAAATGAATCATCACATATATTAAAATATATCTTAAGTATAGGAATCTTATACTTAAATGATATATTTTAAACCCCGAAGAACAAACTACAAAAAAGATACAACTGGATATCAAATTGCATCACCAAGGGATTGAAGAACACCTAAGAGGGTACCCTGAACCATCCAAAAGTTCAGATCAGACCAAAAAGTGCCCGCTGCCCACCCGCGTAGGTTTCATAAAAATCGTGCGACACTTTATCAGCACTATGCGATACTTTACCAGTATCGTGGGACATTTCTCCAAAAGAAGGGCGACACAATCAGGGGTTGGGCGATACTTCTCCAAAGGGTGCGTGATACTGGAAGTGTATTAAATGATATTTCTTCTGAGGGTGTGTGATACTTTAAAGTATCATATGACATTTCTCAAATGGGCATGTGACACTATATTGTAATGCACCATGCTAACAAACGGTCACCCATGAAAAAAACAAGAAAACTCTAAGGACAAACGATAAGCTAAGACATAGATAAAAACCTCCACATTGGGGAGTACTGGATCCACATCTTGAGGTGAAAACACTCGACAAATTGAAAGATAGAAAGTCAAAATCTAACCATCTAAATCATACATCGAAGGGAAAGAACATAAGGAACATCACAGTGTATTGAAAGAAAAATCACAATATACAAAAATAACATCGCAAAGTATTGAACAAACAAACTAAGTATGTGGTTCCTCCCAGCTGTCAATGGCATCATCAAAACATCATGGGTCCTAACCATCCCTTGTACATAATGTCCCAAGCTACTGATCAGATCATCAGTGCTGTCATAATAGGAATGCCACTACTGAACATGCTACAACAATCATAAGGAAATCTAACATGCTAGTAGTAAAGTGTGAGGTAACATCATCTAACATATGTTAATCATCATCATAAGGTAATGCATCAAACTAACATCAACTACAAAATGATAAACAAGCATCCTAATGAAAGCATAAATCACAAGGAATCATACTTCATAGACTAAAGTAACAATGAAAACATTTAGCAGCAGTCGTACTAGGCTCAAGACCATCTCTGTACACCGGTCCCTAGCAGTGGTGGAGCTAGCTACGCCTCCCAACCACATGGCACCCGTAGGTCCACATCCATCGTGCTAATGGAGATAATGATCCAACCACAAACACACACAAAACAAACACCCATGGCTAACATTCACGCTAGGCAGTATGATGACTGAACCTAAGACATAGACAATGCAAAACTATAGGTCCTAGTCAGAGATCTCAATGGGCTACTAAGTAGGGACTGACATCATGGAGAGCCACTTGGCATCGAAAGCCCAAGCTTAGATCTGTGTAGCTCAACTCTCTCAATAGAAGGCCAATACATTGTGTAGCTCAACTCCCTCAATGGAAGGCCAATATACAAAAGTACCATTTTATTATCTTTAATGTTATTACCACCCAATGTGAAATGTTATGTGTATTGTTATGCAATCAATTTATGTTGGAAACTAACACCAAAAAATAAATTTCTCAACTATTCAATTTGATTTACTTTTCATTTGACCAATTTACCTATGTCTCATTTGGTGCACCAAATTCTTGGCTTTGTCTTTTAGATTCTTGGCGTAGGTGTGCTAACATAACTTTATAGCCTTCCTTCAAGGAAATTCTTTTATCTTGATTTATGGGCTCTACATTGAATTCCATGCCCTGCATTTTTTGCTTAATATCATTAGTCTTGCATGTATGATTTGATTAAGAAAATTTATTTGCAACATTATATAAAAACAATTTATATGAAATTCTATTGTTGGTACTTACAAGTTGAGAGTGAAGATTTAGCCACCAAAGCCAAGATTGTGTTGGCCAACCTTTTGTAGTCTCACTTCTATAGCCTTTGATGTGTCCTCCAATCTATGAAAAATTTGAAAAATGTTAGATATATAAATAAAATGATCACTTATTAGTAAATGATTACATTCTACTTAATACTATCATGACATACCTTATTTTTCCCTCTTGTGGTTCAATTCCTTTACCATGTAGCCTTTTCTCTTTTGCATCTTCTATTATTTCATTTCACTACATTGGTGGAATCATAGGAGGACACTCATACTTTTGATTATCCTTTAGAATCCTTCTATATTGGTCCCTTGTAGTCTTTATATGTTTGGGCACTGTCAAAATTTCTTTTTTCCAAAGAGGTTTACTAGTCAGTATAATACCTTAGTAATGAAGGATTGGACATCCTTTCACAATGATTCTATGGTTAAAAAAAATTAGATGTCTTACTCAGAATAACACACTAAACTCATTTGATTTATCAATCCAAGAGCATAAACTTGAAATGGTGACTACAAAGTATATGCTCTAGTTTAGCTTTAAAGTCATTTTAACTAAAAAAAAGATGATTGTTGAAGGAAATCTATGCTAGAAATGGAAATAAAAACTTAAAGTGTAAGATAATGTTACAAATGGAAAATCTAGTTGTGCACCAATGTTGAAGGAAACAACCAATAGTTCTATTACCATGTGGTTGTAGAAGCAACAAATTATAACTACTTTAAGAAAGCTTAGGTCTAATTCCTACTTAATCATGAGCTAAGTTCACCTTTTGTGTGGGCCCCCATGCAAGATTGACTAAATTAGGAACTCAAATGCTAAGATCTAAAAAATATCATTCATTAATTCATGAAAACATAAGTACAAGATAACAAAGTTGTATTTACTACTTATTGGATTATAGAATGGATTTCCTAAACATCTCACACTACAAAAATCATGAATTCTAGCTTATTTATAAACAACTAGAAAACCAAACTACTAAGAAATGAGATCCTCCCATTTAGGAATACAAAAAAAATTAGTTAAAAGAGTAATAACAACATTAAATGTAGGAGTAAACTACATTCAAATACACAGAAATATAGGAACACATTACCATTGGATTTCCTCCAAAACAACCGCTAAATGAATTGACTCAGTTTGCAACAACAAACACCACTTACTAGATATGATGGAGCCATTATGAATCTTGAAAGTAGTTCATTGTCTTGATGATGCTACTTCAATACCGAGTCTCCTTTTCCTACTAACTTATTCTTTTCTACAGGAGATTAATGCATAGAAAAACCATAACACATACCAAAGATAAATATTCACAATAAGTTTTCCTACTTTACCATTATCCTCATCAAATGGTTATAGGAGTGCTACCCCATTAATGCAAAATGGAAAGAATATCATATTTCATCATACATAATCATTATTCTCTTAGTCTTAAAAGTATCAAATAAAAACATAAGCATAGCATAAAAGAAAAAATAGTCTGAATATTATTTATGAGAAACTCATGAAATACCGAGTCCTAAACCAAAAAACCATAAACTAAATAACCATAAACTAGGCTCATCATTTCCCTCCAACTAGACCTTTTTTTGGTCCCACAACAAACATAAAGTTCTTGATTCTAGTTGTCATCTTGTAGTATGAAGCTGATTTCTGTCCAACACCTCCCTTGGTAGAACTCTAGTAAAATCCGTTGGTTTCCCTAAACCTTTTGCACCTGCTCACTTCCCCCACCATATCATATCTATCTAATCTCTCTAAATCTTCTAATAGAGGAGACATAGGCAAAGGCGATTGAAATGTAAGTGGAATCCAAAAACTCTCTCTTACTCTCCCAAGGAGATATATTATGGTGCATGTCTATTTTTCATGTCAAAATTAAGAGGCAAATGTGGCTTCTTATCTCTTAGTTCCTTGGTTAAATTGAGCCAATGCCACTAGATATAGTTCATCACTTTAGGAAACTTAATATTAGCTAATTGTTCATACTCATTAAGTGTTGCATTCCAAAGTAGGTAAATATGCTTTCTACCTAAGTCTAAAGGTGAAGTCCTTAACCAGTTGTAATAACAAGTTTTAGGGTACTTAATTTTTGGTCTCATTTAGAGAGGAATTTTTTCCTCCAATTCCCTATATATCTTGGCTGGGGATTCTCAACTAATTTCATTTTGAACATAAGACATAAGAGATCTCAATCAGATATCCTTAATGGTCAATAAAGGATTCCATATTCTATTTATTCAAAACTATAAAATTATGGAGAAAGAGCTTAGATAGAAAAATTTTAATGGTTACAAGAGAATTATGAAAAGCCTAGGTAAACTAAAGAGGTTCTTGTAATGATGGGGATGTATACTACATGATGTAATTTGTTTGGTAATCCAACAAATTTCATTAAGGAATAAGGCATATACATGAGATGGAGATCTACAACTCATTAACTCGGGAATAAGGGATGTTACTTTTTTGATTTTCTCATGTAGTTATTCTTCTCTTTCATCCTATTCAAGGGATTCCTAATAATTTTGATCTATGACACCACTCAATTCTTTCTTTTGTTCCTTCTATTGTTCACTTTCTAAAACTAATTGATTGGATGGCTGAAAAATAATAGATGAAAAAGACATACAACTAGACTTATCTGACATAGAATTGATACATGATTTTTTTCCTAAATGAAGAATAGGGGACTTACCATTTTTTGAACTTATCCCTTTCATGGGATCTATCCATAACACTATGGATCTCTTAGTGTTACTGCATTATTGTGCAATAGAAGCTAATTCATCCAATCCTTCACTTAAAATATTCTCTACTACTTGGTTAACAAGATTGAGGTTAACACTAGGTATTTCTTCAATAAATTCTTCTTTTCTACTATAGGAGATAGTTTTGGGTCATCTTCTTCCATTGTAAAATAATCCTTAGGCATTTCATCATTTTCTAATTCAATATAGTTATCAGTTGTCTAAGGACCCATAAAGGATGAACCTCTTCTCTAGAATCGAAAAGCCTTCTCTTCAGCGCTAGAGTTATCACTAATTATTATAAATCCTTTAGTAATTTATTTCACAAGAACTTTTTCTTTTTTTATCTTAGGATATTCCTTAAATGATTCCTAGTGAACATTCCTAGATTCTTCTTCCTTTTTCTTGGTGGTTTTAGGTTCAACAATTAACCTTTCTAGTGATATTTCCACAGTCACATTTTGCATTCATCTACTACTCCTCAATGAAATTTCTTCCTTTTTCTCTAAAACTTTTTGCTTCCTAGAAGTGTTTGTACCTACATGAGATTGTTCCATTGTCTGGTGACAAGGACTATGGGTATTTTTTCCTTGTTTATCTATGTTTCTCTAAGAAACCCTTTTTGATACAAGATTTGACATTTCTATAGAGGTATTTTCCTTGTCCTTATTCAGGGATGACCAATAAATATAGAGATGAGGAAAACCTCTAGGAGTCCTAATCCTAGACTTTTTCTTAGAGGAAGATCTTGGTTCAAGTTCTACAATAATTTTCTTAACCCCTTGTTTAGCTTGAATTCTCTACCCAACTATTTTCCCTATAGGCTTTATGATTTGTTCTTTAAACTCTTGTGATATAAAATCATCGTATGATTTTTCCAACTATTCTCTCAAAGCCTTTTCAACAATTATCTTAATTAAACAATGATGTGAAACATAGTTAGTTTACCTTCTTGTACTAGAAGAATCCTCTTCTTCAAAATGTTGAACATAAAGCTACAAACATTTATGGCACAATTCTTATGCCATAAAGCTTGAAATGAACATAATGCAAATATGTTTTTTGTCCTTTACAAGTGAAATATTTAATAATATGGACTACACACTACCTAAATGGGTTTGGCAAAGATGTTTTGTGTGTATCTTGCTTCTTATCAATATCTAGAGGTTAGTCTGAGTGAAGGGTAAACTGTGCCCTAAAAGTTACTGGATCAAAATCTTTTCAAAACTCTTCCCTGCCTATGGTAAACCCATAACATCAACTACCACTACTTGTGAAATTAGTACCTTTAATCCCTTGACTACAACCACTCGTTCCTTCAATGTGCTTAGAAACTACAATGTAAACTCAACATCCCGATTGGTGAGCCTATGAATGTAATCAAGCCACCCTCTTGCTTGGAAGTATGTCATACAAGCTTGATCATTTAAAAAAATGTCTACATTGTAAGTTCATACTAGATAAGGCCACTCTTGTGGTTCCACAACGCACAACCCATTTTGATTAGGAAATGGGGACCCCCTACTTTTTTTCAGATTTGAGCTAATTTTGAGGCCCTAAGTCTGTATCCTGATGTTGAAAAGTTAGAAAATTAAAAGGTGAAAAATTAAAAAAAAAGTCATAAAACTAAAAATAAAAAAACCCAAAAAATCAAAAAAGATCTAAAAATTGAAAAAATTGGAAAAGTCAATTTTTTTAAAACTAAGTGCACACCCGTACACCTGACATGGTGCGTAGGAGTACATCCCACTCTTTGGTGATGCATAATTGTGCACTTGCTCAGATGCACATGGTTGCAATTGCGTACCACCAAAGGGGGGTAAAATTATATAAACCCTCACCTCCCCCTTTTTTATCTACATCATTTTGTTTTATTGTCTTTCATGCACTGTATCCAAACTCCTCTTTGCTGCATACAACCCTAGTTTCCTCTACGCATGCTTTTGACCTCAACAGGTGTGCATTTTCACCTTCACACCCATTTGCACCCCTCTCTACATACACTTAAAAATATGCATGAACAAAAAATGGTTGTGCATGCATGTGCACCTTAGTAGGTGTGCATTTTCACCCTCGCACACCCCATTTCCATGGACCACAGCCGTGCATGTTGTCGTGCACCTGTTGTCGTGCACCCATGATTGCACATGCACTGCTACACACCCCATATCCAAACCCTTAACCATTCCATACATGCTAAATATGAAAAAGAAAGGGGTGCATGATGCACACCCCATTATACAAAAAACCCCCTACTCCATAGGACTCCTTAAAGCGAGGTGCATACTTGTGCATCAGACAGGTGCACTAGTGCACACCTCCACAGAATTAAAAATGTTAAAAAACTTAACAATCTTAAAAATTGCAAAACACAGAGAATGAGGTGCACAACTATGCACTTGGTTTGGTGTGTAGGTGTGCACCTTATCTTTTATTTTTCTTTGATAAATAACAAGGGGTAATTGTATGTTTTTGCATATTTTAGGATATTAATTAGCCTTATTATGATGAAATAATAAACATCTCTTCTTTGTGCAGATATAATGGCATCCTCTTCTGGCAAGAAGATGGCACCCAAGCCCATGGTTTTTCAATTCCAAGGGGCCTCATCTAAGTCAAGATTCCAAGACAACTACACAGAGATAAAAGACACTGGGGTGATCTCACAATAATGCGTTCCACTTTTTGACCAATTTTGATACTAAAATCAATATTTTTGCAACAAACGTCACGTTCAACTGACCATATCTCCAAAACTATAAATGATTTCAAGATGACATAATCTAGTGATTTTGAGTACTTTGTTCCTACTTTGTAACCATATTTTATAATCTAATTTTTTTTTTTTTATGTCAATTTTTTTATCTCCTCTAAAAAGTGGTAAATAATAAAACTCAATATTTTTAAAGAGTGACAGTCCGTTTGACACACATAACTTTTTTTTAAAAAAATGATAATAAAGTAATTCTTTAAGAGTTAGATTTGTAACATCAATATCCAGAGGATGCATTTGCTTTGATTTATTTTGGTTGAATATTGTATAGTTTATGAAGTTTTAAAGTGACACAAATCGTAATTCAGACATATGTTCCGTTTGACACAAATAATTTGAAGTCAGTTTATCATAAACCTTTTTTTTTTTTGAATAGAAAGGTATCTCAATAAGCTAGTTCCTACATATTTTTCAAATTTTTTTGACCTAATTTACTAATTTTCCTGAGGTGTCGAAGTCAGTTGATGTTCAATCGGTAATGAATCGGTAATGAACCTATAATGAGTTAAACTCATATTTGAAAGTCTTAATGATTAAAATATGTATTACAATTATAGTTGTTGTAAAGCTTGCTTCGAGTAGCATATTTTGAAATTTTTTATTTTACAATAGGAGATCATTCTCCTACAATTATGGGAGTCAAAAGAGAAAAAAAAAGAAAAAAAAAAAAAAGGGTTAAAATTTTCATAATTTTATGCATTCACCCGAACATGGCATTTTCGCGAACATACCCCATAAAATTTTATGACCATTGAGAAATTTAAGGGGCTTGTTCGGGTGAACATGGCTAGAGCCATTTTGTTTATGCGAACAGTCCAAAAAACCTTAAAAAGATCAATTTGTAAAGCTATTTGCCATCAACCTGGTAGTGCATTTCCTATCTTTGCCATGAATTTCATTCGCAGAAGTCAAATCGAAGGCAGCTGAGAGATTTCTCAATATCTACAAATTAATGCTCTTCCTATCTTTGTTCACACTTCAATAAATATTTCCTATCTTCGTTCACGATTTGGTAAAAAAATTGTACATCTAAATTATTTATTTATTTCTTTCATTAGTGAAGTTGTTTAACGGATGCATTGAAGTTAAATTAAAAATTAGTAACACATTCATGGTGTTAAGAAATGTATATTCTTATTGATTTTTTCATTTTTTAAAATATTGAATTTGTTAAAAAAAAATTGAACATCTAAATTATTTCTTTCTTTCTTTCATTAGTGAAGTTGTTTAAATGATACATTGAAGTTAAATAGATTCAAACTAGATACTTTTAAAGTGTGGTTACATGTTAGTTTTACTTATCTCACTTTAATTATCTCAGTAGTTACATTCAACTCAATTTTTTAATTTACAACCTGAATTAATGAATAGTATTTAATTTTATTTTCAAATCAAATTCATTCAATAAAAATAAATGTGCCATAACTCTTTATGAATTCTCAATTTCTATAAAGAAATAATCTTTATAAAGAAAAAATCTTGATATAAATAAACATTTTTTTTTTTTAAAAGAGAGAATTTAAAGGATGTAAACACAATCCTTACTCAATTATGTGTTTATAAGGGAGAAATGAGAAGTAACATATTTGTGAGAGATAACTATTTTTCAATTAAATTTTGTAAGGCTTCTTCTAGGAAAAAATGCTATGTATGTATTTATATGTGGTGTTATATTTTAGAAGGTTCATTTTAAAATATATATATATATGAACTTAAACTAATTTAATGTTTCAAATTTTGTAATATAAGCTTCCTTTGGAGGAACATCAAATTTAAAACTATATTTCCTTTTAATTAATTTTTTATAAGTACATTTCTTTTATTTGGATATTAAATAACTTAGCATCTCACATTACCAACTGCACCCAACTAGGCCCCAACTACATCATTGATGCAGTTTGCACTGTTTGGGTGCACTTGGCAGTGTTCTGAGCCATTTTTGCCTTCTGGGGTGTAATCTGCTCTGTCAGAGCACACCTGGTTCACTGTGAGCACATACATAACACAAAATCTGCATCTAAGGTTTTTATTTCCTTCTAGAACATAGATTAGATGATTTTGTGTTACTAATGGTCTCCTTGCAGCATGTGGCAATCGTGGGATGAAGACGTGATCATAACAAACTACTAATGCTTGCTTTGTAGGACGTTGTCGAAGAGCATTGTGTGTTTGTCAAAACCATGTGTGTCGATTTATTAGATTAAATAACACTTCATTTGGTACTTAAAATGAACTTTTCATTTTCTGCCTGGTGTGTCTACAGTGTTTAAATCCCTAGGAGTTGCATTGGACGTATCCTCTCTCCTCGCCATTCGTGGATCTTGGGTGTAAGAGAAATCCATGTAACTTCTATAGGAGGCCTGCCTTGGACCAAGATACTTGATATTGGGTATGCCAAGGGATGACCTCAGAGCAGTAATGGGCCAAAAGCCAGGTCAACATTCTAGCCACTATATAAAACTTGATTATGGTGAAAGTTGTGTTGGCAATATTGCTGAGTGATAGCTCTCCTCTAGTACCCTTGTGGTGCGTCAAACCCTAGTTCTCAGGGCTAGGAGACCTTCTAAGGAAGTTTATCACTCACTTGCTAAATGGAATGCCTTTACTAAAAGCCATGTTTTAGTGGCCAAAATCCTTTCTATTCACTGGCTCAAGGGGTCACCCATGCCTGTGAAGACATCCTACATTCTCGCAGTCCTTAGTAGAGACAATAGTCCCTTGGGAAGTCATGCCCCTAGGGAAGCAGATCTTGGTAGCCCCAAGAAGTGAGTGCACTGTAAGGGGGAGCCTGTGGTGCCAAGGTGCTAAGTTGTCTACTCTGGATAAGTGCGGCTGAACTTTGGTTCAAGTAAGAATTCAGTGGATACAGTCCTAAAGCCTAGGTTGTGGTGTGACTGTTCACTTTTAACAACAGCTATTCTTGTCTTAATGTGTCTTGTGTGTGTGTAAAACATAATCAAGATAAAAGACAAAATTCAAATTTACACCTTGGAAACTTGCAAAACCTTGTCAAAACATCAAACATTGTCAAAAAATCACAAAATTTGGTTCAATACATTTAAACCTTGGAAAACATGGCAACTTGTGCTCCTAAACGTGCTTGGAAAAACATAGATTTCACTCTTTCATAGCATCCACTTGCATTCTCCATAGTTTGAGCCTCATACTTACATCATATAGACTTCATATTGCACCTTTTTAGTATCCCTCATATTCACATTGCAATCATTAGCATTTAAGCTTGCATCCTTTGCATTTCACCTCCAAAATCATCACTTTGCATCTTCCATCTTGCATCTTTCCATACCCAACCCTCATCTTGACCACTTTAACCATCATTCTGAATGTCCTATACATCATTTTGAGCATTCATTCTAGTCTCAGCATTGTCCTCTATTGTTTACCCCACTGTGGCATCAATCTAGAAAATATAGCTCATAGAATTGCCTTAGTTTCAACCTATCTTCCCAATTGTGCTCTGAAACTACCAACTACACCCTTTTGAGCCCCAACTACACCATGGGTATAGTTGGTACTATTTGAGCACACTTGGTAGTCTAAGAACCCATTTTGGTCTTCCAAACAACATTTTGAGGCTTCAGAAGTGTCCTTAGGTACCTAGATAGGTCCCCTTATATCAGCATGCCCTGATCTGCATTCTGCACCTCCTAGTCTTCATTGTCTTCACTTAGGACATCATTCCTTAGGTCATAAACTCTATTCTACATCTCCCAACCCATCATAACATCAACCCCAACAACTTAGCTTATTGGCATATCAACTTGGCAACCATACCATTTTGAATCAGTAGACGTTCATCCTAGCTTCCCAACTGCATCCAGAAACTACCAATTGCACCCTTCTGAGCCCCAACTACACCATGGGCATAGTTGGTACTATTGGAGCACACTTGGTACTTCTAGAATACATTTAGGCACTTGCATGACCATTTTGGGCCTCCAAACTGCACTTTAGGACCCCAAAACTGCATCTAGAAGCCTCTGCACCTCCTCATTCTGCACTTGACCCAAAATCGCATCTTGGACCAAAAATTTCATTTTTCACCTTAGGACCTTTTCATATCACATATCCACTTAGCATCATCACCATTTCAAGTTTCCTGAACATCATTTTGAACCCCAAAACCTTTGAACTCAGTCAAAAATCTAAACAAAAGTATGAACTCTAGAGTATTACATTGTGTCAATGGATGATGGATCTTGATCATGGTCATTTTATCATTTTCTTTTATCATTTTCTTTGGTCAAATGCTACCTATGCCAAGGTAGATTTGGATTTTTCATTTTGATCTTATCTTTTTTTGTCATTTTTTTGGTCAAGATCCAAAGTCTATTGTCATAATGTTAAACTCTTAGGTTAATACCTTGTAAAGATTTCACCTAAGTTCAAAAAACCTTAAGTATACCGAGCTATCATTAGCATAATCATATTCCTCATTTTGCATATCCTAAATGTCATTATCAACCCTAGAAAACCATCCCTTGCATAGTCCACTTTGTGTACACCTACCTTTAGCATCCTTACCAAGTCCAAAACATAACTCTAACCTTCATTATCCTCATTTTGCATACCATAATCTTCATCTTGCATATCATAATCTTCATCTTGCATACCTTCAAAATGACACCATGCATTTGCACTTGCATAACATCCCTAGGACATTTTCACTTTGCATATCAAAACCCTAGGTCATTTAGCATTTCCTCACATTACATAACATCCCTAAACACTTAAAAATCCCAAAAAAACTCATATCTTGCATACCCACATCTTAGTTATCAAGTTTTGACCTCTTTTACCAACTGCAACCTTGTTTTACCAACTGCACACTTCATGGGCATAGTTGGTAGTTTCAAGGTGCACTTGGTAGTTTTAGGGTGCACTTGGTAATTACGTGTTTCATTCTAGGTTCCAGAACCCTAATCTATACTTCCACACCTTGCATTGCATCCCAAGACCTTAGGAAACACTCTAAATCACTCAAAACACTCAAAATTTGCATTTTAGGCAACTTTGGAGCTACATCATTTGGAGAAGAAAGAAGGACATGAGAGCTACAAATGAAAGAAGGGGTTTCTAACCTTGTGTTTGATTCTTTTGATTAGTTTGGCTTTCATGGTAGACTAGTGGGTACTAATGTATGTTGATTGAGTTTTGTGATTTCTCATAGTATGTTATGGATTTAACCCATTTTTCTAGTCCTACAATAAGAATGAAAAAATTAAAGAGACATTTATTTTTTAGGAAAAAAATTCTAGTATTCATACCATGCTATTTGTTTGTGATTCAATGATGGCTTAAGAAGGATTTGGTGCTTTGCCACTTGTAAAGAATGCGACTCATAGATTTTAGTCATATAATGAAGAATAATTATGCCTTGTTGTAGATGACTGCATTCTATTGATTTATGTCAAATAATTTAAAAGTATTGACTGTGACAGACAAATCTATACAGTGATTTTTTATCTAGTTATCACACAAAATTTATCTTGAGGCAAGGGATAATTTTTTTTATTTTTTTTAATTTTATAATGGGAAACAAGAAAGGAAGGAAAAACAAATATGCAAGGAAAAGATCTAATGAAGTAGAACAAAGAAATATTTAGAAGACTGTGGCACGTTATCATCGAATTAAACAAGGTGAAAGAAATGTTGAAGAAGGCTCAATAGAAGTAGAAGCAGTGCATATGGGAGAGAGGTCAAGAACACTCCCTACGGAATCTCAAACAATGAATGTTGAAGAAGGATCAAGATCACTCCCTACAGAGGTTCAAATAATAGAAGTTGGAGAAGGGTTAGAATCTTTCCTTGTAGAATCTCAAACAATGGATGTTGGAGAAGGCTCAAGATTGGTCCCTATAGAAATTATAGTAACAGAAGTCAAAGAAGGGTTGGGATTAGGTGCAGGAATTGGTATGAATGAACTCAGATTAAATATTGCCCAATCTATAAAGAATAGTATTTCTCATAAGAATTTAGATCATTTACTTAAAATGGATGTGGATAAATTGAGAAAACTTGTAGCTAGTTTTCAATCATTAAGTTTGTTTAAGAGAAGATCAATGAATAAGAAGATAAGAGAAATTATGACTCAATTTGATAACACTAAAACACTTGAACAAGCTCAGTTTCTGTCACATTTTCTTATACAAAAGAAGTTGCAAGAGGCATTAAAATTGTTAGGTGTAGACACAACATCAAAAAAGAGAAGATTTTCTAACATGCAAACTGATATGATTGAAAATGTTAAACAAGGTTTGAGAAATATAGGAAAACACTCTTGAACTAAAGATAAATTTGTGGCAAGAAAAGTGATGTTGATGTCTATTGTCAGTAAGAATATGACCCAAAATAGAAAAATATCTTCAATTTCATGTGAAATGGGTTTTAGTAAGAAAACAATGAGATAATATGTTAAGAGAAGATTAATTGTGGATGACACTACTATGGAGCGCAATTGGGAAATCATGTGTAGAGCACCTCATTCTGATAGGATTGAAGAGTTATTAAAAAATTTAGTCATATCATTTTGGATTGATAACACTCATCCTTCATCAAATAGTAGAGATGTTATCAGGCATAGGATTGCACCTGGTCAATATGAACATCATACAAAACATTGGTTGAACATGACACAACATGAGTTATATGTGTCATTTTGCAGTGAACATCCTAATGTAAAATTTGGGCAAACATTGTTTGAAAAATTGAAGCCATACTTTGTGAGGTCAAACCAAGTGTTTGAAACGTGTTGTTGTCGTAATCATATTGAGTTTGATCTCCACTATTAGGTATTTCGAAAGTTTTTAGAAGACACATGGTTTTCATGCTACTCCTCCTAGTAGTAGAAGTGAGTTTATATCATCCATTTTGTGTGACAACATAGATGATCAAGTTGGTCAAATAAATTGCATCAAAGGATTATGTGAAACATGTGGTGAATTGGCTCTATTTCCTTTCAAAACTGAAAATATTGATGTAACAAAAAAATTGAATTGCAAAAGTTACAAGTATGTCAAGAATGAAACAAAATTGGGGAAAGAAACAAAAAGGTTGGAATATGTTGAAGAGGAGTTGCCTGTTCTAACATTTATGGACAGATTTAAGAAATTGATTCAACCTTATATTCATCATGTATTTTTTGAAAAGTGGCAAGCACAACAATTTCAAACTCTGAGAGATAATTTCCCACTTGGAACAATTGTATCAGTTGTTGATTTTGCAGAGAACTATTCCTTTGTTCATTTGAAAGCAATTCAATCAGATTATTACTTTAATAAGTAGGTCACTATTATGGTACATGTTTGTTATAGACATGCACAATTAGATTTGGATGGTGTTCAGAGTACAGTTCAAGTGCGAGTAATTATAAAGGAATATCATTTTTATATAAGTGATGATAAAGAACATGCCATTCACTATGTAGAACATTGCTTCAATATGTTCTTTTCTTATTTGAAAGAAAGAAACATAAATGTTGATAAACATTATGTTTGGTTTGATGGATGTGCCACATAGTTTAAATCATCTAGACCATTTTATGCATTGTGTAGATATCATCGCAATGAGAATATAAAACACATATGGAATTTCTTCGAGAGTGGCCATGGAAAAGGTGAACATGATGGTGCTGGAGCTTGCATCAAACGTGCTTTGTGAAAGTATCAAATGAATTATTAGGGAGTTCATGTAGATGATGCACATGATGTTGTTGAATGGTGTAAGACTCATTTTTCATTAGATGAAGTCGGGACATCATCAACCATGAGTTGATAGGTACCATATAGAGTCTTCTGGGAGATAACAGGTATGGATGTGTATGTCTGTTTAACTTTTATGCAATTAAGTTATAAAATTGTATTGTTAAGTTTTATTTTTCAACTTGTTGAAGTTTAAATTCAATTTTTCTGTATTTTCAATTTAGTTCAAACTTTCCAGTGTTAATAGAAAAAACATGCATGGTTGCAAGAGGATAGAAAAGACACGTTCCTTGCATTCAATCATGAGTACAGATAATTGCAATTGGACATTGAAGACAAGAGAATACTCATGTTTTTGTGATAGTTGCATTGATAAAGACTATGAAGAATGCATCAATTAAACATGTGGATATACAGGTGCATGGATTTGGTACCACTTGATGTTACCGATACATTTGATAAAGATGATGAAAATTTTGATGATATTCCATTGATTTCTGATGATTATAATCATATCTTTGGATTGGTAAAAGTGGGTGAGTATCATAAAAATTAATCTCAACTTGTTAATTAATTATCAATTGATTTCATCTGTGTTATATATATTGTACACATACATTCATGTATACTTGTTATGCAAGAGATGTCTTTGCAGTGATTGCTGAGCTTGGAAATCATGAAGGTGTCAGTTATTATTTATTGCGATGTACTACAGAGAGGATAAAGTTATATGACCCTGAAGAAAGTGATGGAATGTTGTTCCCCATAGGTAAATTATACATATACATGTATGCACATACATATTTAAATATATATATATATATATATCTAGGTAACTTTATATCTATTAAATTTTAAAATACTTAAATTTGTGGTGCAAGTTCTGTTGTGATAGAGGGAACATATTTGAAGCAAGACAAAATAGTCCAACATGGAATACACTTTTTTGATTATCAACCTGACAACAAGGTTTTACAATACAACCACTTGGTCATTGCTATTGGGCTTTGTCTACATCCAGTCAAACTTAAGCGTGTACATCGCAAGTGGAGACTAGATAGTGAAGATCATGAAAAGATATTACATGTTATAAGTGTACATCGTGGTTGACTAGACCTAAGTTGAGATTTATTTTATAATAATCTGAATATCAACTTTGATGAAATGTGTTTTTAATTGTATGATCATAGTCTTAGCTATCATTAGTTTATTAAAAAACTATAATATTAATTGTACTATGGATGAATTTAATAATTTAACAACAAGTGATATTTAAATATGCTAGAAGTTAGTTTGAACTTACACAATTTCATTATCTATAGATATGTATCAAAAATAATTTAATACGTTACAATTCTTAAATATCAACTTCTTTTCAAACTATTGAATTTCATCTTGAATTAAATGTGCTTTGAATTGTATGATCATAAGTTCTTAATTATCATTAGTTTATTAAAAAACTATATAATTTAATAATTTAATTTAATTGTACCACATGGATGAATTTAATAATTTAACAACTTGATATAAATAGGCTTTAAGTTAGTTCAAACTTACACAATCATTATCTGTAGATTTATATAAAAAATAATTTAATATCTTACAATTCTTAAATATCAACTTCTTTTCAAACTATTGAATTTCATCTTAAATTAAATGTGTTTTGAATTGTACAATCATAAGTTCTTAATTATCATTAGTTTATTAAAAAACTATATAATGTAATAATTTAAATTAATTGTACCACATGGATGAATTTAATAATTTAACAACTTGGTATAAATAGGCTTTAAGTTAGTTTAAACTTACACAATCATTATCTGTAGATTTATATAAAAAAAATTTAATATCGTACAATTCTTAAATATCAACTTCTTCTCAAACTATTGAATTTCATCTTGAATTAAATGTGTTTTTAATTGTACGATCATAAGTTCTTAATGTATACAAGGATTAGTAATGCAAAGAACACTTAATATCAAACTAAAAGTATTCACAAAACTAAATAAACACACTTTAAGATATACTAAGATGAGCTCTCAATTGAGAATATGAGTCATTAATGGGCTCTCTCAATGAGAAGCTCTCTTGTTGAGTAGCTTTGTGTAATTAGATAGGATGTATGCTCAATTCTCCAAAGGATTCAATGGTGTTCTTGATGGATTTTGGCTTGGGTAAATGGATTTGGTGTAAAATGGCTTCTCAAAAATGGCATTATGGCTTTACTTCATCATCAAAATGGAATTACTTTGTTACTATGGGTGATTGTGTTAAAATGGCTTGGGAGAGGATTCCTTAAATAGGCAAAGGGATTGAGGGATCAAGGGCTAGGATGCAAAGATGGGAGAAAGCTTATGAAAGATTTAGATTGAATGAGAGGAGAGCACATGGATTGTGCTTCCCTACAGCTAATCAGGGAGTGACACATGTCACAGGGTCATTGGTTAGAGCAAGAGGGGTTGAGGGGTCAACAAAGGAGGCTCAAAGCTCATAAAGACCCTCATAATGGCTTGTAAGAGCAATGAATGGGCTTGTAAGAGTCATTTATGGCTTGTGGGCTTCATAAAGTCTTATGGTTGGGATATTTGTGAGAGAGTTGAGATATTTTGACTTGGGTTGGATTAAGAAAGTCTTAAGTTTGACTTAGGAATGTGCAAATGATTAAGGCTTGGATTAGGCTTGGGTTAAGATTAGATTAGGCTTGTTAGAGATGGACAAGTGGATGGCATTTAATGAGGGTGGGTGAAAGAGGAGATATTTGTTAGCTTTGGCTTGGGTTAGCAAGTCTTAACCCCTGTTTAGGGAATGTGACAAGGTTGGGAGGGGATTAGGATTAGGGTCAAAGATAAGGATTGACATCTTCTAGAAGAGTCTAGGCTTTGGATGAGGATGGAGACTTTCTAGAAGAGTCTAGAACTTCCTAGGATGAGGATAAAAAAGGTTTTTTAAAAAATAAATAAAGTTTTATTTATTTCAAGGTTTTGGGTTGAGGAGATATTTATTAAAATATTTTTACTAAACATGAGGATTAATATTTAATCTTAATTAGATATTTTGAGTTGAGATTAGGGATAGGAAATGATGGGATTAGCCTTTAATCAAAATTAAAGAAGGATTAGAATATTTTGGAAGAGGTTAGTGGTCTTAAGGAAATTGGCCGGGTTTTGGGTAAAAAATAAATTAATTATTTTAGAATTTTTGGTCAAATTATTAATTAAATAATTAATAAATAAGGAAATAATGTTTAAATAAAACATTTTTTGGGAGGGATTCCTTAATTAAATATTTTTAATTAAGATAAAGGGATTTAATGGTATTAAAAATTAATTAATTAATTAATTAATGATGATGTCATTAGGAACTTTTTTCAGAAAATAAAAATATTTTATTTTCTAAAGGATTTTTAGGTGTCTACATTTTGCCCTTCTTTGATGTGATGCCATAAGTGGCATGGCATCAAAGATAAGAAAATAAGATGCCCAAGGCTAGAGCAGAAGAGGAGAGAATGGATTGTGACATGCCCCCTCAAGAAGGCGGCGGGGAGAGAAAGTGAGGCTCGACAGCTTCTTGAAAAGTACAAAAATCTTGGCAGGTGGGGGGATGAAGAGTGGCTTAAGAGAAGAGGTTTAGTTAGCTCAAACTCTCACTATGGGAGAATGATAAAGGGGAAAATTAGAGGCACAAGAGTAAATAAGCTTAAGACTTTCAAGATTGGGGAGGATGAAGGAGTAGAGTGCTATAAAAGGGAATCTAGGATAGGGAGATGGATGATGGGATGATAAAGCTAATGCAATAAGATTTCAAAGAGCTAGATTGGTGAGAGATGGGTTTCAGAGATCCCTAGGACTAGGATTGTGGATCTTGAAAGATGAGACTTGGTGGATTGATTTGATTGGGTCTTAGGATTGTGGATCCCTAAAGCTAAGAGTGATGATTGATTCAAAGAGATACTAATGCATAAGCTGGGGTAGGAGAGATAGATGCTGGATATGGATGGAGAATAATGGAGATGAAGGGATTCTATTGAAGCTTTTTGAGCGGGGGGATACTTCAAAGAGAAGTACCACCATGTAGTTGAGCACTAGATTTGCTATAGGACTATTGGTTAATTGCCAAGGCTACCAAGAACATCAAGGCCTTTTCGCCAACTGTCCAGAGGACTGACAGACTTGACTCAAAAAAAATATACAAGGATTGCCTCAATAGCACACATGAATCCTAGAGGAAGTAGCATGGAACTGACACTGGGTAACCCACAAGCAAAAAAGAAAAACAAACAAAAGACCTGATCAAAACCTTATACTTAGATTGCCCCATTCGCAGTATACCATGATATGGAAGATCATGGTAACTTTGAGGAGGGAACAAACAGATTGCTTAGAAAAGATACTTCAAGAACCAAAGGGAAGATTCCAAATCAAAAGAAAGAAAACATCCAAAAGAGAACCATTTTCCAATGAGATGGGTAGGATGAGGTACTAAAGGACCAAGATCAGACATGAAGAAAGCTATATCCTACAAGGATCTATCGGAGAGCACCTAAGCTGATGGATCTGGATGATTCATGCATCTAGCAAGCTGAACTAAGAAGGATAAAACTTGGTGATATGAGATCTAGCTAAAGGATGCATTGGAATAGCTAACCAAGGGTTGTGTGATGTGTGCAAGATGTTGATAAGGATGAACTAACACGAAAGCTAGATACATACAATGGTACTAAGCTAAAGAGGATGTATAAGCTGACAGACTAAGATATGGTACAAATGTACAAGGTTGTTCATGTTTTGGGTTGGTGAGATGGAAATGTTTTTAGAGTGTTTTGGATGTTTGCAATGTGTGATAGATGGATAGTTGGATAATTTGAGGGTTTTGTGAAAAGCTGAAGTGAAGTAGGATTTTTGTGTGCACGTGATAGGGTAAAAACTAGGATACAAGATTATTTACAAGCTAGAATATGGTACAAGTTTTGGACAAGATTTGGATATGCAAGCTATGATACAAGGGATGATACAAGATTTACAAGGTATGATACAAGCTTTGGTACAAGATTTACAAGCTGAGGTACAAGATTTACAAGCTGTACAAGAGGTATTTACAAGCTTCATTAGATGTTGGATATTTGGTTGGAACACCAAGGGAAAAAGTAGGTGCTTTATTGGATTGTGAGTGGATGGATGAGAGATAGGGTAGTAATAGATAATGGATCAGTCTTAGTACACAAGGCACCTGAATTACCAGGTTTTCACCAAGGTACCTATCCAAGGTGCTTGAATTGCCAATTTTTCACCATTGGACACTTATTTCTCTTTACTATTTTCTTTGTATTTTTCAAAAGCTAGGTATACCAAGGATCTTCAAGCATAGAACTTCTTGAGATGAATGATGTTAGTAGGATCATTCAAGAGTTATCCTTCCAGTGTAGATAGCTGATAGGCTCTAGAGCCAAAGGAGGCAATGAAAACATAAGGACCAAGCCATGTAGGTTCAAACTTGCCTTTCTTCTCTCCATCAGCTTGGACTTTCATATTTTCTTTGAGGACCATGTCGCCTAACTGAAAGTGTCAGGGAAGCACCTTCTTATTGAAGTTCCTTTTGAGATGAGATTGATAGACTATGAGGTGATCATAGGCATGTTGTCACTTCTCATCTAGGAGATCTAGCTGGGTAAGCCGAGCTACTCTGTATTCTTCATTTGATATTTGCCCTCATAAAGATATGCGCAAGGAGGGAAGTTCAACCTCTATGGGTAGTATCACTTCAACACCATAGACTAGGGAGTATGGAGTTGTTCCTATGGATGTATGAAAGGAGGTTTGATAGGCCCATAGGGCTGGATTTATTTGTAGGTGCCAATCGTGGCCGGAATCATTAACAAATTTCTTTAGGATTTTGTTAGTTGCCTCTACCTGGCCGTTACCTTGTGGGAAATATGGGCTAGAAAAGCGGTGATGGATGTAGAGGGAAGTGCATAATTCTTCCATGTTGAGATTTTCAAAGTTACCTTTGTGGTCGGTGAAGATGGTGGATGGGATGTCGAAGCAGCAAACAATGTGGTACAATATGAACTTGGAGACCTAAACTCCTATAGCTAAGACTAGGGGATTGCTTCCACCCATTTAGTGAAATAGTCTATACCTGTTATTATCCATTTATGTCCATTAGATGAGAGAGGTGTGATAGTTCCAACTAGATCAAGGCCCCAACATTCAAAGGGCCAAGGTGGTGCAATAGGCTATAGATCTTGTGCTAGAGCATGCACAAGTTTGTCGTGCTACTGACATGGGAGACATTTTCTAACAAAGTCACAAGAGTCTTCTTCAATGGTAGGCCAATAGTAGCCTACTCTAAGGATTTTTCACGCTAGGACAATACCACTCTTGTGGGCACTGCAAAGTTTAGAGTGTACTTTTAATGCCATCGCGGCCTTGTTTTGGTCTAAACACCTAGAGAGAGTATCGTGATAACCTTGATGATATAGGGTATTGGCTATGATGACATAGCGGGATGATTTTTGGATGAGGTTTTGGCATTGGGTTCATGTGAGGTGAGGGGATATGATACCATCTTTAAGGTAAGCATGGATTTCATGGTACCAAGGGGATTGAGGACCAATCAAGTTGCAAACACGATTTGAATCCTCATTCGCATAGGTGGCTGTGAGGAGCTGCTTGACTAAAAACTCATACTGAGTAGCCACTTGGGGAATTTCCAAGAGTTAGCCGAATAGTAGCCATAGCATCCATTGCTTTGTTCTGCATTTGAGGCACTTGTATAAACTGATGCTTTGTAAAATGCTGGGTTAGTTGATCAACTAGCTCTTTGTAGAATAATAGCTTTTCATCTTTGGTTTAATATTCATTTAGGACTTGCTTGATGATGAGCTGAGAATCGCCAAAGATTTGTAACTCAGTGATGTTCCATTCTGTGGCTATCTTTAATCCTGCTATGAGAGCCTCATATTCAGCTATATTGTTGGTGCTAGGGAATTGTAGCTTAAAAGCTTTTGGAATGTAATCTCCTTGAGCTGTGACCAACAATATTCCTGCCCCTGATCCATGAGATATGTATGAGCCATCAAAATAAAGTTTTCGTGGGGGTTGTTCTTCAATTAGACAGATATGTTCATCTAGAAATTCTGTGATCAAAGGATATGTATCTACTAGAGGTGCATCAGCTAGGTGATCTGCTATAGGTTGCCCTTTGATTGCCTTTCTGTCCACATACTGGATGTCAAATTCACTAAAGAGCATAACCCATTTGGCTAAATGGCCTGTAAGTGCTATTCTAGAGAGCATATACTTGAGAGGATCAATTTTGGATACTAGCTAGATGGTATGACTTATCATGTAGTGGAAAAGCTTTTGAGTTGAGAAAACAACTTCCAAACAAGCTTTTTCCATAGGAGTGTAATTGAGTTCATAACCAACTAGGGTTCTACTAATATAGTAGATGGCTCTTTCTCTGCCATAGTCATCATGCTATGCTAGAAGTGCCCCTAGAGCAATAGGTGTTGCTGATATGTACAAGATGAAGGGATGATCAGGAACTGGTGGAACCAAGATAGGGGGATTGGCGAGATACTGCTTGAGCTAATCGAAGTTACGTTGACATAAAGAATCCCACTTGAAGTTTTCATCTTTCTTTAGTAGATGTGCAAATGGCATACACTTATCTGCAAGTTGGGAGATGAAGTGCTAGATGGATTGAAGCTTTCCCTAAAGAGTACGAAGTTGTCGTAGTGTCTGGGGAGGAGGCATGTCTAAGATAGCCTTGACCTTCTTGGGGTCAATCTCTATACCTTGTTTAGAAACTATAAAGCCTAGAAGCTTGCCAGATGTGACCCCAAAGACACATTTCTTGGGATTTAACATGAGATGATATTTGGCTAACCTATCAAAGATTTTCTCCAGGTCAACAAGATGATCCATTAAGGTCTAAGATTTAACCAAGATATCATCCACATAATCCTCTAAAATGCTATGGATAAGATCATGGAAAATGGTTGTCATAGCTCTTTGATAGGTAGCCCTAGCATTCTTTAGGCCAAAAGGCATCATGTTGTAGCAAAAGGTTCCCCAAGGGGTAGTGAATGTTGTCTTATGTTGATCCTCTTCTGCAATCTTGATTTGATTATACCCAAAAAATCCATCCATGAGGGATAGAATTTCATATCCAACTATAAGGTCTACAATCATATCTATGTTGGGTAAGGGAAAATCATCTTTTGGACAAGCTTTGTTAAGATCTCTGAAATTAGTGCAGATTCTAATGTCACCAGAAGGCTTAGTGATAGGGACCATGTTGGAGATCCACTTTTAGTAGTCTATAGGTCCTTAGCAGCTAACATTCTTTCTAATTCTGCTTTGACTAGTAATGCCACCTTGGGGTGCATTTTTCTAAGCTTTTGTCTGATGGGCTTGATCTTTGGATCGACAGCAAGATGATGAACTACAAGCTTTGGATCAAGTCCTAGAATGTCCTAATATGACCATGCAAATTGCTCGATGTTCTCTCTTAAGACCTCAAAGAGGAGGTGAGCTTGGTCTTGCGATAGGGATGCAGCAATGTGAACAAGTCTGGGGATCTCTAAAGAACCGATGTTGACTTCTCTAGTATCCTCAATTAGAATAGAAGACACCATTGGTTGATTATCTTGAGGAGGCAATGCTAAATCCTCATGTTCTACTTGTGACTCTAGATTTTCTCGCTGAGGGGGTCTCTTCACTGCCTAAGCTAGTCTCGGATTCACCTTAGTTCCAGTTTTGGGTGTATCAGAACTAGGTTGGGGATTTTCTCCAAAATACCCCTTGAGATCTAGCTTATAGATATAGGTAGAATCTGGATTTTTTTTCTTGTGAGCAGTTTCGGCTCCCATGAATCTTAGAAGTGCTTCCTCTAATGTGAACTCATCAATGTGTATGACACTTGGTTGGTCCCAATCTATGAGTTCAAGGTGAGCGAGTGGTAGGTCTTTGAAATGGATGGATTGTTCTTGGAGAACAAAGTCTCCTAGGGAGATTTGGTCTAGGATATCATCGTAGGCTCTCTTTTCAACTTCCTCCAGAATGTCTTTGATTTCTACAAGGTCATGGTGGATGTTCAAAAAAAACATGACCGTCTGTATTGGTGCCCCCAGTTGTGGGTATGCCAAAGCCTAGACCTAACTTCTTTTCTCATTTGTGTGCTTCGATGGGACACTGCATGCCTCTTTCCTTTGGTCCTAGACCACCACCTTGATAGTTCCATTTTTCAGTGATGAGCATATGTGCTTGGGGATACTTCTAGTTGAAGTGATAAAGGTGTGCTTTATTTCTTGGAGGTGCATCCTTATGTAACCAATTATTGATATCCAAAGTGAGCTCCTCATGAAGAGGGATTCTAGGGGATAAAAATGTTGTTGGGCCATGTTGTGTGTATCAAGGAGGTGGAGTCTCCTTGGCTCTATGATATGTGGGCCATCCATGGGTGTGTGAATCAAGTGGCAATGCACCAACTGTAAATGCATCAAACAGGCTATACTCTCTACAACCTTTGTTGTTGATCTTTATGATAGATAGGGTGGAGGCGAGGATGGTTTCTGGGTCATTATAGGTGTTGGATGAACTAGTGATGGATTGGCCAATTTCAATGCTAGGGAAATGGTTTGTATATGAGGCTTCGACCGCATTGCAATAAGCAAAGGGTTTTGGATCAACATGGATGGTCACTTCAGTGCCCTAATGTAAAAATTTGAGGCTTTGATGGTATGTGGATGGAATGGCCTTCATGGCATGGATCCATGGGTGTCCAAGGAGGATGTTAAATGGTAGGTTTAGATCAACAACATGGCAAATTATTTCTTGGATGACCGGCCCAACCTTGATGGGTAGAAAAACGGTTCCCTCTGTGGTTCTCTCCAGATTATCATAAACTTTAATGGTGATAACCTCATTGATGATATCTGCCTCAGTATACCCAGCTTGTTTTATGAATTTTAGGGTGCAAATATTCAAGGCTGATCCATTATCTATCATTACTCTTTTTATGGCAAAATTGGATACCATAATGGCTATGTGAAGTGGAAGGGTGTGATCTGGCTCGACCACGAGTATGTCAGTGGATTTGAATGATAAGGTACATGAGGATGAAAGGTGTCCAATAAGATTACGAAAATCAGTCGCATTGATATCCAAAGGGACATGTGATTCTATGAGAGCACTATTAAGGATGTCTTTGTACACAAGACTAGTGTGGAGAAGGTCTAAAATGGAGATTTGGGCTGGCATGTTCCCAAGGTGTTCCAAGATATTGTAGTGGTGACTGCACACTCATTGTTTGGGCCTTGCATATTGATAACATTGACAGAAGGCTCTTTCTTAGATATACAACCTATGAGGCTACCATAGTCTATGTAGGATGAAGTGTGATCATTGTTCTTCCCATGCTATTGGTTTGGCTGGCAGTTGTTGGTGTTGTTGTTGTTGGTTTGGATGGGTGCTTTTCCAGGATTTTGGTTGTTCTGAGGAGGAAAAGCATTTTGATAGATTTGAAAGCCTGCATTGGGAGAGGTTTGTGCTCTAATTGTGATTTCTTTACGATCAATGAGGTCTTGCACATAATCTTTCAGCTTCATGCATCTAAGGGTGGTGTGCCCTTTCACCCTATGAAACTTGCAATACTCATTGTCTCTATACCATGTAGCTTTGGATTGGCCTGGGTCGATTTGCTGGGTAGGAGGAAATTTGATGAGGTTTTCCTTGACTAATTTCTCAAAAATGACATCCAATGGCTCACCAAGGGGTGCATAGTTTCAAGGTATAGGTTGGAACTTGGGCTTTGGTCCTGTAGCTACATTGATGGCATTAGCTTGATTGTTAGACCCTTGAAAGTTGGGCTTTGGATTGTGGCTTTGAAAGCTTTGTTGATTCTACTATTGGTTGTTGATAGCTTGTTGATTATTTGGTTGATAAGGTGGGTTGGACTGATTTTGGGAAGGACCAACAATATTCACATGTCTGGTGTCAGTGACCCCATCTGTTGCAATGTGCTTGTTTTTGTTCCAATACCTAGACTTGTCATTTGAATGTGTTTGATTTTGGTTGGCTTCCTTGTAAATCTTGACCACACCATCTTTAATGAGTCCTTGCTCAAGGATTATTCCTTTTTCTTTGATATCTTTGTAGATCTGCAAATAGTTCATGGTCATGTGGTGAGCTAAGCTGGGATGGGCATTATCAATAAACATTTTCACCAAATGGTGCTCTAGTAGCGTGCAAGATATGCGGGTGGTAAGGGTTTTCCATCTTTACAGATATTCACCAAGACTTTCTCTACCTTTTTGCTTGGTGTGGACAAGATCAACCACTGATAATTTTGTCTTAACAAGATGGGCATATTGGGCTACAAATGCCATAGACAATTTAGCAATGTTTTTGATTGTGCCATATGGGATTCTATAAAACCATTCAAGAGCTGGTCCAACCAAACTTTCGGGGAAGAGGTGCAAAAGGAAGACGTCACTATATGCCACTTCTTGGTAGTTCATGCAAAATTCTTTGATATGTGTGACAGGGTTTCCTTTTCCTCTAAATTTGTCAAACTTGGGTATCTCAAAGTGTTTGGGAAATGGTGTCATGGTAATGGCTCTGTCAAATGGGTAAGGACACACTTTCTCAAACTTGAAAGTTTTTGGGTCATTTCCCTCCTAGATGTTCTTCAAAGCTATCTTCATGGCTTCCCATTCTGAATTAATGGGTGATGGTTGTGGTGCCTCCATTGTAGGAGCACTCTAAGGGAGATATGCACTGAATGGTGCAATTGAATATGGATGGCTTTGAGGTATGGACTGGTAGGGATTGTACATGGCTTGGGCAATTGAATGGTGGATGATGGGTTGCTGAGGTGGAGGTGGCACATATTGCTACATATTTTGTGAGGCTTGCTATTGATATTGGATTTGAGGTTGGGATTGAGGAACATAAGCTGGCTATGGGATAAATGGATTGCTTTGTGGAGGTAAGGTATAAGATGGTTGTGAAGCTTGGGGAAAGGATCAAGAAGCTTGTGGAACTTGACTTTGGATTTGAGGAGTTTGACCAATATATTTGGGTTGTGCCCCCATTTGGGAGGGTATCTGCATGACAAAAGAGGTGAAGTAATTGGTGGTTGGTGGTGGTGGATTTCCTCCTAGAAGTGGCATAGAAAAATAGTTAGTAATAGGAGGTAATGGATTAGTTGGTGGTGGAGGTCGTGGGAATTGAAAGCTTGGAAATGGAACTAATGGGGTTTGATAGCTTGATGGTTGGATTTGAAAGCTTGGTAGAGTGGTGGCAAGAGCTTGGGTCACTTGACAGCTTGGTAGAACATTGGTAGTAGCTTGTGGGGTTTGATAGATTTATGGAGTGAGGGCAGTAGCTTGTGGATTTGTGGCTAATGGCACTGAGCTCCAAGGACCTAGTGGAAATGATGGAATTGTGCTTTGAGCTGAGGTAAACAAGCTGGGGGTGATGAAAGGTTGATTACTTGGCCCCATGGGTGGCATCCCGATTGTATATTGCTGAGGTTGGCCAAAGATGCTAGCACTAATTTGGGAGATGGGTGGATTTGGAAGGCTGGGTTGGAGAGCAGCAGCAACAATAGTGAAGGGAGTGAATGATGAGGTGTTTTGGGTGAAGGGGGTTTGGGATGGAGTGGTATGGACCAATGGTGGAGTGGTGGTAGCTGGATTGGTTTGCAGAATGGAGATTTCAACTTGAGTGGAGGCTGGTATGTTTGGTTTTGTTGGATCATATGAGGTGGGTTAAGGCTCTTCTTTTGGTATATACAAAGGATGATTTGGATTGTAAGAGCCAATTGGTGGTGGTAGCTACCCAAACAGAGGGTGAGAAGGATCTAATAAGGGAGGAGGTCTTCCAAAATTGAAGGCTCCTACATTGTCCCTCTGAAAGTTTGCTATGATTGTTTCTTTGTTCTTGTCTATAATGGCGTTCACCAATACTGCATTTCTTGGTTGGTTCATGAAAGCTTCAATGTCAGTAGGTGATGGTATAGCATTCTTTGGACTGAAGGATGGTTGAGTGCTCAAGGGGAGCGATGCTATCTGATCCAAATGATAGGGATCCATTGTTCGCTTCTTCTTCTTAGCTAAGCGAGTGATGGGTGGCATGAAAATGTTCCTAGGGATGAGGTGCAACAATTTTGATGGATGCAAAGGGGGGAGGCTTTTCTATGCAAATGATTTTCTAGGCTGAGGCAAAGCTATATGACAAACCTAAGGAAGACTGGGTGGGGGATTATAACTTCAAAGATATGTTGCCAAAGCACAAAAGGTCTGCTTTCCTATGTGCAAGCTTGGTGGTGATTGTGTCAACTTAAGGATAGACCGATGATCCCTTAGGAAAAACATGAGATTGACCACTTGTGGATCCCAACCTTTAGCTCAAGGTGATGAGGGATGACAAGTGACAAGGCTAGATTACCCTAGACAAATCTCTGTTAGAGGGATAACCTTGGTGAGACTAGTGGATTTGGAAAATGATAGGAAAAGCAAGTTCTGGCAATGTGACAACAATTTTGAAGGCTTGGATGTGAACTTTTTGATTGCTGGCTAGATGGTTTGGTTCTAAAGCAAGGAACTAGATGAGATGGATGAGCTAAAATGCTTAAAGGGATAGCCTAGAATGGCTGGCTTTCCTACAAAGATGACTCTAAAGTGAAACTTATGCAAGAAGATATGGAGAAACAAGGGGGCCTAATCATAGAAATCATGCCTAGTTGGTAAGACATAAGCAAGGTTAACTCCTAGATTTTTTCTAAATCTGATAGTGCGATCTAACCAGGCATCTTGAAGGGCTTCATCGAAAGCTTTGTCTTCTGCTTTGTGGAGTTTGGTAATTCGAGGGCTTGGTGTTACTTTCTTTCTCTTGGCTGAAATTTCTTGGTATACCTGAGATGGCTTGAGTTTGTCTTTGTGAAACTTCTATTTGGGTTTGGGTTGTTCTGACATAAATTCCTGAATCTGTTTGGCTTTGAGAGATCATGGTTGTTTTGCTTCAACTTCTAAAATAGGCAGTGACTATGCTAAGTGTGCCCTAAGCTAGGATTGACCGAGTTTGGCAAACATTCATTCAACAAGTAAAAGATCAAGCAATAGATAGGAACAACTAGATAGAATTTTTGATTCTCAGAAGACAATAACTGTGCCATGGAGTGTGTATATTCTACAAATGTTTTGATCAGTCACTTCAAACACATTAACATCCTAGATGGTTGTCTACAAGGCTGAAAGTTGGTTTAGTTAGGGAGTCCTTGATATACCCAAGGTACGTGAGGCCCAAATCTGTAGATGAAACCAAAACAATGTCACACAGCCGAGAGGAGTGGTAACCCACTTCTCCTCGTTCACTTCTCAAGGGTATAAAGTTCCTTGAGAAGTGATCTTTATACTCCGCCAAAATGCTGGAGTTGAGGTCATCCCAAGGGGTGATGAAATCCCCAAACAGGCCTCCTAAAAGCTAAGACAAGATTTTGGATCCTAATCTTATGCACCCAAGATGGCCTCGAAAGATGACAAGGGGAGAGAAGACTTGGATGATCTTGGGCTAAAAGATAGAGTTCTTTTCCAACTGACACTTTAAGTTTTTTGATCTAGACCTTTTGAAAACACACGTGATTTAAAATGCAAGGGTTCAATTCCAATTTGAAATGTGCCAACAAAAGAGAAGTGATCGAAGAATGAATACACCAAGAAGATTTAGGGTCAACAAAAAGTAAATTCGCATGCCTAGAGGCCCTCCACATCAAGTATCGATTGGTTTTCTTTAAGGCATTCAAGATTGAGTGTGAGTTTGTTTTAAGCCCAAAACAAAGATTTGTGTAAAGCTTGATTTCAAGCATGTGCCTGGAGGTGCTCCACATCAAGATTTGTTCAATTTTTATGCCCAAAGGAAGTGTTAGCGAGACTAATGTGCATTCAAGAAATTTTCTATCTTAGAAAAACCAATAAAAACTCAAGTGAGTGGAATTTGATTTTTGTGGAGCACTTAACACCTTCTTAGCTAGACCCATCCCCCATATATGGTGCTGATATTGCAACCAATGTTTAGAATGATGGGTGATTAAAGAGGGTGAGTCCAACAAAAAATTCACTCAAAATGTCTTTATTTGTTTTTATAACTTAGAAAGTTTCTAAAATGTGAATTCTTTTTATGCCCCAAAAGATGAAGTGTGATGTATGATAATGATTATTTGATCTGTGGCATTCAAGATTGGATTTGTTATATATTCCAATGAAAAAAAACAAACTTTATTTTAATCCATGGCACTCAAGAGTGATTTTAGCAATATGCATTCAAAGATGAGTGTTTAAACATTCAAGTTCTTTCCTTCGAGCATTCTAGATTGAGATTTTGTGTGTTGTTTTAAGAACTTTGAAGTGCTTTGTTTTAACCTTAGATCATTCAAGATTGAGTTTGTTTAAATGAAAATTCAAAGAGGAAGGAATAGAGATGCTTTTCTTTCCAATTTAGATCATTCAAGATTGTTTTTGACTCAAAAAAAGACTCTTTGGACTTTGGTTTTCATTCAAGATTTTGTGTTCTAGTTTGCATGTTTTAAGCCCAAAAATGATATTCTTAGATTGTTTTGATGCATGAAAAACCTAGGAAACATTCAAGATTTTGCAACAAGACATTTGTTAGGAACAAATAACAAAGCTTTTAGGACAATTTTGGCAACCATTTAGGACTGTTAGTTTTCATGAGATTTTAAAAGAACTTTAAAATATTTGCAAATGAAGTTAATTTTATCCCTAATTGACGATTTTAGTTTGATTTAGATTTTTTTGTGCACTTAGTGTTGATTTTGAACCTTTTGAAATGGAAACTTGAAGTTCTTTTTAAGTTTCCAAAAATGAAGTGTTCCTAACTTTGCATGAATGCATCTAAAACCTTGATGTTGCAAGGATGCAAATGATTGGATTGATTTAGTTTTATTTGTTAAAAGATTTTTTTGCAAATTTTTAGTTTTTTAATGGATTTAAGTATGATTTGGGGGTTCATTTTAAGCACTAAAAAAAGGTGTGTATGATTTTGCTCCCTTAAAAAAAAAAATTGGCCAAGATCCCACAAGAAGAAGAAGAAGAAGAAGAAGTAGACGGAATAGAAGAAGAATATAGACAAGAAGAGGAAGAAGAATTCCAAGTGCTCCATCCACCTATAAGCTTGAAAAATTTGAAAACACTCTAAATCCCATCAGAATGTTTGCAAAGAACTCTTGCTTCATCTTGTTCTTGCTTTTTTGGACCTGCAAAACCTGATTAAATGCCCCTACCAATCACCAAAACATGAAAATTAGTCAAAGTTAGTACAAAACATGCAATTTTGACTATAAATGATAACAAGCATGACCAATGCGGGGTCCCACTGGGTATGCTAGAATGTATACGAGGATTAGTAATGCAAAGAACACTAAATATCAAATTAAAAGTATTCACAAAACTAAATAAACATAACTTCAAGATAGACTAAGATGAGCTCTCAATTGAGAATATGAGCCATTAATGGGCTCTCTCAATGAGAAGCTCTCTTGTTGAGTATCTTTGTATAATTAGATAAGATGTATGCTCGATTCTCCAAAGGCTTCAATGGTGTTCTTGATGGATTTTGGCTTGGGTGAATGGATTTGATGTAAAATAGCTTCTCAAAAATGGCATTATGGCTTTACTTCATGATCAAAATGGAATTACTTTGTTACTATGGGTGATTGTGTTAAAATGGCTTGGGAGAGGATTCCTTAAATAGGCAAAGGGCTTGAGGGATCAAGGGCTAGGATGCAAGGATGGGAGAAAGCTTATGGAAGGTTTAGATTGAATGAGAGGAGAGCACATGGATTGTGCTTCCTTACAGCCAATCAAAGAGTGACACATGTCATAGGGTCATTACTTAGAGCAAGAGGGGTTGAGGGGTCAACAAAGGAGGCTCAAAGCTCATAAAGACTCTCATAATGGCTTGTAAGAGTAATGAATGTGCTTGTAAGAGTCATTTATGGCTTTGTGGGCTTCATAAAGTTTTATGGTTAGGATATTTGTGAGAGAGTTGAGATATTTTGACTTGGGTTAGATTAAGAAAGTCTTAAGCTTGACTTAGGAATGTGCAAATGATTAAGGCTTGGATTATGCTTGGTTTAAGATTAGATTAGGCTTGTTAGAGATGGACAAGTGGATGGCATTTAATGAGGGTGGGTGAAGGAGGAGATATTTGTTGGCTTTGGCTTGGGTTAGAAAGTCTTAACCCATGTTTAGGGAATGTGACAAGGTTAGGGGGGGTGGGGGGGGATTAGGATTAGGGTCAAAGATAAGGATTGACATCTTCTAGAAGAGTCTAGGATTTGGATGAGGATGAAGACTTTCTAGAAGAGTCTAGAACTTCCTAGGATGAGGATAAAAAAGGTTTTTTAGAAAATAAATAAAGTTTTATTTATTTCAAGGGTTTGGGTTGAGGAGATATTTATTAAAGCATTTTTAATAAATATGAGGATTAATATTTAATCTTAATTAAATATTTTGAGTTGGGATTAGGGATAGGAAATGATGGGATTAGCCCTTAATCAAAATTAAAGAAGGATTAGAAGATTTTGGAAGAGGTTAGTGGTCTTAAGGAAATTGGCCAAGTTTTGGGCGAAAAATAAATTAATTATTTTGAAATTTTTGGTCAATTTATTAATTAAATAATTAATAAATAAGGAAATAATGTTTAAATAAAATATTTTTTGGGAGGGATTCCTTAATTAAATATTTTTAATTAAGATAAAGGGATTTAATGGCATTAAAAATTAATTAATTAATTAATTAATAAATGATGATGTCATTAGGGAATTGTTTCAAAAAATAAAAATATTTTATTTTCTAAAGGATTTTTAGGTGTCTACACTTAATTGTCAAATTTAGTTTATTAAAAAACTATATAATTTAATAATTTAAATTAATTGTAACATGGATGAATTTAATAATTTAAATTCATTTATCAACTTTTTTTCAAACTAGATTGAATTTCATAAGTGAAAATTAAACATGTATTTTTAAAATTGTAAGATTTTAAGTTCATAGTTATCATTTAGGTTAGTTTATTAAAAAACTATATATTTTAATGTTACTTTATTACATCTACGATCATGTACTCTTAAAGTTTAAATTAGTTTAAATTAATATGTTTTTTTAATATTATATTTTGTAAAAGTTTTCTAAAATAATGTATTGGCTTACCTAATTAACATATTTTTATCCACATAAAACTAATATTTATCTTTAGTGGATTAGTAATTGATAATTTAAGAAATATGTATCTTTCTAACTTCCTACTAATTGATAATTGATATACATGTACACGCGTCTCAAGATAAATATATCTCTATGTATCTAAAATGAAAACTGTAAATCTCAAATAATTACACGTATGTAGCAAAATATAAAAGTTTATATATACGTACATGTGATGGTATCCAACTACTAAAATACTCAATAATCAAATAAATAGTGAAAGTACATACATATGTCATCAATGAACTGAAATACACGTGTACATGTAAACTGGACCTCCAATATATAAATGCATCAAAAAATATATAAATCTGATCTACTACTAGAGGGACCCCTCAAGACGCATATGAACAGAATGACCCTCTGATCGAGTCTCCTATACATCCTCTCGTCGAGGCACATCAACCAAGCCCTACAAATATATATACATATATACATACATGTGTTAGAGTTTTATCTTTAAAACATATATATACATATGTGCATCATGTACATGTACATTCAACTTAAATATGAACTTGCATATATATAGATATATATCTAGTTTTCAAAATATAATTTAAATAACTTTAAACAAACTATTTAAAATTGAAGTACCTGAGCACTACCAGGTGCCTCAATAGAATCATCTCTCTCATGTACATGATGCCCTGAACCAACAGTATGTGTAACCATGTGCTCAACGACCTATGCCTACATGATTTATTATGAGTTAAAGATTAAATTAAATATCTACATATATATATATATATATATATATCTGAACTAAATTTTTCAATAAATGAACATATTTTTTAATTTCATATATTTTTAAAATTAAAAATAAATTATATATGTACCTAGGTCTCTGGAGGTGGAGGATGATCAAAAGACTCCATCGTATCATCTATTGATGCACCTAAGACTAAAACTCCATGTCCAACTGTTAGTAAATCTGAGTGAAGTGGACTGTGTAATTGGTTGAGTAATGGTGTAGAGTCAGTGCTTCTAGGTCTGAACAACAAGTACATGTATGATGAAATACCCAGGCTCAAACTAGTATCAATCTCAGACAGGCCTCGCAACTACTCACCAAAATCATCAAGACCATCAGCTGTGATATGGACATCTCCAACTCATATGCTTGAGTCATATGTAGAGTGTCGTGATCCTGGTGCTGAATGCTGTGAGCTATGCACAGGTGTATCATCTGTCACTAGTGTGGCGGCCTGTGTCTATGGAGCTATGTCGGGGCTCTAATGCTATCTAACAACATCCATCACCGAGTGTATTGGAATCCTCTGTGTATCAAAAATATAGCTAATCAAGTGCAACATATCCTCCAAAAAATACAGTGCCATATCCATATGTGTTTGCTGTCCTGAAAGACCACGAATCTTTCCTAGCAATGGTAGCCCAGCAGCTCTATATGCATCATCAGAAGAGACACCTGAAGTGCTACTAGATTCCTATGAAGATGGTTGATCAAGTGGACGAGGACGTTGACTATGAAGATAATGACCAATAGAATCTAATGTGATACTAGCTGCCACAGATGCAATGTGCCCAATAGTGTCAATTGCTTCCCTCTAGGAAGCAATGATGACTCTATTTGCAATAGGTGCATGTGCAGGAGTCACAGGAGGCATCCTCAGTCCAACAAACTATCTAAGATCTGCAGGTGGCAAATGATCTACACTATAGTACTAGTCACGATCTGCGATCTGACCATGCCCCTGTCGGCAATAATCAGGAATATCCAAGTAGTTGACATTGAGCCCTATACAGAACTCAGCATACAACTGCTGTGCAAAATAAAGGGGTATCTGGTCGTTATTAGGATAATGACCATGTGCAGCTAAAAATTATGGATAGATCATGCTAGCAATAATAGGTTCTCTACATTGTGTGACTTTGTAGCCTCTCACCCTACCCTGTGTTCCCTCATAAGCTGGAAAGAGCTCTCTCTGGATGACGTCTTTGGGGGCTACCCTCTTGATGTCATTGAACGATGCATTTCTTAAAACCTCAACCCTAAGCTCCCTAGATATGGAAGCTAATATGGTAGGAGTAAATGAATGGTGAGCTCTAAACCTAGCTATCAAATCCTGTAAACTCCTACATATCGTAGTACATATGTCTCTATAAAGACCATCATCAGAGGTCAATATAGAGTGCTTCAGTCTAGCAACCTCCTATTCTAAAAATGAAAATAAAGCATTGATATCGATGCGTGGAGGTGGTACAACAGGTTCTCTAGTAGGAGTTGCAAGTGCAGCCTAACCTAGAATAGGAGCCACAACAGGAGCCACGGTAGGACCTACACCACTAAGAGCTGCACTAGGAGCCAGAACATGAGTTGCACGATGAGCCCCACTAGAAGCTACACGAGGAGCCAGATCAAGAATTACATTAGGCACTGCAATAGGAACCGCATCAACCTGTGCCATAGTAGGAGTCGCAGCAGGAACTACATCAGGTCCCACAGCAGGAGCCACATCAAGCTGATCGTGTGAAGCCATATCTGTAGAAATGTATGAAGAGCTAAACTGCCTGCTATACACACAATTTTTTATTTTTAAAATTAAAAATTATACACATGTAATTGAACATACATTACACATCATGGGCCTAGATAATCTGTAACACATCTAGACCTAGATTAATTTGCATATAAGTATAAAATAACTTTAAAGTTGAGAGTTTGGTTATGGTTAGATTTAATTTATTGTTCTAGGATTTTATTATACTTTGGGGGGTATTATTAGAGAATTCAATTAGAGGGTAATAAATTATTTATATTAATCTTAAATGATAATGTTTCGAGGTTTAGGTTTCAAGTTGGGTTACATATATATCATTTAAAACAAGGGTCATACTTTATGTATGTACATGTGTTTGAATGTATGTGCATGTATCTCAAATGCAATTTTTAACAATTTAGGATTAGGGTGAACTTGTTTTAATTTTATGTAAGTTAGGCTTCAATTAGGTTTTGAAATAGGGTTTTAGTGTAATTAGGCTCAATTTTAGGGTAAGATTTAAGACCTTATGACATTGTTAGGGTTTACACGAACCAACATAATTTCTAGCATTAAATTTAGGGTTTAATATTAAGGTCCATGGTTAAGAATTTAGGATAAGGGAACTTAGCATATGAAGTTTATGATTTGGTTCAAGATTATGATTTAGGGTATTTATTATCATTTATAATCTTGGGTTTAGAAATTAAATTTTAAGATCAAGGTTAGGGTTATGGTTAGGGTTTGGTTAGGTTAGGGTTAGGGTTTGGATGTACATGTATGTTATATTCATACCTAGATATGCAAATTAATCTACATTCTTATATATGTATAATTTAGGATCTCCCCTTAAGACATGTCATTGAATTATATAGTTAATTATATACTTCTAATTATTAAGACATTAAAAATAATAACATATGTACATTTAAACATGAATATTGAAAACATATGTATGCACGTCTATATCTAACACATGAACATATTTACATGTACATTTATGAAATAAAATATACATTTTAATCTACATTGTTATGTATAATTTAGGATCTACCCTTAAGACATGTGTTATTAAATATAGTTAATTACACTTAGTTATAAAATAAATAGTTAACTGATCGTGTGAAGCCATATCTATAGAAATGTATGAAGCTCACTAAACTGCCTACTATACACACAATTTTTTATTTTTAAAATTAAAAATTATACACATGTATGTAATTGAACATACATCACACATCATGGACCTAGATATTTGTAACACATGGACTTAGATTAATTTGCATATAGGTAAGAATATAACATACACATGTACATATATAAGAACATATAACTTAGAACACGTGTATGACCTAACTTAGAATACGTCTTACAATGTTTAATTAATGAAAGTTAATTATAATCTTTAACATAACTTGATTATAATTTATATAGACATAAAGAATGTACATCATATATTTGAACATGTAAAGAGCTTATATATATATATATATATATAGCTTAAATTTTAACTCTTAAACCTTAATGCTAAACAATAGTCCTAAATACTAAACCTGGTCATATTATCCTAACTATAAAATCCTAAATTTCATAAATTATAACCCTTAATCTTAGATGCTCAACCATAACTCCTAAATTTCAATTTGAACCATACACCTAAATGATAAACCCCAACATTAAATGTAGCATTTAATCATAATATTTGATCCTAACAATGATGTAAACCCATTTAACCTAGATCTAACCCTAATCATAAGATCATAAACCATAAACTTGTTAAACCATGACCCTAAATACTAAACCCTAATCTTTATACAAACTTTCAGTTTAGTATAACAACTTATAATTTAGGATTTAAGGATGTAACTTATCTAACCCTAATCATAATCATAAATCATAAATGTTAAACCATGAGGTCCCTAAATACTAAACCCTAATATTCAAAATAAACAAGTTTAAATCATATATAATACTTGAAAATTCAATAATATATTTACTTATTATTAATTAAAAATGTGTTTAAAAAATAAATTAGCTAGATTTTCTATATTTTCCAAGTTAAATAGAAATAACACAACATTAATATATATATATATATATATATATATATATATATATATATATATGTGTTTTTTAATGTGTGTTGTTTTCAAACAAGTGAAAATAGTATATCATTACTCTTAAAGGATAATGTTTCAAGGTTTAGGTTTCAAGTTCATGTAAAACAAGGGTCATACTTCATGTAACATACATGTGTTTAAATGTATGTGCATGTATCTCAAATGTAATTTTTAACAATTTAGGATTAGGGTCAACTTGTTTTAATTTTATGTAAGTTAGGCCTCAATTAGATTTTGAAATAGGGTTTTAGTGTAATTAGGCTCAATTTTAGGGTAAGATTTAAGACCTTATGACATTGTTAGGGTTTACACGAACTTACATAATTTCTAGCATCAAATTTAGGAGTTAATATTAAGGTCCATGGTTAAGAATTTAGGATAAGGGAACTTAACATATGAAGTTTATGATTTGGTTCAAGATTATGATTTAGGGTATTTATTATCATTTATAATCTTGGGTTTATAAATTAAATTTTAAGATCAAGGTTAGGGTTAGGGTTAGGATTTGGATGTACATGTATGTTATATTCATACCTAGATATGCAAATTAATCTACATTTTTATATATGTATAATTTAGGATCTCCCCTTAAGACATGTCATTAAATTATATAGTTAATTATATACTTCTAATTATTAAGACATTAAAAATAATAACATATGTATGCACATCTATATCTAACACATGAACATATTTACATGTACATTTATGTAATAAAATATACATTTTAATCTACATTGTTATGTATGATTTAGGATCTCCCCTTAAGACATGTGTTGTTAAATATAGTTAATTACACTTAGTTATAAGATAAATTAAGATCAGTAGTTAACATATACACAAATTATACATATAAAAATGTGAATTTATTAAAAACATGTACATACATCTACTTTTAACCATGAACAAATATACATGTACATCTATGTTCAAAATAAAAAAAATTATACATTCTAATCTATATTTTTACATGTACAATTTAGGATCTAGACCCTTAAGATATGTCATTTAACTAAACTTCTAAGATTAAGATATTAAAGTGAATTTGACATATATACATAAACATTAATATCGAAAACATACATGTCTACATTTAACATTAACACACACACACACACACAAATATTTTAAAATTTGTTTTCTAAAATTTATATTATTATAAATTTTTTAATGTTTTTCTAATTTTTTAAAAATATTTTTTCTAATGTTTTTCTAAATTTTATATTATTATAAATTTTCTAATATTTTTCTAATGTTTTTAAAATTTGTTTTCTAAAATTTATATTATTATAAATTTTCTAACATTTTTCTAATGTTTTTTCTAAATTTTTTTTCTAAAATTTATATTAAATTATAAATTTTCTAATGTTTTTGTAATTTTTTTCTAAATTTTATATTAAATTCTAAATTTTTTAATGTTTTTGCAATTTTTTAAAAAATTGTTTTCTAAATTTTATATTAAATTATAAATTTTTAAATATTTTTTCTAATGTTTTTCTAAATTTATTTTTTAATATTTTTAAAAATATTTTTCTAAATTTTATATTAAATTATAAATTCTCTAATATTTTTGTAATGTTTTTTCTAAATTTGTTTTCTAAATTTTCTAATTTTTTGTAATAAGTTTTTCTAAATTTTCTTCTTCTTTTTTAATGTTTTTTCTAAATTTTATATTAAATTATAAATTTTCTAATGATTTTGTATTGTTTTTTCTAAATTTTCTAATATTTATTTAATGTTTTTAAATTATTTTTTCTAAATATTATATTAAATTATAAATTCTCTAATGTTTTTGTAATATTTTTTCTAAATTTGTTTTATAATGTTTTTCCTAAATTTTATATTATAAATTTTCTACTATTTTCCTAATGTTTTCTAAAATTGTTTTCTAATGTTTTCTATATAATATTTTTCTGTTTTCTTAATTAATATAAATAAATAATAAAAATAAAATTAACATTTAGATATGCTTTCAAAATCATTAAAAACGTAAATAACATTCAAATATGCTTTAAAAATATTTTAATAATGCATTGAAAACATTAAAATCTACTTTGATAACATTAAAAAATACTTTAAAAATATTGAAAACATTAAATTATTAATATTTTGACATACTCGATGATTAGAATTAGAACGAAAGTGACAGGATGATGCTGACGGAGGTAGCACAAATCACATGTTCGCCCAAATGCTCAAAATGAACAGTACTCGCTGTGAAAATGAATTGGGAGAAGTTGGAAAAGCATTTTTAACCGCCAAAATTCCATGCGCTATATGTTTGCGCAAACATATGTTCGCACGAACATGCCATAATATGTTCGTACGAACATGTGTGTCTTATATGTTCGTGCAAACATATCAGTGAGGTTTGTGCAAATGGTCAATGTTTTGAATTCCAAAAATTTTGTATCTTTTCTAAGTTTGTTTGTCCCACTAAAGTGGAACCCATTATTGTGGGTTCACCGATAGATTTGGGACACACAGATTTGGGAGAATTTTTGATAATCTACAAAAAGCCTATAGAGAGATCACCTTTGGTATCTACTTTGATTCAATCAAGGTTGGTAAGCGTAGCTTTGCACCCAACTTCGATACAGTCATCTAAACTCATCATGATAGTGGCACAACACTTTGTTCCCTAGGAAAGGGTGGTGAAGCGCATGACAAGAGAAGTTGTACTCAACCCCAACAACATTGAAAGGGTCTTTCAACTCTTGAGGGTAGATCAATTCATCAGACTCTCTTATGAGGAAGTTGAGAGGTGGTATAGGGAACACATAAAGGAGGCGGCAGGTATCATCCAATCCTCCTATCTCATTGAGAAGACTCCTCTAGGGAGGATAATAGGAAAGGTGGACATGACTAGGGGATACATGAAGGAGGATATTGGCTACTCTATTATTCTTTTGAGTAGGGTCATGGGTCTACTAGTAGTTGGGCATCTCAACATTTTCATGGTCAATTTCATTGAGACAATCAAGATGGCAAAGATACCACTTGACTAGGCCACCACATTAAGTGAAAACTTGTGTGAACAATTGGTGATAGTCAAGGATAAGAAAAAGTTTTACATGACTTCCTACATGGTATATCTGCTAGCAATGAGGGCAACAAATTATCCTAAACTATACAAGAGAGGCAACATGTAGGATCCAAATGCCTGGCCTTACATTGTCTACCCTTAGTTGGTGAGCAAGAAGCTCTTGAGATAGAGCAAAGAATACATGATCATGAATGATACATTTATCTTTGCTATCATTTAATTTATTGAGGGGGATTATGCAAAAATATTATCTAATGATGCAATTGCATAGATAACATCTTTTAGGGCCTACTACATCTAGTTTAAAACATTCACATATTTATGGGTAGCTGGTGCCATTGTCAACCTGAAGAAGCTCCCTAGATATTTGAGTGATAGACATGTTTTATTGGAGATTGTATAGTAGATTGAATTTGCATATGATAGGGTCAGGAGGAAAAGAAGACCATGTTGGACATGGCCCCTCGTCATAGGACCATATCAAGTAAAGTGGAAGCAAGATATTTTATATTTTGAGTGGGAGTGGGAACATTATCCCCTTGAGGAGTACAATGCTCCTAGGCCCTATTTTGATAATATTGGCAAAGTAGAGAGTTTGGCTGGCAGAGAATTCCACCATGAGGAGGCCATTGAAGACCACTGAATGAATGCAATAAATGATTACAATGTTTGTATTAGGGAAAATCATAGGATGAATTTGTATTTGGCAGAGAAGGCTCTCAAAATAAGCATTCTAGAAGATATATTGCAGCAAGATTCTAGGGAGCTACAAGACACTTGTTCAACTTAGACAAGATTGGAGAGAGACCGATAGTGAACACTGAGGTTGACAGGGAGGAGGGAAATGATATTAATCATTAGGCAAGGCATATAATTAGAATGGCAAAGGATTGGATCAAGAAACCATTTCAACTTGATCCAATACCTGATACCATGATATTTCATGCATAAGCCCACCTAGAGAAAGGTAGAGGAATGAAAGTTACAATTCCTACCTTCATAGCTAGTCTCCCATAAGGCTAGAAATAGTATACCAACTTGAACACCCAATTAGATACTATCACCCTTTAGAGAGGAAAGGAAAGGAGAAAATAAAGAGGACCTCCTCTCAAAGGGCTAAAATAGAAGAAGGTGAAGCATAAGCACCTCCTCAGTAGTAGGAAATAGATGTGCAAGGGTCATAGGATACTAGGGCTTCTCAAGACCAACTTGACCCTTAATTTCCTCCATTTGTGCCTGGCCAGTCTGAAGAGGAAGAAATATAATAGATCTCTATCCCTACTCCACAAATAGAGCTAGCATCCCCTTTAGCCTCCATGAAACAAAAAAGAATTAAGATCCTTATGAAGAAGAGTCAAAGGGTGAGTAAAAGAATGGTGCCTTGCCCATCTATCCTCAAAACCATTTCCAAGGGAGAAGAGGAGGAAGAGGAGGAAGACGAAGAGGAACATGTGCCTTTGCAAGGAAGAACCTTCCTAGCTAGAGCCATAGAATAATAGAGGAGAAGAAGTTCCACAATAACATTGCCATCCACCCCAGAAGAACACTTGGAAGTCTCTTCTTCAGAAGATGATGTACAACAATGGGTGGATGAGCAGAGTGAAGAGGGTGATGACATATTCAAAATGTTAGATTTTGATTTTATGCCCATGGGAACAAAATTATTTTGGGATAAGATCAGGGATAACCCTACTAATGAATGCCAACATGAAGACTAGATGCAAATGCCACCAGATTCATAGGGTCCCGATCTCACTCCCCCATCTCCACCACAAGTCACGGTGGTAGATAAAGGCTTAGTTACTTCTTTGCCCCAAATTTTAGAAGAAGAATAGGTTCAAAAGGAACCTTCACAAGAGGAGGAACCACAAAAAATGGTGACCAATGAAGTGTTGAAGGAGGGAAAAATGGTAGAATATTCTTGACCAGCTTCCCAAGAGACTATTGTAGAAGAAGATCCCTCGGAAAGGGAAACAACTCCAAGGAGGAGTGAAAAGGGAAAGGAGGTAGTAGAACATACTCCTTCATCCTTGAGAGGCAGGTCTTTAGTTGAGCATATCCCAAGATGGCTTAGGAAAGAAATAATGAGGAGCACTAAACCTCAATTCTGTGCTAATGATGAAGACATTTTTGAGTTGGCTGAAATCTTGAACAAACCTGAATCCCTAGCACATGGAGCGAGACCATTGGAATTTTTGAACAATACCTAGGATTAGGATTTGTTTTTCCAAGTGGCTATCCCTCCTAATGATATAGATATAGAAATCCTTGGTCCTCAAGACTATCAAATCAAAGAGGCCATGCTTGGGAGGCCCACATGGGATATAACTAGATTAATGGTAACCATGGGGATCAAAGAAGTTTTTAGGAATATGGAATAGGAAGAGGTCAAACTCTAAACACTTCAAAGGAAAAACAAGATCCTAAGAGGATATTTAGCCAAAGTGGTTAGTCCTCTAGATCCTGAGCACCTCGAGGAGACCTTGAACAGTGTACTCAGAGAAGGGGGAGTTGTGTATGTAGACCCATTTTTGAAAGCCTATCAATAATGGTGGGAAAGTTTTGAAGAGAAAGGAATTTTGATAATCAAGGAGAACCTAAAGTTACTGCATGCTACACAAGAGAATGTGAATAAAATGGTGGCAATTTTGAAGTAGGATTTTAGCATATTAGATGAAGTCAGGGCCTAGAGCAAGGACTTAAAGTTTTACAAACAATGAATAGGCAAATATATAGATTTTTGATAGATGTTTATACAATGGAAGAATTAGATTTGATTTATGATTGGATAGAGAAAATTGTGAATAGTAATAAAGTAATGGAAACATTACATGTGGAGATCCAGCGGCTTAAGGACGAAGCCTGAGAGAAAATTTTGGAAGCACAAAGGCATTACAAAAATCCATGCTTAGAGATTTTTGAAGATGAGGAATGGGAGAAGTTTCTTCCTATAGAGGTATTAGTGGAGAGTTTCAAGAAGATTTTTGAGGAAGCTGCTAATGATGAAGATATCTGGTAGGCTTTCAAAACTAAAGAAGCTTTATTAGAATTGGATACCAAACATAGGGATCTTGCTGGGACTCGAATTGAGGTAGACGATTATAAAAAGAAGGTCAAGGATAAATATGGGGTTCTAGATTTACTAGATGCAACCAAAATTACTAAGATTATAAAGAAATTCAAGGGAAAACACCCAAACATAGGTTTGGGATGAAGGGGAACAAAACCCAGAAGCTAGAATTTCAACTTTGACATTTAGTAAAATTTTGAGATTTTGGACTATTTTGAGTTGCACATGTTTACAAGTGGATAGGTCTGTAGGTGTATAGGTCCATAGGTGTGCAGGTTTCTTTTTCCAAGAGGTGCATCGACAGTTAACTGCTAGTTCCAAAAATAAAGCTTTCCATGCATCAAAACACATTTTGGCGATAGTTTAACTCTGACAAACACCCAATGAAGGATCAACTTCCATTTTTAGCACTTCTAGAAACTTCCACTTCCACTAAAGGCTTTCTCATTCTTTATCCTCTCATAATTCTTTTTTTTTAACATGTAAAGGTTCATGCATCCAATTAATGAATTAAAAATGGATGAATTCTTGCTTAGCACCAGTTAGATTGTTAGTTTGTATATAATTTTTTAAAAATTAAATTAAAAGCATTTTATTGATGAAGATATCTCTCACTCTCAACATAAATTGAGGAGATAATTTCTTATAAATACTCCATTGTAATATGTAATTGGGGCCATCGTTATTTTGCAATAAAATTATGCTTTTGGTGCTTGCATTTGGAGTGTAGAAATTATTGCCTAATTGTGTCATTGTTTTGTGAGTTCATGTTCATGGAATTGTGATTGACCCAAAAGTTTATTGCTTTGTTTCTAGTTGTGTGATCTTTTTTAGTTCTAGTGTTTTCTATAGTTTTATGAATTCCACTGATGTATCTAGCTCAAGAAGAAATCATCAAATTGTGCCTACCGACTCTTTGTCTCGCATGAGTGCACCTTTCGTGGCCTTACGATTTGATGAAAAGTGAAACATCATATGATTACTAAAGTTTCTCACTGATGATTGCATTAGTGGAATTAAGGAAGCACTAGTCCTACTTTCATTAGTTACCTATCAATTTCTTTGAAAGCTTAACTCATAGACATTTTGTTTTTGTAGCTTATGTCTATTAGGAATTTAACTTTCATGTTATTTTCTTTAAAGTTATTGTTAGTTACTTTTCTCACCCCTTGTTAAATTAGGAATTGATATTGTTGCATTGTTAGATTGCATTCATCATAAGAAAAAAAAATACCAAAAGACATCTCTTTTGTGGTTAATTTTGAAATAGCAAGCATATTGATCATTTGATCCAAAATTGGTTTGAACTAGCAAAGGCCTCCTCATGAACAAACACATTTGTCTTCAACTAAGTGGATTTTGGTAGGTCACAAGATGACCTAGAAACTTGGAGTTGATCCTTGGATTAGCTTTTCAAGAGAGGAGTTCAAAATGATTCTTGCCATTAAGCATTGTGCAAAATGATAGCTCAACAGAAGTGGTGCTAGAAGGAGGGCTGCACTTTTAATTATTGGAAAAATGTGGAAAATTTGCCAAATTTTCAAACTTCTATAGTTTTTTCAAAATTCTATGCTTTCTACAAGTTCTAATTTTTTTTTGTGATTTTAAGAAATTTAGGTGCGCAAGTGCGTAGGTCTGCAGGTACACATATATGTAGATTCGTAGCTATGTAGGTGTGTAGGTGTGCAAAACTCTATGGTGTGCAAAGTTTAGTGGTGTCAGAAAGTGTACTTCTATAGAGGTGCACTTTTTCTAGAATTAATGCAAATTGAAGGGTTCTAATCTAGGATCCCCATTTTGGTGAGCTTTAAGGTCTTCACCAAGTGCACATGAGTTTCTTGAGCTTACCCACTTCCACAAACCACCCAGTGATAAAGGAAGACCCTAAATTCAACCACTTCCATTTGAAATTTCATCATCTTCTTCAACTCCACCTCCACTCCAACCACCTGGTGGACCACCACATACTCTAATAGTTCCACCGCAACAACCACCTTTTGGTCTGCCAAACCCTAATGGCCTTTTTCACAAATGTTGTAGACTCACCAATAAACTTGAGAGGTACACTCCATGGCTTCCCCAAAAATCCTAAGAAGTTTTTCCCAAGGTTCATTTATGGTGAGACATGAACTACTAAAGATCACATCAAGGTATTCAAAGAAATTTGAAACTGAAAGAAGGTTACTAATGAGGATGCGGTTCTTTGTTTATTCCCCTACTCTTTGGGGGAAATTGCCTTTAATTGTATGCTATTTTGCCACCTAGATGTATTGGAGATTGGGATACTTTCAAAAAATTATTCCTGGAACAATTCAAAACATTCATCAACCCAGCTATGATACATTAGCAATTCATATCAATCAAAAGGGAACTAGCTAAGACAGTTTCTCACTTTAACCATCACTTTCATATGTCATATAGAAAGCTAGAGATGCTATACACTATACCAATTGAAGCCACTATTCAAATTTATTTGAATGCTATGGATCATCTTAATGCTATTTTTTTAGAAGACTTCCTGCAACAAATATCGACACATTGGATAAAGTCTTCATAGAGGCAATTACCTTCACTAAGCAAGCTAATCCTAACAGAGGAGGATTAATGCTTCCAGCTCCAACTATCACAATGATGCCAACATACCCTTTCAAAGTACCCATGATTCCTAGTCAATACATACCTATGAATCTAGTTCCATTACAATAGGCACCCACTCTAATGTATCTAAGATATGAACCTCTGAAAGTTGCCTTCTTTGAGCAAAAGTCAACAATGCCCACTGAGGTAGACAATAGTTTTGTTTCCAAATTCGGTCAGATGAAAATGACTATGTCCCAAATGAATAATGATCTAAATTTTCTAAGGTTGTCACTAGGACAAAACAAAAATTTCCAAAGGAACAACGCTAGTCCTTACAATAACAATTATGGCTAGAATATAACAAGAACTTTAGCAGAAACAATGACAATAATGCAAGAAATAGCAATGGGGGGAGAAATTTCAATCCTCCTAATCATAATAATGGCTTCCAAAGATAGTGGAACACTTGGAAAAATTATGGAAGCATTCCTACCAACAACAACAATAATAATGTTCAATATGCAAATGTTAATCATTATGACAATAGTCAGAATACATCCAGCAATAATGGTTCATACTATAATGAGAATCAAGAGATGACTCAAAACTCACAAGTGAATGAAAATTCTCCTCCTATACAATTTAATGCTACGCTACTAGAATCCTATGATTCTACACAAAATGTATAGGTAGAACAACCAACTAGTGAAGAGTTCTCTTTTTCATTCAGTTAGGAACATGACCTTTAGTATGAAGAGATGTTTTCTTTTTGCAATGACAATCAAAATACATATAATCTAAGAAATAGAAAGGAACCTTTGATGGATGGAATCCCTCCAATTTTACAACCACTTCCTCCTAATCTAAGAGCGAGTAACAATCTAGCACTAGTTAGGCCACCATATGGAGGACAACAGAATCAGAATCAAGGGAATGTACCAACAATATTGAAACATCCTTCTTGGTCTACCAAAAAGTATAGTGTTGTAGAGGATTTGAAATGAACCAAAGAAAATATGTCCATATTTGACATGTTGCAAAATTGTCCACAAAAGTGAGAAGTGCTCATGAAGACTCTAGATCATACAAAGGTGTCTCACAATATGAATATTGTCCCTCAAAAGATAGTGTCTCAACAAGTAAATGCTATAGAAGCAATGCCCACTATGTTTAAAGATAAGGTTGAAGTACCCCCATTTTTTTTTAGCATTAAGATATATGGAAATAATCTCCACAATTGCTTGATTGATTTGGAAGCCTCATGTAATGTCATGCCACTATCAATAGTGCAAAGGTTAGGAGTAAGTCCTCAACCTTCCAATCAGATACTGATATAGTTGGACAAAATGGAGGTGAAAGTCATCAGCATATTGAAAGACATTTAGATATAGTTGACAGTCAATCCCCAGATTCAAGATGTCATTAACATAAATGTGGTTGACATTCCATAGATGTATGGGTTGCTCCTGAGTAGAGAATGGAAAAAATGCCTAAGAGGATGGTTTTCTATAGATTTCACTCAGCTATGGTTACCATGGAAGGGATTGAACAATCAAATCAAAATAGATGCAGAACCAAAATTGAAAATGATGATCATAGAATACAATGCTATGAATGATGTGGCATTCCTCCAATAAAATTTGGGCTCATACAATGTGATTGCATTTGATACGATTGCCACCAAAAAATCAAGCAATCAGGGTGAATAACTCAAGATATCGATCCCAAAGGACTAGATCATGACACAATTTATAGATAGTATGGTGACTAATTTGCAATTCTTGGGAGAAGAAGCCAATCCTAGTATTTTACTCCTCCTAGGATTTTGTCTATTACACAAGGTTAGTCACTCTAAATTTGAATGCTCATCATGCCGAGAAGTAGTCATAAAGGTGTTAACACATATGATGCAAGAAAAGGATAACCAAATTCCAAAAAATGGACCCATGGGAAATCAAAGTCATATAAACTCAACTGAGTCAGTAGAGAAGATTGAAGAAGAAATTGAAGATTTAAATTTATCATACAGTGATACCTCTTTAGATGGTGGAGGTTTGTCTTCTCCTCCTTGGAGGATGATCAAGATTTATAGAAGAAGATAGTATGTGAAAGGCAAAGGGTGGAATTTTGTCATCATTCATCCTGAACCAAAAATAGATGAGATTAAAGAATTGATGGAGGAGATTCAAGACAAACAAGAAAAACATACATTTCCTCTATCAACATGTTACAAAAGGGAATCATCAAGTCCACCCTATGATAAGTTGCAATAAGTTCCCAAGAAACAATCTTTTAACTCTCAAGTGAAAGAGAAGTTAAGAATGAACAAACACAAGGTTAGAAAGCCCAAGGAAGATCCAATTTGGACACTTCACTTCGATGGTTCCAGATGCAAATTAGGAGCCAACACAAGTATAGAATTAGTTAATGCAAAAGGTAAGTCTTTTTATGCAGCATATCAATTATAGTTTAGATATACTAATAATGCTATAGAATATGAAGTGTTGGTCTAAGGACTTCTCTTTGCACTCAAAAAAGGAGTCACAACTCTCATAATCAAAGGAGATTTTTAGTTTCTTATTTAGCAAGTAAAATTTTTATACTCTTGCAATGAAAAAAGGTTACTTTCTTACAAGAAGAGAGTATGGGATTTACTAGATGATTTTAAATATTTAAACATAAGGTCCATTCCAAGGAGGAAGAACATGGTGGAAAATGCTCTTGCTATTTCAAAAAGTGCACTACAACCAGTTGAAAGAATGAAATTTAATTTTTTTTGAATAGATTTGGTTGCTACTACATCTATTCTAGACAATATTACAAACTTTCAACTCTTTCAGGATGATCAACATGTACTTGAATTTATCATGTGCAATGGTCACTTTAAAGGGCAAGAAACTGATGACAATCTAGATGAAAAACCTGAGGATGATGAGCTTGAAGATGAATATGGGATCCTAAATTTAAAGAATAACACTATTCCCAAGTGGATGGTTGAGTTAGAACACATTTTTGATCATGATGAATCAACACCTAATAAAAGAACAACCCAAGAAAAGGGGATTGAGGAGTGTCATCCATACAACTTAGGAATTGATGAAGATCCAAGAATGGTCTAGATAGGTAAAGTGTACAATGCAAAAGAAAGGGAAGATATGCTCAAATCACTTACTGAGTATAAAGATGTTATTTTTTGGAGCTATGGAGAACTAAAGACATATGATCTTGAGATTATAACCCATGAAATCCTGTTGAAACTAGATGCCAAGCCTTTTTGGAAAAAATAAAGACCTGTTAATCCTATCATTGAACCACTAATAATGAAAGAAGTTAAGAAGTTACAAGATGCCAAGATCATATTCCCCATCTACCATTCTACATGGGTGGATAATTTGGTTCCCATACAAAAGAAGACTGGAGAGATTTGCCTTTGTGTTGATTTTCATAACTTGAACAAGGCATCTCAAAAGGACAATTATCCTTTACCCTTACTTGTCGAGGTTCTACAAATTGTAAATGGTTCAAAAATGAAGTCTTTCCTAGATGGATATTTAGGATATAATCAAGTGATGGTTGATGAAGATGATCGACTAAAGATGGCTTTTACAACTAAATGGGGAACTTTTGCCTATAGGAGAATTCCTTTCAGACTAATTAACACAAGGGCTACATTTTAGTGAGCCATGGATGAAGCTTTTAAGGGATGGGTAAATAAGTCTATAGTCATCTACATGGATTATTTAACAATTTTTTCAAAAGATTAAAGCACTCACATCGCTAATTTGAGGTAGGTATTCAATAGATGTCGTAGGTATGACATATCCCTCAATCCCAAGAAATATTCATTTGGAGTAACTAAAGGAAAGCTCCTGGGTCATATCATTTCTAAAGCCATGATCTCTATTGATCTTGATAGAATCAAAGCTATTCTAAAGTTGTCACCTCCCCATAGTTAGAAGAAACTCAAGACTTTTTTTGGGAAGATAAATTTTGTGTAGAAATTCATACGAGGATTTGTAGAAATAGTTCATCCCCTCAATGATTTACTCAAAAAGGGGGCTAAGAGGAAAATGGTTCCAAAAATTAAAAATCATTTGAAGATATCAAAGTGGCCACTTCTATAGCTCTAGTTTTAGTAAGTCCTAATTTTGAGTTACCTTTTAAGATATATCCCTTTTCTTCAGAACACTCTTGTGCTCGAATCCTAACGCCAAAAAAGGGAAAAGAAGATGAAAGATCAATTTCTTTCATGAGTTTCCCTTTGAAGAATGCCAAGTTGAATTATTCAAACCTCGATAAAAAATCCTTTGCATTAATCAAAATGGTGAAGAAGTTCCATCATTACATACTACGAAGTAAGGTATATGCAATTGCACCTGATCCAATAGTAAAGATGCTTTTAATATAGAATGAACTTGGTGAAAGATGTAAAAAATAAATGGCCAGACTTCAAGAATTTGATCTAGAAATTTAGCCTATGAGATTAGTTAGAGGTCAAGGGTTATCAAAGATGATACCTAATAACAAGGATGAAAATGAAAAGGAATTTAAGTTTGACACTAAAACAAATGAAGATGATCACAATAAAATGATTGTATCTCAAGTTGATATTGGTCAAGGTGTGGTGATAGACATCTAGTATCAGGATATTGTTTATTATCTTCTACAGGACCAATGCCCCAGTTGGATGAATAGCTCACTATGTAGAGGACTCAAAATGAAGTGTGAGTCCTATATGCTACATGATAGAAAGTTGTACAAGAGAAATTATGAAGGGATCTATCTAAAATGCTTAGGCTGTGAGGAAGCAAAGGAAGTCCTAGAACATTTTCATGAAAAGTATGGTACAGGACATGGTTCAGTAGAAGCAACTACTCATATGATTTTAAGATCAGGTTATTTTTGGCCCATGATATTCAAAGACACTTTTGGGCATGTGCATTCTTGTCAAGTCTACCAAACTAGTGCTAACAGAGAAAGGCACTTTGTAATGCCTCTACAACTCATATATGAGGTACATCCTTTCACAAAGTGGGGACTATATTTTTTTTGTCTAGTTAACCCACCATCATCAAATAGACACACCTACATTCTTATGGCCACTAATTATTGTACAAGATGGAAAAAAGCAAAAACTTTCAAAAATTGTACTGCCAAGGTGGTGACATATTTCTCGAAGGAACACATTGTTACTAGGTTTGGGATGCCATTCACTCTAATGTGTGATAACAAGTCTACTTTCACATCGGTATTCTTGACCCAATGGACATTTGAAAATTAGTTCAAAATCAAGTTCTCTTCAAATTATTACCCACAAGGAAATAGGGTAGCAAAATTTATGAACAAGAACTTGATCACAGTAATAAGACGATTGTTAAAGGAAAAAATGCTCTGGGGACTTCTTCATACTTTCTTGTTTACAGACAAGAACCAGTGTTCTCACTTAACCTTAGAATTCCTATTTTGAAATTCATGAGCGAGTTTGCTAAAGATGCTGACAAAGTACAAATAAAATTGATGAATCTTTTAGAGATGGATGAAAAATGGATAGCTACATTGGAGCATATGGCTAAACATCAAGTTTCAATGCCTATGGAAATCCTTGGAGAAAAATCTTTTAGGCTCAGTTCCTTACAGGGGTAATTTATTCCCTTACCAGTAAATGGGCAATTTATAAAACATTATTCTGAGGCCTTAAGGCACACAAAATAAAATAAAATAAAATAAATAGTTAGATTCTATTTCTGCAACTAGTTAGGTTTTATTTCTGCAAGTGTGTTTATTTTTTGCAAATGTGTTTTCTTTCAGTTGTGTGTTTATTTTCAGTCGCATGTTTACTTTCAAAGTTGTGTCAATAGTAGGGGTAAGGTGCACTTGAGATATTTTACTAACCACTCTTTTGGTCCCAGCTTCAGAAAGAGGTATTTCTTTGTCAAAGCATTTGGACAATTGTGTGTCTCATACCAATAGAGCAATGGACATTACTTGCAAAAATAGGGAGACTTTCTGTCTTAAATTCATGGCTCTAAACCAACAAGTTCTCAACACTTTACAAATTAAAAAAAAATGATTGTTTTAGGTATTGTCAAATTGAGGTTGAAGATAGTAAGGAACAATTCAAACTCTAATTGGTTCAAATAAGAGGGATTTTCTTGAAGGGTTGCTAAGATTTTTGTTTGGTGTGAGAGTTTCGAAAAGTTCTAAAAGAGGAACACAAGGGATGTTCACGAAGGATCGAATCTAAGAAACAACATCAATGTCATGGCTACATAGTCTAAGAATAGTTAGGATACAAAATAAAGAAAAATTAAAAGAAAAGAATGGTGTTAAGACTAAAGGATTCTAAAAGATTTGAAATGGCAAAAGATATGTTTTGAAAACTAGGTATCTTGTTACAAAACATTGCTTCATCAAGTAGTGACTACATGGAGCGATTATTCAAAATTTTCTTGAAAGTTTTTTTTTTAAAGTGACACCCCACTAAGAGCCCTTGAACTGATTTTCTCATCTAGTCAAGCAAGCGATCGATAAAAACCTTCATGAAGATGCTTAATGAATGAGCCGAGAGGGGTGGAAGATTGCTTTCGAGTTTTTAGAAAACTTAAATAGAATACTTCCTAAGATATGGAAGGGAATGAATCAAAAATCAAACACTAAGCTTGTAGGTCTTGGATCCTAGAGTTTTAATTACAAGGTCATTCAAACTATACTCCAGGCATTTGGAGTTTAGTTGGTGTTTGACACACGTTGAAAGAATGTTTGCTGATGAAGAAATGCCTTTGTTATTCCTTCCTTTTTCTGGGGCTAGTTGTTGTGGTTCTACAATGCATGCCCCATTTCAATTAGGAAATGGGGACCTCATACTTTTTTTTCAAATTTGTACCAATTTTGAGGCCTTATGTCTATGTCTTGATGTCGAAGAGTTAGAAAAGTAAAAGGTGAAAAATAAAAAAATTCATAGAAGTAAAAATCTAAAAATCCAAAAAATAAAAAAGGATCTAAAAATTAAAAAAACTTAGAAAAGTCAAAAATAAAATTAAATAAGTGCGCACTTGCACACCTGACATGGTGCGCAGGAGCACATCCCACCCGTTGGTGATGCATAATTGCACACCTGCTTGGATGCACAGGGTTGCAATTGCACACCACCAAAGGGGGGTAACATTATATAAACCCTCACCTCCCCATTTTTTATCCTCATCATTTTGTTTTATTGTCTTCTGTATGCTATCTCCAAATTCCTCTTCACTGCATATGACCCTAGTTTCCTTTGTGCACACTTTCGCACCTCAACAGGTGCACATTTTCACCTTTGCACCCATTTGGAACCCCTCCACATACACTTCAAAAGATACATGAACAAAAAATGTCTATGCACACATGCACACCTCAGTAGGTGCACATTTTCACCTTTGTGCACCCTAATGTGACACATCACAACTATGCACCCACTGCTATGCACCCACGGCTATGTACACATAACTGCGCACCTTGTTTCCTAACCCTTAACCATTCCACATATGATAAAAATACAAAAAGAAAGGGGTGTGCGATGTACACCTACTTATACAACAAACCTGCCACTCTATAGGACTCCCTAAAGTGAGGTGCACACTTGCGCACCTAGACAGGTGCACTAGTGTGCACCTCCACAAAATTAAAAATCTTAAAAATTACAAAACATAGAGAATGAGGTGTGCAACTATGCACCTAGTCTGGTGTGCAGGCACACACCTTATATTTTAATTTTCTTTGATAAATAACGGGGGTATTGGATGTTTTTGCATATTTTAGGATATTAATAAGCCTTATTATGAAAAATTAATAAACGTATCTTCTTTGTGCAGATATAATGGTATCCTCATTTGTTAAGAAGATGGCCCCCAAGCCTATGGTTTTCAAATTCCAAGGGGTTCCATCCAAGTCAAGATTCCAAGATGACTACGTAGAGATAAAAGACACTAATTTGGGACACACAAACTTGGGAGAATTTTTGAGAATCTACAATAAGCCTATAGAGAGATCAGCTCTAGTATCTACTTTGATTTAATTAAATTTGGTAAGCACATCTTTGCACCCAACTTTTTTAGAGTCATCTAAACTCATCATGACACTGGCACAACACTTTGTTCTTAAGGAAAACATGGTGAAGAGCATGACAAGAGAATTTATACTGGACCTCTGACCCAACAACATTGAAAGGGTCTTTCATCTCTTGAGGGAAGATCAATTCGTTAGACTCTCTTATGAGGCAACTGAGAGGTGGTATAGGGAACACATAAAGGAGGAGTGAGGTATCATCAAATCCTCTTATTTGATTGAGAAAACTCCTCTAAGGAGGATAACGAGAAAGGTGGACATGACTAGGGGATACATGAAGGAGGAAATTGGCTACTCTATTATTCTTCTAAGTAGGGTCATAGGTCTACCAGTAGGTGGGCACCTCAATGTTTTCATGGTCAATTTCATTGAGACAATCAAGACAACAAAGATGCCACTTGACTAGCCCACCACATTAAGTGAAAACTTGTGCAAACAATTGGTAGAAGTCAAGGATAAGAAGAAGTTCTATATAACTTCCTAAATGGTATATTTGCTAATAGCGAGGGCAAAAAATTATCCTAGATTGTACAAGAGAAGCAACATGTAGGATCCCAATGCTTGGCCTCACATTTTCTACCCTCAGTTGGTGAGGAAGAAGCTCTCGGGATAGAGCAAAGAATACAAGATCATGAATGATGCATTTATCTTTGCTATCATTTGATTTATTGAGGGAGATTATGTGAAAAGATTATTTGATGATGCAATTGCACAAATAACATCTCTGGGGGCCTACTACATCTCGCTTAAAACATTCATGTATCTATGGGTAGTTGGTGCCACTATCAACCCAAAGAAGCTTCCTAGATATCCAAGTGATAGAGTGGTTTTGTGGGAGATTGCATGATAGATTGAATTTGCATATGACAGGGTCAGGAGGCAAGGAAAACCATGTTGGACATGGCCCCTAGTCATAGGACCATATCATGTAAAGAGGAATAAAGATATTTCATCTTTCGAGTGGGAGTGGGAATATTATCCCCTTGAGGAGTATGATTCTCCTAGCCCCTATTTTGATAATATTGGAAAAGTAGAGAGTCTAGTTGGAAGAGAATTCCACCATGAGGAGGCCACTAAAGACCACTAGATGAATGCAACAAATGACTAAGATGTCCATATTAGGGACTATTGTAAGATGACTTTGTATTTGGCAAAGAAGGCTCTCAAAATAAGCATTCTAGAGGAGATACTATAGCAAGATTCTGGGGAGCTACTGGACCCCCTATTCAACTTGGACAAGATTGGAGAGAGACCTATAATGAACATCAAGGTTGAAAGGGAGGAGGGCAATGATATTAATCATTAAGTGAGGCATGTAATCAGAATGACAAAGGATTGGATCAAGAAACCATTTCAACTTGATCTAATACCTGATACTATGATATTTCATGTCCAAGCCCATCTTGAGAAAGGTAGAGGAATGAAAGTTACAATTCCTAACTTCATAGCCCAATCTCCCATCAGGCCAGAAACAGTATACCAACTTGACTACCCAATTGGATACTATCACCCTTTAGAGATGAAAAGAAAAGGGAAAATAAAGGGGACCTCTCCTCAAATGGCTAAAATAGAAGAAGGTGAAGTGCAAGCACCTCCTCAGTAGTAGGAAATAGATGTGCAAGGGTCACACAACATTGGGGCTTCTCAAGACCATCACAACCCTCAATTGGCTCCATTTGTGCTTAGCTAGTCTAAAGAGGAAGATATCCAACATGTCTTTATCTCTCCTCCACAAGAAGATGAAATAGAAAAGGCTTAAGATCCATATGAAGAAGAGGCAAAAAGTGACTAAAAGAATGGTTCCTTGCTCATCTATCCTTGAAACCATTCTAGAGGGAGAAGAGGAGGAAGATGAAAAGGAACATGTGCCTTTGCAAGGAAGAACCTAGCTAGCCAGAGCCATAGAACAATAGAGGAGAAGAAGTTCCATAATAACACTACCATCTACCCCAGAGGAACCCTTGGAAGTCTCTTCTTCAAAAGATGAAGTACAACAATGGGTGGATGAGTAGAGTGAAGAGGGCAATGACATATTCAAAATGTTAGATTTTGATTTTATGCCTATGGGAATATAATTAGTTGGGTATAAGATCAGGGGTACCCCTATGGGTGAACCCCAATAAGAAGATTGGATGTAGATGCCATCAGATTCATAGGGTCCCGATCTTACTCCACCATCTCTACCACAAATCACGGTAGAATAAGGAAGGAAAAATGGTAGAATATTCTCGACTAACTTCCCAATACACTAAGGTACAAACTGCAGGGTCTACAGATATAGGGACTACAAAAGAAGAGCCCTCGTAAAGGGAAACAACTCCAAGGAGGAGTGAAAAGGGAAGAGAGGTTGCAAAACATACTCCTTTATCCTCGAGAGGTAGTTCTTTAGTTGAGCATATCACAAGATGGCTCAGGAAAGAAATAATGAGGAGTATTAAACTTCAACTCCATGCTGATGAGGAAGACATTTTTGAGTTGGCTAAAATCTTGAACAAACTTGAATCCTCACCACATGAAGTGAAACCATTAGCATTTGTCAATAATACCTAGGATGAGGTTTATTTTCCCAAGTGGCCATCCCTCCTGATGATATAGATATGGAAAGCCTTGGTCCTCAAGACTATCAAATCAAAGAGATCATGCTTGGGAGGCCCACATGGGATACAACCAGATTAATGGTAACCATGGGCATCAAAGAAATTTTTAGGAACATGGAACAAGAAGAGTTCAAACTCTAAACACTTTGAAGGAAAAAAGAGATCCTAAGAGGATATTTGGCCAAAGTTAGTTGGTCCTGTAGATCCCAAGTATCTTGAGGAGACCCTGAACACTATACTCAAAGAAGGGGGAGTTGTGCATGTACACCCATTTTTGAAAGCCTGTCAAAAATGGTGGGAAAGTTTTGAAGAGAAGGGCATTTTGATAATCTAGGAGAACCTGAAGTTACTACATGCTACACAAGAGAATGTGAATAAAATGGTGGTGATTTTGAAGTAGGATTTCAACATACTAGATGAAGTAAGGGCCTGGAGTAAGGACTTAAAAGTTTTGCAAACAATAAAGGGGCAACAATACATAATTTTGGTAGATGTTCATATAGTGGAAGAATTAGATTTGATTTATGATTTGATAGAGAAGATTGTAGACAGTAATAAAGTAATGCAAACATTACACATAGAGATCCACTAGCTCAAGGACTAAGCCCGAGAGTAAATTTTGGAAGCAGAGAGGCATTACAACGATGCATGCTTAGAGATTTTTGAAGATGAGGAATAGGAGAAGTTGCTGCCTAAAGAGGTAGTAGTGGAGATTTTCAAGAAGATTTTTGTGGAAGTTGCTAATGATGAAGATATCTGGTAGGCTTTCAAAACTGAAGAAGCCTTATTAGAATTGGATACCAAACTCAGGGATTTTGCTAAGACCTAAATTGAGGTAGAAAATTACAAATAGAAGGTCAAGGATAAATATGGGGCTCTAGATTTATTGGAAGCATCCAAAATTACTAAGATTATAGAGAAATTCAAGGGAAAACACCCATACATAGCTTTGGGATGAAGGGGAACAAAACTTAGAAGCCATAATTTCAATTTTGACACTGTAAAATTTTGAGATTTTGGACCATTTTGAGGTGTGTAGATCCATAGGTGTAGAGGTTCACTTTTCCAAGATCTGTGCCAATAGTTAACTGCTAGTTCCAAAAATAGAGCTTTCCATGCATTGGAAATGCATTTTGATGGCAATTCAACTTCGACAAACACCCAATGAAGGATCAGCTTCCATTTTTAGCACTTCCAGACACTTCCACTTCCACTGAAGGCTTTCTCATTCTTTCTCCTCTAATAATTATTTGTTTTTTAACATGTATAGGCTCATGTATCCAATTAATGAATAAAAAATGGATGGAGTCCTGCTTAGCAATAGTTAGATTGTTAGTTTGTATATAAGTAGTTTTTTTTATTAAATTAAAAGCATTTTATTGCATGAAGATATCTCTCACTCTCAACACAAATTGAGGAGATGATTTCTTATAAATACTCCATTGTAATATGTAATTAGGGCCACCATTATTTTGTAATAAAATTATTCTTTTGGTGCTCATATTTAGAGTGTAGTCATTCTTGGCTAAGTGTGTCATTGTTTCGTGAATTTATGTTCATGGAATTTTGATTGAGCCAAAAGTTTATTTCTTTTTTTGTGGTTGTGAAACCTTTTTTAGTTTCAGTGTTTTCTACAGTTTTACAAATTCTACTGATGTATCTAGCTTGAGAAGAAATCATCAAATTGTGTCTATATAACTCTGTCTCACATAAATGCACTTTCCATGGCTTTGCAATTTGATGAAGAGAAAAATATCATACAATTACTTAAGTTTCTCACCAATGATTGCATCAGTGGAATTAAGGAAGGGTTGCTCCTACTTTCATTGGTTACCTATCAATTTCTTTGAAAGCTTAACTCGCAAACATGTTGTTTCTATAGCTTATGTCCATTAGGAATTTTACTTTTATGTTATTTTCTTTAAAGTTCTTGTTATTTTCTTTCTAACCCTTTGTTAAATTATGAATTCATATAGTTGCATTGTTAGATTGCATTCATCATAAGAATACAGAATACTAGAAAACATATCTCTTTTGTGGTTAATTTTGAAACAACAAGCAGATTGATCATTTGATCCAAAATTGGTTTGAACCAACAAAGGCCTCCTCATGGACAAACACATTTATCTTCAACTAAGTAGATTCTAGTAGGTCACAAGATCACCCGAAACCTTTGAGTTGATCCTCGGATTAGCTTTTTAAGAGAGGAGTTCAAAAGGATTCCTATCATTAAGAATTGTGCAAAACAATAGCTCAGCAGCCACCTCCCATCTTCAGGTTGTCAAATTATCTCTAAATGATGCTACAAGAAATTTAGATACACTTAAACAAGGCTTGGAAAAGGAGCTTTTGAAATGGCAAGAAATAGGAAGATTTCAACATGTAGAAGGTTCTGGTATTTTTAAAATGAGCTCTTAAACAAATATAAGTGAAAATCAAGAATATATCACATTAATTGCTCATAATTACATAACCACAAACTCCATACTAGCCATCTTTGCATGATATGTGTGAAATAAAATCATAGCTCTTTAAGGATTGTCACATCACTTGAAGCAAAGGATGACAAGAAGTGTGAAAAAGTACAAGAAATATTTGAAAAGAATATAAGAATAAAATATAATAATTTTATGAATACATAAGCCAAAAAAACATGACATATCTTTTACCCCCTATCTTAATGTGTAAATTGGTCCCACAATTTCTTATGTGACAAGGCATAGATAAATGTGTGAAAAAAATTAACAAATAAATACCTCAGGTAGTGTAAAAACTTAAAAATTGGTTGAGGATATCTATTGTTGTCATCCATGGGTGGAGAATGATGAAGTGGATGGGTGAAAAGATAAGAAATGATGAGGTGGAATTTATTATAGAGAAATTACTTTCATGAAGAAAGTATTATTATGGGGTGAAAAGAACTTTTTAAAGAGAAGAACTTAAATGAGTAGAAGGCTCATTTCCAAAGTTGCAATAGATATATGCTTGATGGCAGAAGAGAACTTTTGTACGAACTCTTCTTTACTCTATTGTTTGTGATACAATTTCAACTATTGACCATTGACTAGTAACTTGAATCGAACATGATCAATAGTAGATAGTTCGACTGCTCCTTTTGGAAACATATTAATGATTTCATATGGTCCTAACCAATGAGTTTGAAACTTTCCTAGATTGTGTTGATACCTAGAATCATAAAGAACTACCCAATCTCCAAGAGCAAACCTTTTATCCTTGATAAACTTATCATGCCACTACTTCCTTTGGTGCTAGATGAGTTTAATATTATTCAATGCTGATTTGTGTCATTCATCAAGGCCATTTAAACTTAGAAGTTGGTCTTGATGGAAGGAGGTAATATCTATACCAAGCTCTAGAGTAGTCCTTAATGTCTTATGTTCAAAATCCATAAGTATTACATCTGACCTATGCTCAAAAGAAGTGAAACCTAATGTAGATTTCCAAGTGGTTCTATAAGCCTAGAGATATTCAAGAAGACATGTGGCCTAATGTTTCTTATGGAGTGCTACTGCTTTGGTAAGAATGACTTATAGCTTCCTATTGGTAACCTCTACTTGGCCATTAGCTTGTAGATGGTAGGGTGATGATTTACCATATTGAATGGTATATTCCTCCATTAAAGAAGCTATTAGGTTAGAGGTAAATTGAGCTCCTTGATTAGATGTCATCTCCCTAGGAACCCCAAATATTGTAAAAATAAATTCATAAAAGAATTTAGCAACATTTTTATCTGTTGGATGCTTCATAGGTTTTTCCTCTTCCCACTTTGTGACATAATCATTGCAAACTAGAATATAGGATTTTCCTTATGAAGAAGGTTGAATAGGACCTACAAAGTCAATCCCCCATTTATCAAAGGGTGCAAAAACTATTTGAGGCTACAGGGGCATCTCATCTAATTTAGTGGGTCACCCCATGCATTGGAATTTATCACATTCCTTAGTGTACCCATCTGCATCCTTCTGTAAGCTTGGCCAATAGTACCTAGTAGTTAATATTTTAAAGGTTGTTTGTTTAACTACAAAATGACCTCCATAGAGCTCATCATGACATGCCCTTAAGATATCATATGTTTTATCTTCCCTTTTTACACCTATGCATTACTTGATCAAGACTAATATAAAACATAAATCCATAAATCCAAGAATAGTTAAAGCTCTTTTTAGCTAGTAACTTCCTTTCTTTATAGAGAAGTGAACTAGTGTCTTTCCTATGGTTAGGTAATTAGCAATATCTGCACACTATGGACATGTGAAATTTGTTTTGTCTTGGTCCTCAAGAGCTATTTGTATCTAATTATAACCACTAAAACCATCCAAGAGATAAAAATATTTCTTACTAGCTATGTTGTCAAGAACTTGATCTATAAATGGCAATGAAAAGTGATATTTTTTAGTAGTTGAATTGAGTTCCTTGTAATCCACACAAACTCTCCATTTCCTTCCCTTCTTTCATACTATAATGAAGGGTGAGACCCATCAGCTATTAGATATGGGCTAGATAAAACCAACATTTAACAACTTTTGGAGCTCATTCTTAACTATATCCTTCAAGATAGGATTGAATCTCCTCTAAGGTTATCAAATAGGTATGAGTTCAAGACTAATGTAGATTTTGTGAGTGAAAAAATTAGGATCCAATCCTTTCATGCCCATAAAGTCCTAAGAAAATGTTTGTTGATTCTCCTATAGTAACTACACTACAGTGCAATTTTTTGATGGGGAGGTGATAAAGCATTGCTAACATTCAACTCTCTCCCTAGACCAACTTACATCTTAATGACCTTATCTAACCTAAATAGCTGAGAAATTAGAGAAGAGTTCACCTCATGAGATAATAATGTGTGAAGGAATTTGGAGGCTTTTGAATGTTTTGGTGTCTTCAAAGGTGGTAAAATGGTTTCTAAGATACAATTAGCTTGGGGACACAATTGAGACTCTACTCCATACTCATTCATGAGAATGGATGAAATTATCTCATCTTCTTCCCAAGTAGCTACAAATAGCTCTCTAGCTATCATCATTAACTGATGGATGGAATTGACCTTTGGATCATCATCACCCAATCTGGTAAGATAGTTGATCACCCCACAATAGTGGTTGAGAAGGGGAGTATAAAGTTAGGTTCTTAGTATGGATACCATTGGATATTTTCATCTTCCCAAATCGACAAGCTATATAGGCATCTATAGTAACTGACTATGGTTGGTCTAGAATTAAAGGATACCCACCCATGTTACCTTTGGCAAAAGGACAAAAAAGTCTACAAGATACTCCCAAGAATTTAACATGACTATGACATCTATTATATCCCAAATTTTGACCTAATTAAAATTATTATAGTCATTGAGTTGAATGGATTTTTCTTTCCTATTCATGTGAAAAGGGTAGTTAAATGTAACTGTTGTTTCTTATAAAATTAGAATTAATTAATTATTATGTATAACCATTTAATGATGATGTTCATTAACTGTTACTTGTCATATGTTGATGATAGTAGTTAGTAGTTTCTTGGTTTTAGAATTATGGTTATTAACTGATTTCTTTACAAATATCTATGTTAAATGTTAATATGGATTTATCTTGGGAAATTGTTATTATTGTAGAAAATGTTTCACGTGTGATTGCAAGAGCAAATGAAGGGGAGAAGCATTGCTTAATGAGATCTACATAATTGGGTACTACCTTAGTCCACTTATCTAATAAATAGGTATAACCTCTAACTATCTTGGTGAGGACCTAGCAACTTGCACAATGAGATACAATCATTAGACACACATGAGCTATTGAACAATCATTAAAACATTAAACATTTTAATTTAATCAAAGTACATACCTTTAATGGTTTATGTTGACCTTCTCATCACTTCAAATATATATATATATATATATATATATATATATATATATATATATATATATATATATATATATATATATATATATATATATATATATATATATATATATATATATATATATATATATATGACATATACCTAAATATGTGTATGCCTTGAGAAGATGTGGAGATAAAATAATCTTCCAAAGTGATAAGTGTGATTAGATATACATACCATAGTAGGTACAACTTTGGGCATAGAATAATATGATGCCACCTTTATAAATAATATACATATATGAAAAAATGTATATATAAATATAAGTTATAATTTATTCATTTTGATTAAGTCACCTTCAAATTGTTCCACATAATTATCTATATTTATAAGAGGTGAGAATGTACACTTGGCATCTTTTATTAGTAATTCAAGAAGATTGGTTTATATTATTTTTATATCTCACCAGAGAGTCATAGCTTCTTAGAAGCCTTTATATTTCCTTCAAATTTCTTCTTTATATACAAGTTAGGAGTTATGCATATCTTTTCTCTCTTGTTATTCTTTCATCTTTATTGTTGTGAATGTTGGAGGATAATTGTAATAATTATTTGTTTGAGCTCTACAAATTGGAATATGCATGTCAAGAATAGCTAGTTGTATAGAGTCAAGCCAAGCCCCATGTCTTCCTGATCAAATTATGTAGTCATCCATTTCAGTTCGTAAATGTTATATATTTGCATTCAATAGTACAATAGTAAGAAATGTGTCATTGAATTCCATGTATCATTATTGAAATTGATATATCGAATAGAATATTCATTGAGTCCATCCTTCCCATGTTAAGTTGAAATCAATTATATGCTATGTTCAAATGTCTCTTGTTACAGTCATATTCTAGAATCAAACTACTTCTTTTAAGTCCTTAAACAGAGGTTCTTGGGTCATAAAACTATATTATGACAATACTAAAATTATATTTTTCTTTACACTAGCCAAGGTTCAACAAAAGAGTTGAATTACTTTAGACAATTGGCACCTAAGACTCACCTAGTTGGATGGACAAGAAAGAGGGTGAAGAGGTGAGAGAAAATTTTCAAGAATAAGAAAACCAAAATTAGAAGCAATTCAATGAATTTATTTCATTTAAGAAGAACTATTAAAGAGCTCATGCATGTCCTCTTAATCTATTCTATTTTCAAGTCAAGAAATAGTGATTGGGTAATAGAAACCCATCCAAAAATCTTGGCCAAGGTCATTAAAGGCATTCTTGCATTCTAAATGATCACATGATGTCGGTAGTGCTAGTTATTCAGACATGTCCATCCATAACTATGTGGACATTCTAAACATCAATATTTCTTGGATGGCTGAACTAGTAGTGCCCCAAGCCTAGACCTGGGGTAGGGAAGACCTTTCTTTTCAAAATATTATGTGGGGATGGATATGGTCCATGATTGGTAGGTTAAGCTGAAGCCAATGCTTCTCTTCTTATTTGGTAGTCGAGGCTTGCACAACCAAATCAAGACTCTTCGAGTACTTTTGTATATTTTATCTACTCTCTCAATGTGTTTACTTTACTTTGAATCTTAGTATAAATAGTAATTATTTACTTTATTTTTATATAAAAATCTTAGAAAGCAATTAATGCAGTTGGTAGTTAATTTAGTTGAAAGTTATTTAAGTTAATATCTCATGAAATGGATTTTTAAGATGTCATGCTCGATAGTTTAGTTGAAATGTTACTTTCATATTTAATTGAAAGAAGATAATAGTTTCTTTCTTTTTAGTTAACAAAATTCATTTGTCAAAACATCTTCTATCATCCCATCTAGCTTGATAGTTGCAAGCTAAAGTATGGTTGGATGATATGTAGTTGAGATAATATCTCTTTTGTCATGACATTTATGGATGATCCTAGGTGAAATAAATAATTTTGGACTTGTATTCCATGAATGGAGAAAATAACCATAGTACTGCTAGGTTCAAAATATTTGGATATAGTTAGCTTTTCCAACATCAAATCAGATAATTGTCCCAAGACATTAATAGTTTTTAGATCCTTCTTCTTTCTTCCAGACTATTTGATACATGCTTTCTTGATGGCTTTAGTATAAATAGGAACTTACTTAATAGCATCAAGTAATGACATTTTTATTGTCTTCTTCTTCATTTGATTAAGAAAAACAATTGCTACTTGGTTTTCTATAGGCTGGCCTTGTTCTACCAACCTATGAGGAAAAGAGGGGCTCTTTGGCTATAGGAGAGGTTTGTTGGATTGACACTTCCACTTGTTTAGCCAAAGAATATTCAACTTCAATTATTATAGGCATTTATGATGAAGGAAGAGTAGTGTCTCACCTTAAGTGGATATCATTCAAGGAAATAGCATAGCTTTGCTATTGTGTCAGTTTTTTGGTGTTTTGGGGATTAGGATAAGAATGAACTAGCAGCTAAGTCTTCTTAGGGGGAGTATTAGTGGTTGTAAGAGGAGGCATTAGAGCCTATTATTGAGGTGGTGGCATTAAGGATTCCTAACTAGGTTGGTTATTCAAATTCTAAGGTTGTTGCCACCCTTGCTAAGGTTGTTGTCAACCTTGCTAGGGTTGTTGCCAAACTTTTTGAGGTTGTTGCCAACCTTGCTGGGGCTGCTGTCAATTATTATACCCACTAAAACTAGTATTCTAATGATTTCTACATTGACTATTACTATTATAATTTTGGAAAGGATCTTATGGCATACATGGTCTTTGAGCCCATAGCCTTTGTTGAGCAATATACAGCACCTCTCCATTTTCATCAATGAATTTAAACTCAATAGACATTGGCTGTGACTCTAGGCTTGCAAAAGAATTGCATCTGTAGTTCCTTTTCTTCTCTCTACAATGTGGATAGTATTTTGCTAACATGACATTAACTTCATCCTTCTTCCTTCTTTCCTGCAAGGTGTCCAATTATGTAGCTACATCATTAATGATGTCTTATTTGAAAGTGGGAACAAGATTGGATATCTCCATCTTATATACTCCTAAACCACCATTAGACTTATGTGGTAGGTCTCTAAGTCCCCTACCTTTCTTCATAGTAGTCCTTGAATAATTTAGACATATGTTCTTTATGTCGACCCAATTTTTTAGAGTAATGTCTCCTCCCACCATAAGGTCTAAGGCCTCAATACTTTCGTCAGTTAAACCTTTCAAAAAAAGATGCTTTTGTGATTCCTCATTCAAATGGTGATGTGTATTATGCTATAGGTTGAACATGAACCTTGAGACATAATCCTCCAAGGTTTCATCTTCCTTTTGAAAACTTCTAAAAATGTCATCCCATTTCAAATCTTGACCCCTACAATATTCTTTGTACTTTGAAAGAAATAGATTGCTCATTACAGGCCAATCTACTATAGCATTGGCACCCAACTCCATGAACTATCTTATACTAGCTTCCTTTAGAGTATATGGAAATAACTTTATCTTGTGGGCATCAATTTTATAGTCATAGCTCCTACAAAGGATATCAAACTCAAAGAGGAATGTCTCAGTGTCTTCTGTGATGAGGCCATAGAATTTAGGTAATGCAATGACATGTATTTTCTTCAAATTTTGGTTACCTTACTAAGTAGGAATAGGACAAGGAAATGTAGCATGAAATTGAGGCTAAGACATTCTTGGAGGAGGACCTGGCAGTGATGTTTGATAGATAACAAGGGTAGTTGGGTTGTCTTAATACTCTGGGTTATCAAAAAGGTTATTCAAATGGAATGATTCTTCAGAGGATAGAGGTGAAGGAAATTGTTCATATGCATCAACGAATGCATTCTCAAATGGTTCTTCTTCTTTTATGTTATCAACTTGGGGTTCCTTAGGTTCTGGGTTAAAATCCTCAAATGGTTCACCCTGAATAATGCGAGGAAAGAATCTCCCAAAATGGTCTCTTCTTCTATGCATACAAAATAATGTAGGATTTAAATTAACATAATGACTTTAGGGTTGAACTAGATTGACACCATCCCCATCAATGACATCAAACATGATTGGCCAATATAATAACTTAGTAATGAAGGATTAGACACCCTTTCATAATAATTCTATGGTTAAATAACATCATATATCTTACTCAAAATAACAAATTGAACTCATTTGATTTATCAATCTAGGAGCATTAACTTGAAATGGTAACTACAAAGTATATTCTCTAGTTTATCTTTAAAGTCATTCCAACTAAAATAAAGATGATTTCTAAAGGAAATCTATAAGGCCCCTTCTCTAGTATCCTATTATAAATCTTAATATCATGAATATAATTAGATATAGGAAGAGTAAGGAGATGAGATGTCACATTTTTGTCTCTCGCATATAGAATGTGAACTATATAGTGTTATTGTATGCCTTATGATAAACTATGATAAGTAGGTTCCAAAATTTAGGTGTGGCATGATTGGAATTCTCCTTATTAATATTGAACCTAAGATTTTATTAGGACTAATATACATTTTAGTTTTTGTTGTGTTAGGTGTCATATTCAGAATTACATTAGGTTGATAAGCTAAGACCTATGGAATAAAGGCTCTAGATGTCATGACCTAGAAACTATGTTGATGGTTTAATAATATAGTATGGGCTATTAGGATAATTGAATTCTAGAAAGATAAATAAACATGCACTTTTGTGAATATTTCTAATAATCATAGATGAAAATTATTATCAAAATTGGATAAGGGTCTACGCGGTGGAACTCAATATGATGTAATGTAATGAGTTAGTTATTGTGTAAGTAGTACTAGGTGGATATGTTGATACTCACAAAGATGGATTTTATGGCCCAATAAAATTTAATAGATTTATTCTATGATATATTTTGAAACTATGAGACATGACTATGCAAACATCTTGTTTACCTGACAAAATTGATACACCTTATAATGTACTATCTCATAATGATAATGGGATACCATTAGCAATCAAATTATATTTAAGTGAATTAAAGGATATTAGTTGTGATGTTTATATTTTGACAATTTTGACCTAAAATATATGTTTAAACTAATTTTCATATTGAATGACTTAACAGTATAGACTCAACATTTCATCATTATAATAGGAAATGAATCATGATGTGGTTTAGAATGATAGTTGATCACTTGATTAGATATTGATGTCAATATGTAGATTCTAATATTTTAATGCTTTAAATGCTTTCTATAAAAATGATTAGAAAATGAAAATTGATTATGATGTTAAGGTGAATTATTTAATATGAAATTTTCATGCAATTATATACATGCATTTTATATGATTTTTTTTCCATTGGGATACTAATTTTTAGTTAGTGTGCAGGCAATTGAACCATGGAATTATTTGGGAGAAACAAGGTCCAAACTTATGTGAGCACAGTTTAGCCAAGGAAAATCTTGGAAGATTCAAAAGCCTCATTGTGATGTGTTTTATTTTGTAAATGTAAGCTCGCATGTCTATGGTGAATTTAAATTCATGAGTAAATAGGGACATGTCATTGTGATTGGTAATGTGTTTTAATGTGTCACTTAACACTTGTAGTTGTTTATGTGTTGATGACATGTCACCTAGGGTTATAGTAATGGTTATACTTAACGTTAAACTAATTAACTTTCATATGATTAAGTGAAATTCACTTAGAGAAAGGATAGGATGGGTCACCATCAAGGGAAATTTGAATTTAAACTTGATAAGGATTTTAGAGGGTTAATAGGTGGTCCCAATGCCATTTTTGTGAAACCTATATGTTATCATAACATGTTAGGGGCCTAAATTTGACTATTTTATTGCTTAGCTAGCCTAGTGAACCCCTTAACCAATGCATTCTTCCACCAATTCAAAAATTGAGTTGTCCCATCAGTTCAACCCCATCTTTGCTCTTAGTCAAAAGTAACAAATTTAGTAGGGACAAAGTTGTAAGAGACAATGGCTTGATGTTTTTGTCAAAAGGAGGTAGTGAAAGAGTTTTTTTAGTGGTCTTGGACAAACTAGTAGGGTGTTCATCCACTCTCTAAGTTTAGAGACTCTTATGTTTTGGAAGCTTGGAAGGAGCTCTTCTACAACCTTTCATTTTTATTTTGCTAAGGAATTTGAGGTTGGTGTTCTTACCATATAGTTAACTTCTTCCATTTTGATGTTGAATCTTGGTATTGCATTCATAAGTCTATAGGTATGGAGAATGTCATTGTAAGAAAAATGTGTGGCATTATCTTGTATCATGTTGTGTTGTGTTGTGATGAGCATGAAGTCTGGATTTTCATTGTTCTCTTTTTTTTTTTTGAGTTTCCATGATTTTGTGCATGAGTGTTGTTATGGGTGTGAGGACTTCACTCACCCTTTGGGAAGGGAAGAGAAGTCTAGGGTGAAGGGTTTAGTTGGGCTTGAAATATAGTTGAGAACCTTGGAGTATGGGCTTCATTGTATGCCATATTCATTCATATCTTACTTTGGGGTGATAAGGGAAAGATGGTGTAGAAAGGAATTTTATGGAGTATGGGCTTAAAGGAAGCCATAGCTGATGGTAGTATGTTTGGAGGATGTTTTTGGAAGACCCAAAAGGGCATGGAATTTGTTGATTTGTGAAAGCCTTGAAAAGACATGAAAATTATTATTTTAGATATGGTCTGATATGGCAAGTCTCCTATTTGAAAACACACCTCCACCTTATGTTCAAGGTTCTATTGGTGAAACATTATGAAATACCCTTGGGATGGAACTGTTTAAGTGTTGTAATGTGAAATATATGAATTTGTAAGATTGGAATGAAACCTAGTTTGAACCTTGTTTCCCCAACTTTGTGGGTGGCTTCTTAGAAGCCTAGGATGGAAGGTGAGCCTCCATGGTTCCTAGTTCTATGTTTTTTTGTAGGTTTTGTGAGAAAAGATCATATGAAGAGATTAGGATTTTCCCCTTGGCAATGTTGAAGAATCAAGTGTTGTGAAGAGACCAATTTTTCCCATGTCATTTCATAGTGTGTTGTAATATCAACTTCCATTGTTGTTCATTGTAATGTGAGAGGGATTCACCTACTATTGTATATCATTGCAAATGTTCAAAATGAGATTGGATGCTATGTATATAATTAGTATTGCAAGAGAAGATGGTATTTTCTTTAATTGTAGTATAAGTAGGAGAGGAGAATTTATTATATGAAGAAATATCCATCATTCTACAACTCATGTTGCAGATAGGGGATTGATGTATTGTACACATGTAGATTTATGTATTCAACCCATGGTTAAACCTAGTGGAAATCTCATGTGAGAAAGTCAGTGTTAACATTTCATTCTCAAACTAGGATGAGTGAGTTTATTGTAAAGTTTTCTTGTTATTGTTGGTATTATATTGTATTTTCCATTAGGGACAACACTTATTCAATTTTGAATGCTTACTAAGCTCATCACTCAATCTATAATTTATATCAAGCATTCAGTGGTTACCTTGTAAGTTCAAGAGTTAAGAAGTTCACACCTAGTATTCTTGAAGCTACTGAGTGAATGTACAGTTTAGTAGTTTATACTGAGCTTACAATGTTCACTAAATAGATAATGGTCACTAAGATTTATAGTATCTATTGAGCTATTAGTTTGTGTAATATGAAGTCATTTTTTGTCGAGTGATGGATGTGTAGTGCTTACCGAGTGATAGTAAGGTAAACAAAGGATTCAATAATTACCGAGTGACACTATATCTATCAAGTCTCCAAAGGTTATGGAGTTCCAGTATACATTGTGTGATTAGTATGGACCGTGCTTCTACTTCTAGTAAGTGCATGAAAATGCCAAGTAATGCAGTGGATGCCAAGTATCAGAAGGTCACCAAGTCAACTTGAAGAACTCAAGTTTTTTAGTGTTTGGCTAACTCAATAATATTTTGTTCACTTGTGTTCTAGCCGACCTTGAAATTGTAATTATTGAAATGGTATATATGTAATGTATTGTATCATTTGTAATATGATAATCATGAGTATCCTAAGGAATGGAGATGTAATATTTGAGAAGAGTGAATACAAATTAGTAGCAAAGCAGAGTATTTAGCAAGGTCATTAAGGAGTAGCAAAGACATATTAGTCACAAGAGGTGATATGTACTTCAAGATCTATTCAAAAATCAAGTTGTAAGTCAAATCTACTATTTCATCCTAATAGGTGAATTAGTTTTCTAAATCCTTTAACATGGTAGACTTAACAGTCTTTGTATAAATCTCCTAACAGAGTGCATACTTCATTGTATGTTTGTAAAACCTCTAACAAGGTGGACCTAGTAGTCCAAATTGCTCTTAACAGGGTAGATCATTAGAAGTGGTCAATGTAAGCCCTAATAGGCCAACTTTATACTATAGTAGTGAAATTTTGTGGGTATCATCCCCACCCCAATTTTACTTTCTACTTGGAAGGTTTTTGGGTCACCAAAATATTGTGTTCATGTGTTATGTATGTTTATCTTTTCTCATGCATGCAGTAGATTGAAAGAATGAATGGTGAATGATTTATATGGTTAAGTGCTGAATTGATTTAAAGTTTTTTAGGTTATTTATTCACCCCTCCCCTCTTAGTAACCTAACTAATCTTGATTATTACCAAAAATTGGTGTCAGAGCTTTTTGGTTTTAAGGATATAGTTTGATAGCTTGAGCAAAGATCAAGGGGAATGGAGATATTTAGACTTGACAAAGCTATTGAGAATGAAAACCTAGATCTTGAAATGGCCATAACTCAACTCAAGCAAGCAAAAGAGCATATTTTGCAATCCCTAAAAAGAAGGAAGGAACTTGCAAGACAAATGAATGGTCATCAGTATGTTGAAGAAAAGGTTGAAGACTTTTTTCCATCAAATAGTTTAGATGAAGCTAATGAGGCAATCAAGGAACTCCTAGCAAAGAATGGCTCTCTACAAGAAGAGGTAAGAAAACTAAAAAGAGAACAAGAAATTCAATCAATAAGAATGTGTGAATTCTTGGAATAAAAGAATAAGGAAATTGAAGACTTGGAGGCAAGGAAGAATGAAAATCAAAATAAATCCCTTTAGCAAGAAATTCTTATCAATCAGCTCTCTAATGCAAATGAGGAAATCATGAATCTAAGATCTAAAAATGAAAGCTTAAGGAATGATCTAATCATTGAAAGATAGATCAATGAAAGATTGAAAGTTGGTCTAATTTTTGAAAAGAAACTCAATGAAAGGATGATGAAGTCAAAAGTAGATATGGATCAATTGAATCAACAAAGTGAGCAGAATCTTCATAGGCAAAAAGGTAAAGCATGACTTGGTTACAAAGAAGAAGGTGAATCTTCCAAACAAGGTGCCCAAAGGAATCAAAGACCTACTTGCAATCACTATGGTAAGCTAGGTCATACATCAAACAAATTTTGGAATAATGGAAAGGTAAAATTCATTGGAAAATGTTACAATTGTAGTAAAAATGGTCATAAAGCTCATGAGTGCAAGGAGAAACCAAAATTTGAAGGTAAATGTCACAAATGCAAGAAACAAGGTCACAAGGCATCTGAATGCAAATCCAAACCATTCAATCCAACTGACCAAATTGTCAAAGCAATATTTGGTTGGGATTACAATACTTGATGCAGATGTCACTATTGTGGAGAATATGGACACATTGACATAGACTGCACAAGGTATCACTTGAGAAAGAGAGATTCAACATTAAGATGTTATACATGCACTAAAATTGGTCACATAGCTAAAAACTGCATGAATATTAGAAGAGTTAAAGATGAAAAGAAAGCTAAAGCTAATAATATCAGGAAGCAGATGAGAGGTTAGTGGATTCCTAAATCTACCAAGAAGAACAATTCAAATGATGGCAATGTCACTCAAGAAGTGGATGACTCCACCATTTCCAATTAGATTCTTAAAAGGATAGACTAGAACTGTATCTTCAAGCTATATCTCAAGTAGTTCCAAATGAAAGAAAGTAGATGATCCAAATCAATATTTTAGATACAAGAGGATCACATGAGTTCAATTCATACCAAGCAAGGTTAGTCACAGACTCAACTGAGCTAGGTCAGGAGAAGTAAAGTTTTGTTTAATCATCGAGTTACAAGTTTTTACTGAGCTAGTGAGTGGATGACAATCTATCAAACACTATGTTATTATGGTACCTAGCTTTAATGGTGAATTTTCATCAAAAAAGGTAGAATTCAACTTCAATTTTCACCACGTCTTCAGTATTTATAGAGAAAAGAGATTTCTAGGTGCACTCAAACAATTCCAAGCAATTTTGAGTGAATTTGTAACTAAAGAATTTGTTCAAAAATTTCTTTCACTTATCGAGTAGTGATGGAATCTGGAAGCACTAGTAGCAACAAAGTGAAAAGGGGTTCAGAAATGTTGGTCAAGGGGTGGAATGGAAAGCACCAAATTTCAAGCTAGTTCCAACAGTTGTCGAGGCACTTGACCTTAATGGTGTGCAATCCCAAATTCCACCAAAGGTACTCCTAATTAACGATATCTACACTCATTTTAAGTGTTCTATTCAGGAGATAGGAACCCTAGAAATGGATAGTGCTTTAGAGGAAATGTGTGTTGATGGCTCATTGAAACCTGAGCACAAGCATCTTGAAACAAAAGGGTTGACACATATCTCACACTTGCTGAGGAGTTTTCAGATAAAATGGATTAGGTATATTCTTAGTCGCATGCACAATGGCCAATTATGGTTAGAACAGCCCATGTTGATAACCAAAAAGATAATTCATAAGATTGTTGGCCTTCCCATGCTAAATAAAGAAAAATCTACCAAAACCCAAGGTTACGATGAACTCCAAAAGAAAACTCTAGCTGAGTGGGATGGTAGAGGTTTGAAAATTAGCACCATTTCTAATGTGGAGTTAAGATTTGATATACATGTACTTGCCCACAAGATTCATAGCTCTAGTCATTTGAATAGCGTGCCATGTGAGGCAGTGGACTTAGCATTTAAAGTTGTGAAGAAAAACATGGAATTTGACCTATCAGAGTTACTACTAAAATAATTAAACAAGAATATGGACAAAATCTAAACATCAAAGAACAACCCTTGTAAATTTGGTTCTTTGTTGACATGTCTCTTCTTTTATGTGCAAAAATTCTTTCCATCTAAATGTTCTATTGTGTGGAGAAGGGATGTTCCCTTTTTATATTAGATAAATGAGTTTATTGTAAAAATGGGTGTAAATTTTGATAGCATAATGGACAATTACTTTGAAGATTTTAAGGAAAGAATGAACAACAGGTTTAGGATTATAAAGATGATGTGTGTTTTATGGTAGACTATGATAGAGTATACATTTAGGTAGTCAGGCCTTGAGTTGCATGGGTAAAACCTCTCCCTTATGAGGTTAATATTGATGAAACTAGGAACATCATTAAAAAATTCATCAATGAGCCTATAGACCCTAAGCAACCAATTTTTGGCACTTATGATGAGGCAAAAGCCAGAATTGAACTAGAAATCAAGCTACCTCAAGCAATCAGTAAAGGCAAGATGAAAATAGCAAAGATGAAAACTGCCACTAGCCCTCTAATACTTACCAAGGGAAAAAGAGAGGATGAAGATGAAGAAGAAGAAGAAGAAGAAGGAGAAGAGTAGGAATTAGAGAAGGAGACAAGGCCAGCCAAGAAGAAAGGGAGGGTAATCATTACAAAACCTCCAAAGGCCTCCATAGCTATTTTCACTGAGAGAGGCAAAGGAAAAGGCAAAGGTGAAGTTATGCTCAACAAGCCCCCACTTACCTTCCAAGAAAAGTTAAAATAGATGGAAGAAGGAGCTAGCATCACAAACTTCAAGGCCCTAAAGTTTGAAACAAGGACTAATGTCAAGAAGATGCAAATTGAGGAGCTGGTACTCTCCAAAATGGGAAAGTGGAAGTATCCCCTAAACCAGATTGCTCCCCAAATCTCAAAAGAATTATTAGTGAGATTATAGCCAAGGTGGGAGTTAGCTGCACAAACAACCAAATATATCTATGAACAATCTTTGAGGAAATTATTGTCAAATCTTACTGATGTAGAAGTAAAGGCAGCTATGAAAAATAATGAAGGTAAAATGATGATCAGATTCCACACATGTTTGATTTTAATCAAAGACATTGAGCATGTTGTGAGAGATGCAACAAACATGTGGAAGAACATTTATCATCTGCATAAGCCTAGTGATGATCTAGTAGAGATCAAGGATGATGATGGTGATAGTGATGAAGAAGATGGTAACACTGCATGTGTTACATTTGATGTTGATGACTATCAGGCACTAAGGGCTAGTGATGAAGAGGAAGAGCAAGAATCTAATGAGGAAGACAAGTAAGAAAATGAAGAAGATGATCCAATGAAAATTGTAGTAGAAGTCATTGCTTCCATTCCTCACTCTCCACCTAAGCCAGTAACATCATTAGGGATGGAGTTAGCTTCAACAAGAATGATTTCGACCACATTAGAAATATCATCTACACCTACTACCTCATAGCTCTAGGTATCCTCAATGGAAGTGTCAGTCACTTCATCTACCAAGCTGTAGCCCTCTTCATCAGCTCTCGAGCAAGCTACTTTAGTAATATGCACAACTGCTAGTTCACAATTTGTGTCAACTTCTTCTACTCCTTGTTCAGTAAGTTTGCCAGTTTGTTCTACAATTTTGTCTACTACAGCTTTAACTACACTAGTTTTTGTTCCAGTTAGCTCTTCAATTGTAAATATTCTAGTTTGTAAATTACCTATTGGTACATCATTTTTGGGAAGCACATCAATTTTGGATTTAGCTAGTACTTCTTTCAATTTTCCTTTAGTTGGACCCATTCAAGTCTTTTCTGCTAGTCTAGCTACTTCAACTATTATTTTTATTTCTAAGTCCAAGGAAGTAAGCACATAAGTAACACCAAAGATTCATCTAAAACTTCTGCTTACTGGGAAAACAATTGATGAAGACATAGACTTGGACAAAGAAATTGTTATTCCTAAGATAGATCTGCACATTGCCACAACTAATGAAATTAGATTAGTCAGTCATCTTTTAGAGAAAAAGGCAAGGCAGAAGTAGCTTAGAGAAGAGAGAGACAGAGAATTTACTATAATTGAGAATACCAAAAATATAATTACTGAGGCTATAGGTGTTGATGTTGAATCATCTCAACACATTTTGTTATAATTAGAAGAGGTTGTGAATAAGTTCAATGAGGACACTTCTTGCCAAGAGAAGCTAATTAAGAAGGCAGAGAAGAAATTTGACAATAAGGTGCTTGAGCACATTGCAGTAAATCAGGTAGAATTATCTACAATTTTGAGCAACCTTGATCAATCCTTCACAAATGTAACATCACTTTTTGGTAAGCTTTGTGATGTTATCGAGTATACTAAGGATATAAAGGAAAAATTGAATAAGATTGATGTAGACATGAAGGCTAGTGCTCAAAGGTTATAGCTTGACTCGAGTTCAAGCTCAACACATCACATGAAGGTGAAATTTTTGTAAGAAATGTAGGTAGAGTTACTTAGAGAGGAATCTAGGATCAGGTCTACACTAATTGACATCCAAAACATGATCCTTCCAGTTATGGACCCAATGCAGAAACATATTGTATATTCAAAAAAATTGGTCCAACATAACAATTTTTCAATAGAAAATCATATGATTACACTTTCTACAGAAGTACAAGTGGCCCTCTCCGCATGAAAAATTTTGCAAGATAATTGGGATAAGACATTGGCCCTTATTCTAAAGGTACACTCCAAATTTCTCTCACATTTTGATGTTTCTATTTGAATATATTGTATATACTCTTTGGCATTATTGTAAAAAAAGGGGAGTATGAGATAATAAGAACAGGGGAAGTAAAGAGATAGTAAGAGACTTGTGGAGAAATCAAGGGAGAAATAAATTGATATATGTATAGATAAAAGCTATGTATATATCATGTCATATGTATGGGGGAGATATGTAAGATATGTATATAGAACAGCTTTACAAAGATCAATTTTGAAAAATTAAAAATTAGTATGTCAGTGTACATAAGTTTTGCTTCATAAGTATTTTTGTCACTAATGCCAAAGTGGGAGATTTTTGGCATTATATTTTTTTTGTCATTAGTGACAATATTTATTTGATTCTGAATGCTTACTGAGCTCATCACTCAGTCTATAGTTTATACCAAGCATTCATTGGTTACCTTGTAAGTTCAACAGTTAAGCAGTTCACATTGAGTATTCTTGAAGCTACCAAGTGGATGTGCAGTTCAGTAGTTTATATCGAGCTTATAATGTTTACCAAATAGATAATGGTCATTAAGCTTCATAGTATCTACTGAGTTATCAGTTTGCATAATATGAAGTTAGTTTCTATCGAGTGATGGATGTGTAGTGTTTATCGAGTGACACTATATCTACCGAGTCTCCAATTGTTAATGTGTTCCAAGCTAAGTTATGTGATTAGTAAGGACCATTCTTCTACTTCTAACAAGTGCATGATGATGCTGAGTAATGCGGTGGATATCGAGTATCAGAAGGTCACCAAGTTAGCTTGAAGAACTCGAGTTTTCTACTATTTGGCTAACTTGGTAATATTTTATTTACTTGTGTTCTTTCCAACCTTGAAATTATAATTATTGAAATGGTATATATGTAATGTATTGTATCATTTTCAATATGATAATCATGAGTATGTTAAGGAATGGAGATGTAATATTTGAGAAGAGTGAATGCAAATCAACAATAGAGCAGAGTATTCAACAAGGTCATTAAGGAGCAGCAAAGACATATCAGTCACAAGAGGTGATATGTACTTCAAGATCTATTCAACAATCAAGTTGTAAGTTAGATCTACTATTTCATTCTAATAGGTGAATTATTTTTCTAAATCCTTTAATAGGGAAGACTTAACAATCTTTGTATAAATCTCCTAACAGAGTGCATACTTCATTATATGTTTGTAAAAGCTCTAGCAAGGTGGACCTAGCAATCCAAATTTCTCTTAATAGAGTAGATCATTAAAAGTGGTCAATGTAATCCCTAACAGGCCAACTTTATACTATAGTAGTGAATTTTTATGGGTATCATCCCCACCTCATTTTTACTTTCTATTTGGAAGGTTTTTGTGTCACCAAAATACTGTGTTCATGTGTTATGTATGTTTATCTTTTCTCATGCATGCAGTATATTAGAAGAATGAATGGTGAATGATTTATATGGTTAAGTTCTAAATTGATTTAAAGTTTTTAGGTTACTGATTCACCCTTCCCCTCTTAGTAACCTAGCTAGTCTTGATTATTTCCTACAATTATGTGATTGTAAAATAAGAGTAAAAGTTCTAGTATTGTTTTTGTTCATAAACATGCATGGAAAGAATTTCATTTATTTTAAATGAAAAGTGGTTTTATATGTGATTCTATTCATCCTTAGAAACTTTTAAAATGGGCCTTGTACATTGGAGTGTTAAACTTTGAGTTCTCATGCACCATTAAATCACTAAGACTATATAAACAAAGAATAACATCAATTTACCACAAAAAAATCATCTTAACATCACATTGGTAAATAGAGCATATAACTCCTCATATGACTTAGTTTAGAAATCTGAGAGAGAGAGAGAGAGAGAGAGAGAGAGAGAGAGAGAGAGAGAGAGAGAGAGAGAGAGAGAGAGAGAGTATGTTGTAGATACACTTTTGCTCTCTAGAATTTGTATGGAGAGTAGAAAATAAATCCCATCTTCTATTACAAACCATTAAAATAATCAATAGAATACCCCTTGGAATTTTATGAATAAAAAAAACCAAAAAAAAATAAGCTAAAAGTATGGCTCAAAGGAAAACAATAAATAAATAAATAAAAGAAACAAATAGCCTATAATGAACCTAACCCAAGTTTGGTACATGAGTCACATCAAAAATAATAGTAAAGAAATACACACACACACACACACACACACACACACATATATATAAGATAAGCTAAAGTGTGATGGGATATGGCTCACTCTAGGAAAAAGACCTTATACTAGAACTCTATACATTCAACACTTCAACAAACAAACAAAAAACTTACCTAGCTGACCACTCTAGACCACAATACCTATCACCCTCTTCTCCACATGTGTCAAGGCTTTTGCCTCTTTGGGACTTTTCCTATTCCCTCCAAAGCACATGACCTAGGGAGTGTAAACATGGTACAATGTGTTTTGGGGGAATAAAAGACTAACTAAATGAAAATAGGGACCACCTTTGTCTTAAGACATGGAGTTAAGCACCTAGGATAGGCCACATGGAAAAAGATACCTTCTCTCATGTCCCACATGAGTTTGGAGGATGGACTATGCATTGGGAAGGGTGGGGGGGAGTTAGTAGATAGGTTTGAAACATACAATCTTTTTAAAGTTAGATAAATAATAAACTGATAGGTGGGAGCATGGGGGTTGGAATTAGGAATAAAGTAATAAAATAGGGGAGAGAGAGTTATAAAGTTAGGGTTTCAAAAGGGATGTGCAATACAGATTGGCTAGGGTCTATAAAAAAAAATTATTATTCATAATAAATGATGTTAAATGTATGTTGTGGTTAGTAATAATATAAGTTGGTTTTATTAGGGAAATGAGTTGTATGCTCATTATATACATACATACATACATACATACATACATTCATACATACATACACACATACATACATACATACATACATACATACATACATATATATACATATACATACATATATATATATATATCTTATTTCTTTTATATAATTAAATCTATTTTATAAATTATAGTTATTGCATAAAAGGATTGAAATTATGACACATATATTAGATGATAATTATTGATGATATATCATATAACTAATGCATCAGGTAATCGATAACCAATGTACTTAGAATATAATAGGGCATGTATAAGAGGATATACATACATGAATGTGTTCAAATGTTAGTGTGGATTGTACATACTATTCATTTATGAAAATCATAATATGTTTCCACATCAAGGACTTTCACTATTAGAGTGTAAGATACCCTATGGTGATACCAAACAATATGGAATTCAACATTGTTCCCCTCTTTAATTGAATATCCATCGGGTATTATCTCTATGTCTTTAGACCACCTTAAAGTTATCCATCAAATGCACAGTTTTGATCTAATATGTCATCTATTATCCCACCTATATGGTTAGAATAGCAATATTTAGGTCCTACAAAGAATGTGACAAGAAACTCAAAAACTTATGGAAACAACTTCCACAATTCTACAAGTCATAGGAATGATCACCATTGTTGAATATAAATACATTTTCTATATATTTTCAATGCAACCTGGTGTGTCCTAAATTGAACTTGGCTAAAGGATGGTTACCCTTGGAGTAACATCTATGTCCAAGATAGGGTCAGATCAAAATGTAATACTGAGAATGCTAGTTCTAACAACATTGTGACAAGGCATGTGTTAGGTTATCCACTTGATATGATGTTAGCCATTATAGTCCAAACCTTAAGGTACTACCCTCAATCTAGATAATAAAATTAAGTGTGTTGAGATAGACCAAAACATCAAACTAATAAGACCTTGAGTACATGAATCTTCTTAATTCTTAGAATTTAACCTCAATTGACTTGTGGGAAATAAACTATCCTTCCCCAAATAAATAAATAAATAAATAAATAAATAAATAATAATATTAAATAACAATTACCCATCAAAAATAATATTAAATTACAATTAAAAATAATAATTTTGTTTTTCCTTGTAAATTTTGGGCATGACAAAATCTATGCTATAAATAGAAAATAACAACTTGACTTAACATGTAAGATAATGTTGCAAATGGTAAACCTAGTTGTTCACCTATGCTGCAAGAAACAACCAATGGTTCTATTACCATGTAGCTATAGAATAAATAGAGTATAACTACTTCAATAAATCTTAGGTCTAATTCCTACTTAATCATGACCTAAGTTCACCTTCTATGAGGGCCTCCATGGAAGAGTGATTGAATTAGGAACTCAAAGACTAAGATCTAAAAATATCATTCATGAAAACACAAGTACAAGATAACAAAGTTGTATTTACTACTTGCTAGATTAAAAAATATCATGCCCAAAATTAAACAAGGAAAAAATACAACTATTCTTTTTGAAAGATACGTTAATGTTTATAATTTAGTCAAAGGACTTGATGTTTAATTTGAAAGAGTTTACACTCATACTAGGTTGTGGTTATTCATGAATGGTACTTATTATGACTAAATGTGTATAAGTTGCATTCTAAGGTTACAAGATTATGTCAAAGATTTAGATATTGCCAACTGATTTGAATTTTTGATTGATAAGAAGATACATAATCTACACTTTAAATTTTACAAAATGAATTTCCTCAACATCTCGCACTACAAGAATCATGAATTCAATTTTATTTAGAAACAACTAGGAAACCAAAATACTAAGAACTAAGATTCTTCTATTTAGGAATACAATAAGTTTCAATTAAAAGAGAAAAAACAACATTAAATGCAAGAATAAACTACATTAAATTACACAGAATTATAGGAATGTATGATCACTATATTTCCTCCAAAACAACCACTAAGTGAATTGACTCAATCTACAATAGAAACTATTAGGATTAACCTTAGATAGAAATAACAGTAACATGCAAATATACTTACTACCATAAACTAGTAGATCACATAAATGAGAAAACAAGACACCAAGATTTAACATGGTTCACCCAATCCCTAGACTACACCAATAGCAAGTCCAATATTATTATTATCCAATGATTATAACCTAATTACAATCTGTAATCCCTTACAGCTCAATACTGCCACAAGAACCAATTTTCACATCACACATTATGAAAATCCCTAACACTAAGCCTTTTAGTGCAAGCTTTTTTCGCTTACAAGACTAGGGCTACAATAATAGAAAAATAGTAGCTGATGCCTTTTAGAATATAAGGGAATTTTTAATAGAGTAGCCACTACCCTAGGACCCCATAGGGGTGCTTCCCCTTGACCCTATCTTGGGGGCGCTACCCCCAAACTCCCAAAGAAATAATATGGTGAGAAAACCATGAAAAATAAACCTTTGAGTCTGATTAGGCTCCATATCACAACAATCTCTCACTTGGAGACTCATCAGACCACAACAATAACAACAACTACCACTGACTGGAGATGATGGAGCCCTTATGAATCTTGAAAGAAGTTTATTTTCTTGATAATATCTGATGGGGACACAACCCAAGCACAAAATGGACACAACAAGAAAGGGAAAATTTTATTAACTTTGTAAATAAGCTAATACATTCAGTAAAGAGAAAATAGACTTCAAAACATTCCCTATGGGCTTACAATAGTATAAATTTGGAGATAATTTCTCCTTTCAGTACCTCCTCTCAAACTCCACTCCGAACTACCTTTTACAATGCCAGAAATGTTCTTAAATAGACCCTAGAGGGTTAAGGATTAGGAGTACATTCTAGAAAGTGCTAGTTGGCATCCACTAACCAAATAGAAGGCTCCAGAAGCTATGTTAGAAGTCGACACAAATCTAGAAGAATCCAAAAATGGTAACTGAACTTTTGGGAGGCATAACTTTTGAACTGTAGCTTCGATTGATGAACCGTTTACATTTTCGAAAAGCTCTCGAAGCACTCTATAGCCCTATGGACCAGCTTTCCTTGTCACCCATTTTTTAGCCCTTTTTGAGGTCATTTAATGCCCCTAACTTGACTTTGAAGCATTCTTAGGAGGTCTCCAAAAACTGTAAAACTACAATAACTTTCAAACCGTGGGGCCTTTTGACCTGATTCTTTTTTTGAAATGCTCTAAATTAAAATTACATTAATCTAGACAATTTACACCTTGTAGTTCACCAAAATGATGGCTCAATTAAATACTCCTATTTTTCTAGCATTTACACATATCCCAAGGTGTTCAAATACTCTATCCTAGAACACTAATAGTGGAACTGTGAGAGTTGGAACCTTTATTTGACCCAAATGGGTATCTAGAAATGAAAACACATGAAATAGAAACTGAGTCTAAGTACATTTTTTTGGTTGACATAGGATTTCTCTTATACCTCTGGATGCTCCTGCATCAGACACCCTAGGTAGATAGAAAAGTGACCCTATCACTTTATGAATGGTAGAGGAAATCCCAAATGAGAAACCTCAGCTGCTGATATCCAAGTTGAGTCCTCTATTAGCCATCCTTTCCGCTTGACTAGATACTCTTCATAATACCTATTTCTGGTACTCCTACCCACACGATGATCTAGAATGTCTTCTATCTCCTCTTTCTTAGAAGTAGGAATTGGACATGGCTCTAACATTAGCTCCTCATCTGCACCATCATCATGATACTCTATTAAGTTTGCAATGTTGAAAATAGGAGAAATGTGAATACCATCTAGCAACTCCACCTCATATGCATTTCCTGAGTCATGTTTCTTCAGAATTTTGCAGGGGCCAAATTTCTTCATTATCAGCTTGTTGTAAGTACCAGACAGAAATCTTTCTTTCCGTAAGTGTGCCATGACTAGATCCCCTACTTGGAATTCCTTATGTCTTCTCCTTTGATCAGCCCTAGATTTATACTCTTGATTCATCTTGGTAATATGTGCCTGGACCTCCTCATCTAGATGCTTGATATGTTTAGCAAATTCTTCAGCTTTAGCACTTGTCCTCTCCCCTTGCTCTATCTTCCTCAACTATGGTGTAGTCCTTGGGCTACTTCCATATACAATTTGGAATGGTGATCTACTAGTACTCCTATTTATAGAGTTATTGTAAGAAAACTCTACTTATGGTAGAATCAAATCCCACCCCTTGGGTTTATCCCCAACTAAACATCTCAGCAAATTGCTCAGGCTTCTGTTTACCACTTTTGTTTGGCCGTCTGTCTGCAGGTGATATGTGGAACTGAATTTCAAGTCTATTCTCAACTTCTTCCGCAATGTTCTTCAGAAATACCCTACAAATTTAGTATCTCTATCAGAAACTATACTCCTTGGAAGACCATGTAGTCTTACCACCTCTTTGAAAAACAAGTCTGCAATGTGGACAACATCATGAGTTTTGTGGCATGGAATGAAATGTGCCATTTTGGAGAACCTATCAACTACCACAAATATTGAGTCATGACCCCTTTGTGTCCTTGGCAATCCAAGAACAAAATCCATACTTATGTCCTTCATGGCTTTGATGGAATAGGCAATGGCTGATATAGTCCAGTATTGTGACTAAATCCCTTGGCAACCTGACAAATCTAGAAACTCTGTACAAACTTCTTCACATCCTGTGACATTTGAGGCCAAAAATAATGTTCTTTGAGAATGGAAATGGTCTTATCTCAACCAAAATGTCCTGCCATCCCTCCACTGTGTTTCTCCTTAATTAGATTTTCCCTCATGAAACTTCTTGGAATGCATAATTGATTTCCCTTGAATAACATACCATCCTGAATCAGATAGTCTAACCACTTGGTTCTGTCTACAGCAATAGGCTCTTTACAAGCTTTCCACACTTCAAAAAAAATAGGATCATCAGGGTATAGATTCTTGAGTTCATCAAACCCAACTACTTCAACTTGCATTACTGTAAGAAACAACTGTCTTCTACTTAGTGCATCTGCAACCCTATTAGATTTTCCACTTCTATGCTTCAACACAAATGTATAGCTCTGCAAGAACTCTACCCACTTCATATGCCTCTGATTCAATTTACCTTGGCTATTTAGGTATTGTAATGCCTGGTGATCAGTATATAAAAAAAATTCCTTAAGCAATAAATAATACCTCCATTTCTTTAAGGCTTGAACTATTGCATAGAACTCTTGATCATAAATAGAATACTTTCTTTTCACATCATTCAATTTTTCACTAAAATATGCCATAGGCTTACCTTCTTGGCTTAACACAGCTCCAATAGCACTGCCACTAGCATCACAATCCAGCTAGAACACCTTTCTAAAATCTGGAAGTGCCAACACAAGTTGTTTTTTCACCTTCTTCTTTAGCAATTCAAAACTTCTCGTAGCTGCCGCAGTCCATTTGAACTCTTTTCTATCCCCTCTTATTGTGTCAGTCAGGGGTGCACATATGCCACTGAAATTCTTAATAAACTTTCTGTAAAAACTAACCAGACCATGAAATGATCTTACCTCAGTAGTAGACCTTGGAGTAGGCCATTCCAAGATGGATTTTACCTTCTCTGGATCCATTTTGAGACCTTTAGGTGATATAATAAACCCCAAGTAGACTAACTCCCTTTTTGCAAAGCTACACTTCTTCATATTAATTAACAAATTTTCTTTTCTTAACCTTTCAAGGACACTACAAATATGCAATAAATGTTCTTCCAAAGTCTTGCTCAAAATTAAAATATCATCCAAATAGACAATAACAAATTTTCCCAAGAACTTCTTAAGTACCTCATTCATAAGATGCATGAAGGTGCTTGGGGCATTCATCAATCCAAAGGGCATGAATAACCACTTATAAAGACCCTCCTTGGTCTTGACGGCTATTTTCCACTCATCTCCTTCTCGAATCCGTATCTTTTGATAACCACTCTTGAGATCTATCTTTGTGAAGTACTAAGCTCCACTCAAGCAGTCTATAAGATCATCCATTCTTGGCAAAGGAAATTGATACTTGATGGTTATCCTATTTATAGCTCAAGAGTCTGTACACATCCTCCACTCTCCATCCTTCTTTGGTGTGAGTACTATAGGTACTGCACATGGACTCAGGCTCTCTTGAATCAAGCCCTTCCTCAATAGCTCCTGAACCTATCTATTTAGCTCCTCAATTTTAGTAGGAGTTATCCTATGAGCAGCCTTGTTAGGAAAACTAGCTCCTGGGAATAAATCTATCTGATGACTAATTTGCCTTACTGGTGGCAATCCTTCTGGAACATTATCTGAGATAATATCTCCAAACTCACCTAGTAAATTTGAAACTTCAAGTGGTATTTCACTACTACCTTCTTTATCTTTCCTAGGAATCAAAGCATAGCACATATGCTAATGTTTCATGCCATCTAAAAACTTCCTTCCATCAACAAGACAAATCCTAGCACTGCTACATACCTTTTCACCTTCCTTTTTCATGGGCTTTAGTTTGTGGTGAACTCCATCCTTTGTTAGAAAGTCTTTGTTTGCATGGCCATCATGTACTGCATGCCTATCAAACTGCCATGGTCTTCCCAACAATAGATGGAAAACATCCATTGGAATAACATCACAGAGAACTTCATCATGGTAACTCCCAATTTTGAATTTCACTAAACATTGTTCACTTACCAGGTCCTTATGATCATCTTTCACCCAAGCAATCCGATAGGGCTGGGGATGTTTCTCCCTCTTGAGCTTCAGCTTAGAGATCATCTCCTTTGATACCAAGTTATCAGTGCTACCACCATCAATGATCACATCACAATATTTATCCTCACACTTGTATCTAGTATGAAACAAACTCCTCCTTTGTCCTGGTTCAATCTCACAACTTAATAGGACCATTTCATTTACTAAATTCTCTCCTCTTTTTGCATCCTTTGAATGTGATGATTGTGCATCCTCATCCACATGAGTAACCCTAGCTTGAACCTCAGCTCTCCTATTTGTCCTTCCTTGTCGTTAAGGGAATTCAAAGGCATGATGACCTTCTTCATTTCAATGGAAACAGGTACCATGAAAGCCTACTCTTTCTTGTCCATGTCCTCTACCTCTTCCTATCTAATTTCCAAAGTCTTGATCATGGGAGCGGTTGAAACCCTCGTTCCTTTGGTTCCTGCTAGTACCCACATCTTCATTTTTCTTTTGGGTTTCATTTCGACCTCTAGATGACCTACCACTACCCCTTCCTCCTTGACCACACCCTCTTTATCTCCCTTGAAACCTCTTATTTAGCTTCTCTTCACCTCAAAGGGAAAACTTGTATGCCTCTTCAACGCTGGTCATTCTTACCAGACTTAATTCCTCCTAGATGCTAGGTCGCAACCCACTGATATAATGAGCAACCTTCTCTTTATTTTCTTTTGCATGCCCTACTCTAATAAGAAGTCAGTAAAATTCCTCTCTACATTCATGGATTGATTTTCCTCCTTGCTTTAACCCATGCATCTTCTTAAACAAATCAAGCTCATAATCAACAGGAATGAATTGCTTCTTCAATTTGTCCACCATACGATCCCAGCTTGTGATCTTATCCTTTCCTCTTCTATTTCTTTCCAATTGAACCTCTTGCCACCAAATTTTGGCATGGCCTTTCAGTTTGGCCTTTGCAAACTTAACACTATCTAGATTCCTAATATCCTCATACTCAAAGTACTCTTTCAGTTCATTGATCCAGTCGATCAACTCATCTGGTTTCAGATTTCTTGAAAATAGACCCACATCAATTGTAGGTCTTTTTCCAAACTTAGTAATGGCCCTAAAAATCCTTTCCTCTACTTGATTCAGAACTTCCCTGTCAAATTCCCCTTTTGGTCCAATTTCTTCTTGTTCATTATCGTCCTCACTTTCGTCACCTACGACAACATTTGTTCCTCTACAGAGCTCCTCCTACAATGCTTTTACCTGCCTTTGGAGGGCCCTAACCTCCTTAGGATTAATAGCTCCAACCCTTCCACCATGATCTCTTCATGGAGGTGTCTTCTTAACTCAAACCCACAACCACACAGTCCTGGTGCAAACTGCCTCACAGTTAGCACTCTGTCTACACACTCAGGAAAACCAGCTCTGATACCACTTGATGGGGACACAACCCAAGCATAGAATGGGCACAACAGGAAAGGGAAAATTTTATTAACTTTGTAAATAAGCTAATACATTCAGTAAAGAGAAAATAGACTTCAAAACATGCCCTATGGGCTTACAATAGTATAAATTTGGAGATAATTTCTCCTTTCATTACCTCCTCTCAAACTCCACTCTGAACTGCCTTTTACAATGCCAGAAATGTTCTTAAATAGACCCCGAGGGTTAATGATTAGGAGTAAATTCTAGAAAGTGCTAGTTGGCATCCACCGACCAAATAGAAGGCTCCAGAAGTTGTGTTAGAAGTTGACACAAATCTAGAAGAATCCAGAAATGGTAACCGAACTTTTGGGAGGCATAACTTTTGAACCGTAGCTCCGATTGATGAACCGTTTACATTTTCTAAAAGCTCTTGAAGCACTCTATAGCCCTATGGACCAGATTTTCTCATCCCCCATTTTTTGGCCCTTTTCAAGGTCATTTAATACCCCTAACCTGACTTTGAAGCATTCTTAGGAGGTCTCCAAAAATTGAAAAATTGCAATAACTTTCAAACCGTGGGGCCTTTTGACTTGATTCTTTTTTCTGGAATGCTCTAAATTAAAATTACATTCATCTAGCCAATTTACACCTTATAGTTCACCAAAATTATGTCTCAATTACATACTCTTATTTTTTTTTGGCATTTACACATATTTCAAGGTGTTCAAATACCCTATCCTAGAACACTGATAGTGGAACTGTGAGAGTTGGAACCTTTATTTGACCCAAATGGGTATCCAAAAATGAAAACACATGAAACAAAAATTGAGTCTAAGTATATTTTTTTGGTTCACACAGGATTGCCCTCATACCTCTAGATGTTCCTACATCAATATCACTTCAACATTGAGTCTCCTTTGCCCACTAAATTATCCTTTTCTACAAGAGATTAACACACACGAAAACCATGACACATACCAAAGATAAAGATTAATAATAAGTTTTCCTACGTTAGCATTATCCTCATTAGATGGCTACAAGAACACTACCCCATTAATGTAGAATGGAAATAATACTATATTTTTGTTGAAAATTGGCTATATGCAATGATGTAATTGTTGTCATTAATGGAAAAACATAATGTACATACTTGTGGTAAACCTTAGAAATAAAGATACTTAGCTTTTGGTACTTAGAAAATTATCTAAGTATGAAATTGGTTTACCATAGTACATTGTTTTATATGTATAATGTTTCTAACATCATATTATGACTAGAAAAGTTAGATGGAGATAGTATACATGTTGATGATGATGTGTATAACATTAGACACTAGTACAGACAGTATAGAAAAGAGATATTTTTGATTTTAGTAGTGAAACAAAATAACAAAATTAAAGGTAAAGGAATTATTTTATTTACAAAATAATTACTTGACCAATTAGGACCAACATCCTAGATGTTTACCCTAAGTTGGAAAAGTATATTATGGTCTTAGTTGACCTAGCAACAATTTGTGAAAAGGCATGGTATTTATGCAAGGACATCTTGCAAAATCAAATGCAATGCAATGTGCAATTGTATTGTAATATGTGAACCTTTTGTGAAGTGATACATGCAAAGGTTTTGAGAACCTAATTTTGTGATTTGAGATTGAGCTGAGGTTAGAGATCAGTCAAGAAAGAAAATACAAAAGCTATATACCTGAGGACTAATTACTTGTTTGGGCAGTGAGCTCTTCTTGTCATTGGAAGTGCATGTTTGGGCAATGAGCTCTTCTTGCATGTACTATACTACAACTCTTAATAGGGTTGGAATCTCCTATTAAGGATTCAAAGTCTCCTAATAGGGACTCTATATACTAAATTTTCTCATACACTTGTAACAAGGTCCATCCTCTAACAAGAAACATATATATCAGTATATTATCTAGTGGATATCATCCCCACCAAGGTTTTTCCTTGGTTAGGGTTTCCCTAGTTAACAAAATATGGTGTTATGAGTTCTCTTTATGCATTTTTATTATTTATGTTCAACATTACTTGTTTACTTTCTTATGCATGGTACAAAGTAATCAAAATCTATTTGGTAATAAAAGTTTGTAGAATAATGATTCACACCCCCCCCCCTCCCCCCCAAGTATTCCCTATTTCTAACAATTGGTATTAGAGCTCAATTACTTAGAAGAGGCTTAAAAACTTGAGTAAGATCCCTATGGATATGGAATAGTTGATGAAGAACCTTGAAGTGGCACTTGAACAAATTGATCTCCTTACTGAGGAAAGTAATAAGCTAAAAGATAGATATGAAGACTCCAAAGTATACATTGGGCAATTAAAGGAAAAAATTGAACATCTCAAATCCAAGCCTAAATCTATTGAATCTGCTAAGATGATGAATATTCAAAACTGAAAATAGAGTACAAGATCTTGAAACATGAATTGAAGATTACCTATTTAAAGTTGAGTTTGAGGAATGATCCTAGTAAAATTGAATCTGATTTGTAGACTAAAAATTTAGATCTTAGAGCAAGTCTAGCAAAGAAGACATCTACATTTGAAACATTAAAAGAATATCATGAAAAACTTCATAACTACAACACTATTGTGAAAGGTGAACTAACTTAGTGCAAGCAAGAGCTTGAAAATATTTACACTAGTAGAGAAAAGTTTTATGAATCTATGTCAATAAAAAGACCTACCTATGATAAAACTAGTCTTTGTTATCTATTTAACATGTCTACAAAGAAACCTTAAAGTAAATCAGATCCAAAAGAGAAAGATACATCTGATGATAAGATTGAACCCAATCAATCTTTTGATAAATCCAAAGAAGTTGAGAAGGAAACTGTGAAATGGGATGAACCTGAGCAAGTGGAATCTCCTAAGGAAACTAGGTATAAATTTAGAGGAAATTTTTTTTTCATATAATGAAATAGGTCATATGAAAAGAAATTGTACAAATAGATCATTTAATCATGTTACCAAATTTTACTATCATAATTATCATGGTATTGGTCATAATGCAATTGATTGTAGAAAACTTAAATATGATAATGATAGAAGAAATAGTAGAATGTTTAGAAATACAAAAACTATAGATAGAAGAAGATCTAATGAAAGGACATTAAGAGAAAGTAGACCTTATGAAGAAAGGAAGTAGATTGTGTGTTATAAGTGCAACAACTTTAGACACATAGCCTAGAATTGTCAAGCACCAATTGATCAACAAAATCCTAGAAACAGAACCTTAGTGTGTCAATTATGCAACAACTTTAGACATACAACAAAATAATACAGAATGGATAGAAGCAATAATAGAAGAAATTTCAGAAATGATAGAAGGAATTATGGAAGAAACTTCAAAAATAGAAGCAACAATGGGAGGAACTTTGGAAATGACTGAAGGAATCATGAGAATAACTCCAAAACTAAGAAAGACAATCAAGAAAAAATAAATGTAGTCAATGAAATTTGAGAAGAACTCAATGACGCATTTGTAAAAGGATTAGACATCTCAAAAGAAAAGTTAGATGATGGTGAGATAGGAAAATCAAAGTCAATAATCGAGTTTGATTCAACTAGGTTGAATTAAGCTTTTTTACAACACCAAAATTGGAAACTTCATTTAGAGATGGAGCTACTCATAGAGAGGTTGAGAAAATATGTATCTTGATGAGTTTGGACTATAGTTAAGCTCGCTTGAAATTTAGAGCTTATTGAAAAAGGTTATGAAGGAAATAAGAGCTACTGTTATAATAGAGATAGTTTACTCTATGACAGAAGATGAGATCTATGTTTCTACAAAACATTTTGTGAAGCATTGTAATGATGAGAGGAAGCTATGGTGAACTTTAGATAGCATTCAAAGATTGGATAGTTGATCTTGAGAAGATATTTGCTTTCAGAGTGAAATAAATAGCTTTCTCGATTAAGTGAAGTATGCAATTAATGCAAGTTGTAGATGAATAAAGGAGTATGAACTTGATTATTTATACATTAAAATCATCTCAAAAGCTAAGAGCACATAGAAGCGATTTGGAAAATGTAATTTTGAGTAAAACCCTATACAAAAAAGGTATTTTATAATTTTTCACACAGAAATTCTTCGACAAATTTATTTTCAGTGTAATCATGGATATGTTAGTTGTTTAGAGTTTTGAGAATATTGAGAGACCCAAATTGAATTTTTTTCTATGAAATCCTTAGAGGAAAACCCTCATTTGACCTTATCAATTACTCCAAACAACATAGTATTATTGGAGGATGTAGGAAACTATCTATGTAGTAAGTTTGAAACTATTGGAAGTGAGTTTATGAATAGAGATATGGGAATTGTTTTCAACCATGATATGACTATTAAGCCTAGATATGAGCATCTGAAGACTTAGAATTAATCAAATATCATTTCTACTATGAACTTGATATTGAAAAATGGACACAGATTATATTAAGCAGAATCCATAATGGAAAGATTTGGATGGGAGATAAATGTAGTTGACATCTCTACTAACCTTATTCATGAGGTCACTAGTCTTAGAAAATAAGGTAGTGTACCTATTGGTGAGAAGTTGGTTAAGAAGATGATTGAAAATTACACTAAGCTAGTTTACAATGGTAAAGCAATGGTGATTAGCACCATTTGACAGCATGATGTAAGATTCTTGAGCAGAATCATTGTATATTCTTTATGTGCAATTTCTAATAATGATGAGTTATTAGTAGGATTTATTTATGCAGCTTGTAAGATATGTGTTAAGAAAGAACAAGTGAATTTGAGTGAATTTATGAGAGTACAACTTATTGAAAAGTTAGAGAAGATTAAGAGAACCAAGAATGGTGTATTCAAATTTCAATCTCTGATTAATCATATTTTCTTTCATGTACTTAAGAGATTTCCATTTATTAGTTACTAATATTATGAGTAGTGAAAGATGTACTATAGACAAAATAACATATGTATGCTAAAGGAATCCAATAGAGAATATCTTGGACAATGGAGATTTGATCATGAGAACATTTCAAAATGAGATGAAATAGAGATATAGAATTGCCCCTGTAATTATTGATAGATTCAAGAATGATATATGTTTTATGGTGGACACTTACCTAACCTATATTGAAGCAGTAGAACCTTGGGAAGTATTTCTTGAGCCACTATGTTATGAATTGAGTGATGATATAGCTATTAGTTATATTGATTTATTGTTCAAATTAGATATTAATCAAGCATCATACATATTTAGAACATATGAGGAGATAACCTAGTTAGCCTACTAGGCATCATTAGAAAAGGTATCTCATAAGAAGATTGTATCTATAATGAAGAAAGCACTATCAAAGGCCGGTATGTCAAAAGAAGAATCACAAGAAATAAGAAAAACTATCTTTAGAATGAAACAAACTAGTGAACAAGGTGTAATGTATGTGACACCTCTGTCAGTTGGCCAAGCATTTAGTGTATCTATTATAGAAACTCCTATAGAATAGAGCATTCCATATGTTTCTATATCAGTTGAACAACCAAGTGTATCCAAAAGCCAATCAAAGAGAGTCAGGAAATAAGCTACTAGACCTAAAAAGAGAAAGAAGACATTGTTGACAATTGAGGACTTCAATGATGAAGAAGAAGAAGAGGAACCAGAAGAAAAACAACTAGATAAAGTTATTGTTTCTAAGTAGCTAGCAAGTAAAACAAGGCAACCATGGAAACCTAAGATAGAGAAGATTAACATAGCCATTGTTAATGAAGGGAACTTTGTATAGATGAATAAGTTCTATGATTTGTACAATGACATTGAGAAGGAACAAATTAATATCTCTACTGTGAGATATGTGATTATAAATAACTTGAAACATGAATTTGTAAATCAAAAGGTCTATGAAAAACTTATAGAAAAGAAAATACTAGTTCATGAAAAATATATGGAACTTTGGAAGTTAATGCTGAAAACTATGTGTAAGATAGATGATGAAGATGAAATCAAGAAATTGATGAAGGAGCTAGTACCTTACTTGCGAATAAGATGAGGCCATTTATATTCATGGGAGGAGAAAACAATGTTATTAGAAGTGAAACTATAGTAGCTATCAATCAAATGATGAGAGAGCTAAAGGAAAAACCTGCTATTGTAGAGAAAACCTTTGAAGTATCAATAAGTAGTGATACTATGCAGATTGATTAGACAAGTGGTACAATTAACATTGATGAAGAACCATTCGATCAACTTGAGCCCCATTTCAAAGATATTCAAGATAAGTTAAGACTTATTATTGAAGAGAAAAGATAGCTAGAAGAGGAAAAGAATAATATTGAAGAAGCCAAGCTAAAATTGCTTGAAGAAGAAAAGAAAAAAAAAGTTGGAAGAAGAAAAGAAAGAAAGAGAAAAGAAAATAAGAAAGAAGAAGAGGAGAAACAATAGGAAGATGAGGTGAAAGCATCTAGCTTATCCTCTCCTATATCTCTTTTGATGATGATGATCAATCTAATTTGATCTTATATTTGACAAAATTGTTTGAGAAGAATGAAAAGGTGAAAAGTCTATAGAAAGCACTAATGGAGGTGACTGATAGATTGCACAACACCCTTATAGCAAAACACATTGAAGAAGATCCCAAATAGAGACAAGTAGTTATGAAATCATTATATGATGAATTTACAAACTTATTGAACATTGCTGAGTCTAAGGCTCAAATTTCAAATGATGCTAATCTTTTTAGCACCATTTTTTAGAACATTCAAAATGATTTGCCGAGTCTTGATACTTGTATCAAGGAACTCTAAAGATGTGAAAAAGTTGGCAAGGTACTATACATCAAATGTATTTTATCTCATATGTTGACCAAAGATGTGGATAAAAAGATTCAAGGGAAGCTAAGTGAGTTGGAAGCTCTAACTAGTTAGGTACAACAACCCTCTTGCAAAATTGATGAGTTAGAAGGACAAGTTTTTGGTGTACACCCTAAAATTAGGAAACTAGAATTTGAAAAAGATATAATTGTGAAGAGACTATCAGAATTCAAAGAGTCTATTGCTCTAACGATATCAATCATTGAAAGACAATTGAAAGAATGTGTCAAAGCTAAAGACACTTATTCAAACTTCACCTACTTTGACCTTAATGTAGTTGAGATTGCATCATATGCCTTATGTGCAATGCTCACTACTACCAAAGTAGCAAAGGATACATGGGAGAAAGGTATGGATAGTCTAAAGGCAAATTTTGATGACTGTATGAAGTTGCAAAATAAAATTTTATAGTAAGTAATGTATGTAGCAATCATATTCAAATGGGGAGAAATTAAGTAATTGAGAGTTTGTAATATGTAATGTAATAGATGATAAGTATTGTAAGTTTTTTGTTAAGGTTTTGTCACTTAAAAAAATTTCCTTACTTTTTTTCCATCAATGCCAAAGGGGAAGATTGGCAACAATTGGCAATACATGATGTACATACTTGAGGTAAACCTCAGAAATAAAGATACTTAGCTTTTGGTACTTAGAAAATTGTCTAAGTATGAAGTTAGTTTACAACACTACATTGTTTTATATGTAAAATATTTCTAAAGTCATATTATGACTAGAAAAGTTAGATGGAGATAGTATACATGTTGATAATGATGTGTATAACCTCAAACATTAGTACAAATAGTACAGAAAAGAGATATTCACATTTTACCAGTGAGATAGAATAATGAAATTAAAAGTAAAGGAATTATTTTGTTTACAAAATAATTACTTGACCAATTAGGACTAACATCCTAGATGTTTACTCTAAGTTGGAAAAGTATATTATGTAATCAGTTGACCTAGCAAAAATTTGTGAAAAGATAATGCAATGCACAATGTATTATAATATGTGAACCTTTTATGAAGTGATATATGCAAATTTTTTCATAACCTAATTTTGTGATCTGAGATCAAGCTAAGGTCAGAGATTAGTCAAGAAAGAAGTTACAACATCTATATATCTAAGGACTAATTACATGTTTGGACAATGAGCTCTTCTTGTAATTGGAAGTGCATGTTTGGGTAGTGAGCTCTTCTTACATCTATTGTACCACAACTCCTAACAGGGTTGGAATCTCCTAATAAGGATTTAAATTCTCCTAATAGGGACTCTCTATATTGAATTTTCTTAGATGAATAGACTCCTAATAGGGTCCATCCTCTAACAAGGAACATATATATAAATATATTATCTAGTGGGTGTCATCTACACCGGGGTTTTCCCTTGGCCATGGTTTCCCTAGTTAACAAAATATGGTGTTATAAGTTCTCTTGCATGGTTATTATTCATGTTCAACATTACTTTTTTACTTTCTTATGCATATTACAAAGTAATTATTAATATCCAGTTGGCGACAAAAGTTTGTAGAATATTGATTCACCCATTCCCTCTTAATATACCATATTTATAATAATTTCATCGTACATAATCATATAATCTATATATATTCAACATATTTCTTTAGTCTTAAAATTATCAAATACACATATAAACATAGCATAAAAATATAGAGAGTCTAAATATTGTTGATGAGAAACTCATGAAACACCAAGTCTGAAACCAGAAAGCCATAAACTTAGCTCATCATTGGTCCTCAAAAGATGTAATGAGCTAATTTTTTAATTCAAGACCCTGTTCATTACACCTTTTATGTATGGTGAGTCCAAATAGCTTCAATATCATTTAAAAAGAGTATCGTAGAAAAAATAATTTCCTACAAACACATCATGAGATTATCAGTCCAAAAAGAGTTATGTATAAGTGAACTACAATTACACTATAAATAATAACAATTTTAAAGCACATGGAAGCTTTTATAATTTTAAAAGAAACATAGTTTTCTTGTTTAGCAACAATGTCCCCACAAATGAACTGGTACTAGTTATACAATTTGCTCTAGGAAATGGTTCAGGTTCACTAGTAGTGGTCTCTATTGTTATATTAATTGTAGGTGTATCTATTAGTGCACAAAATAGGTCCATAAGTATAAAATCCACCCAACAAAAAAAATAATGCATGATTAGTACATAACAAAATATGGAAAAAAAAGGTTTTACTAGTTGTACTTGGTATAGTTGAAGATGTATACAAGCTCTTTGTTGCCAATAATGCAATCAACAATATCAGTGTGGTGACTAAAGGAGGTGTCTGCACTTAATCATGAGCTAAAGAATACATTGTTAGAAAATACATTTGCAATGGATAAAGATCAAATGGGATACTATCTAGAAGCATCTGAAAGGTTAAATTAATGGTTAAAGGTTTAAGTATTATTTACATGAAGGTTGTGCACTACAACCCTGACCATATTGACCACACGGTCTCACAGGTGTCACAAAATCCTGTAAGAAGAATATATAATATTTTAGATCATGATCCATAAGATACTATAAAATATAAACATCTAATGAACTTTTATTATTTTTTAAGATTAATTATTTCTTACTTGCAAAGAATTGACTCTAAGTATCAATTCATCTTTTAATGCCTTTGTCTCTACGATTCTGTTTCAATTGAGGACAAGGTTAAGAATATCATCACTATATATTTTTATAAGCATATGGGTCATGAAGATGGGGTCAGCACTACATGCAATGTCATCTAAAAATGATGCTTGAATTTCAGATAGCATTTAATCTTCTCTCATTTGCACATTTCCCTATTAATAAGTATGAAGTTGTGTTATCAATATCAGTAAAACTCCATCAAAATAACTCCAAAGCCATAAAGAAAAGAACATAATAATGACATTTATTTCTATATAATTTGTATAATTATACTAATTAAGGTTTTCCTTTGCTAAATATGGTGTGTGAGGTACATCACCACCTATTCCTTGTGGTGTATTAACATTGCCCTATGAAAAAGATAAGTAATTCGTAGCAATCAACAATGAAATGAAAGTAATAGATATACCAAAAAAAATATTAATAAAATAGTAGATTGTATATTGGATTCAATGTTAATTGGAGGCAATTGGTTTAAATGTTATAATTACCAGTCACATGATAGAGAATTTTTGTGTATGTACATGAAATATTAGTTAGCAAGCATGTCAAGATTATCACCTTATGTATTTCTCACATGATAATCATAATCACCCATCAATTATAACCATTAAAAGTGTTATTGATTAGGAAGATTGAACATCAAAGGACAAATTTTGTCACACCATTTAAGTGTTCCCATGTTCACATCAAACAACATAAATGGAACCATAGTGTTGTGTGTGTGTGTGTGTGTACATATGTATACAGTTTCCTATCAACAAATAGATAGTCACATTATCAACAATCAACATGATATTGTCTTTATCACCACATATGGAAGATTAATCAAATAATGACAAGTGAAGTGAACAAACTAATTAGGAGTGATTATTCATAACTATGCAAAGACAATGATTAACCATTAAGTGCCCATTTCTGAAAAAGAAAGGTGCTATCTCAACCTATGGCTGCAAGTATCTAATAATAATGAGATCTATTATAATAATCAATCTCATTTCTCAAAGACATCATTAAGTATTTCTTATCAGCTATTTATTCTTCTTGGATTTCTCAAGGGTGTACTTTCCTTTCAAAAATCAGTTTGAAAATACCAAAGGAAAGTAATCATGAAGAGCTCCCTATCTTGTATATTTCCAAAGAAAAGGTAGACATAGCAATATCATTACTATAAGAAATATTGATGAAAATTGCATACATATAAGGTACAAATTAGAATTAGCAATGTAATCACTATAAGTGATGTTGGAGAAAAGTATCGATAAGAAACAACTATATAAATGTTATAAGTAATATTGAGATATTTGTGTGCTTATAAGATAGACCAAGAACACCAAGTTGCATCATTGCTATAAGTGATAAAAGTAGATTTTAGCATATTAGTGCCATATCTGAGTCGGCTAGCAACACATTGAGAAGAATTATAGTATATCTTATATTGATATATTAGAAACAAATAGCAGTAATTGGACAGAGACTTCACACAATTCATATTGTTATAATAGAAGTGCATATTTGATATATAGTAGAGATCATCTTGGCATAAATCTCATCAATATATATATGTGTGTGTGCGTGTGTGTATGAGATAGTTGTGATACTCTATTTTATTGATAATTAGTAATATATATTATAGCATTATATTATAAGAAATATTAATTGTAAGTCATAATATTTCATTCTTATATTAATTAGTGTCAATTACTATCATTAGAAGTCTTGTAAAGGACTTTTAGAGTCTTCTTGGAAGGAAGTTTCTCACCAATTTTTGTGAGTCAATTGTCTCTAATTCCTAAGAATTAATATAAGAGAATGTTACAAGATTGATAACATTATTTTAGACTAATCCATGTCCACATTTATAACATCCCATCCAAACTTGGAGAACAAATAAATATTGAGAAGGTGAGAGTCTCTAACATTGATACCTCCTTGATCCTTTGGGGAACAAATAGTTTCCCAATTCATAAGGAAAGACACATTTTTCTCCTCAACACCTACCCATTAAAATTGTCTCTTGATAACATCAAGACTTTTGGCCAAAGCAATTGACATATGGAATAGAGACATAATATATTCATAGGAAGAAAGAGTGAAATTGTTACTAGCTTTTGGGAAACAATTCATTTGCATCCTAATGAAGATTTTCCATAAATGAAGCTGAAATCACTCATTAAACTAGATGAGCATGATAGACTTGGAATGCATAGTGAGCAATGAGATACATGAAGAGCTATTGTAGAAGATGAATAAGTAAAACTAGGGAAATGTAGTAGATTGTGGAAGCTAGAAGAGGTTGAACTAGTTTCAATGAAAGAAAACGTGATGTTTTGAGTTCTCTTTACTTCATTCTTACTCCCAATACTTTTCTAGTCCTTACATTAAATCTATTAAGTGATAGTCAATTTCCTTATGAATTGTACCTAACATTATTGTAGACAAAATATTTGAGATGTGCTTCTAGTTTATATATTTATTCGATATTTCTACTATATTTCATTCATATGTTGCATAGGACAGTAGTTGTTTCTATTTCCCATAGAGTAATTCAAATTCAATACTAGTAATTGCTGATAAAATATATCAATTACAACCTGATCATGGAACATAAAGGGTGAGATGTCTTATCTACCTTCAGTAAGATGTAAGACTACAAACTCATAGTTTTCAAGGAATGTGTCAATTTCAATTTCTTTAGCTTAATGAAAATCATGTAGAGGGATATTATAGGAAAATTCTTGCACATTTGAAGTGGCTAAGATGGAAAAATGATGCAAGGGGCTCCCCTTAATACCATAAACTCATAAAAAAAATAAAGAAACAACAACAAATGTGAGAAACAAAATATGAACTTCTTATTATCACCACAAATGAAAAATTATAGAATTCTCAATTACAATATGCTAACCCAAATGGGCACCTTCATTAAAAAAATTTGCAAGATAGTGTTGCAAACTATCACCTAGAGTTGTCCTAGACAATCTTTGAGCCTTTCTTAAATAGGTAGTTTTATGCCACCTAGGAAGGTTCTAGATGCTTAAACTTAATACCTAGGGCTGACAAACCCTAACAATACACATAGAGTCAACTAAATACATCTTTGACAAACTATTTTAGAAATTTTGATATCCCAACTTCCAAAAGTCATAAGTCACAAACTGTTGCTCTAATTGGCTATTATAACCACTTTTTAGAAATGCCAGCTCCTGATCTACAAGCTTGGAACCATACTAGTGCCCTTCCATCAATTTTTTGGACCTCATCTGGGCACTCTAAGGCCTGCAACAATGAGCTTGAAGATTTTGTTGCAAATTTTTCTATCAAAAATTCAGACTAACTACTCTAATACCAATGCTTGAGCAATGAAACTTTTATGGTAGGCTTACAACTCTAAAATGAACCTTCCTATAGAAAATGAGAACATTCCAAGCTCGTATGAGAAACTTACTAAAAATAGTAAATTCCCATAAATAGTAACCAGCCTATCTACTAGTGCTTATTAAAAGAGAAAAGGCTGAAAATAATATTTTTTTTGGGTGATGCAAGATTGCCCTTACACCCAGGATGCTCCTGCATTAGACACCCGGGGTAATTTGAGAAGTGACCCCATCACATCTTAGGTGTTTAGAGGAAAACCAATATGGTTGAACTCCTCCTTTTGCTAGCCATGATGAATCCTCAACTGGTCTCCCTTTCTATTTGACCAGATATTCCTCATAAGCTTTGTTTCTGGTACTTTTTCCAATGCAACTGTCTAGTGTCTCCTCAATCTCCTTGGTAGCTGAACTAGCTACTGGAATTCTCCACTACACTTCTACAACTTTATCCCCATCACCTCCTTCATAATACTTTGTGTAGTGCCTGCCCCTAGTTCACATTTTGCTAACATTGCTGAACTCTTTTTAGAGCTAGTTTTATGTTGTTGGTTAGTAGCATTCTTTTGAGATTATCAGATATTATGATATGGATTCAGTTTATTATGTGATGAGATTACTTAGACTTTACATTTCATGTATGTATGATGATTATTTTTAGTGTTTGCAGTTATTAATGATGATTAGTAAGATGATTTATTATCATATGTGTTTTCTTATGGATACTTACCCCATACTTGCATGTGTATGGTGTGCGTGTTTGCTTTGCGTGGTTGCTTTGTATGGCGTGTCTGATGTGGTTAAGGAAGGGAGTCGTAGTCACTTGCTAGTCAGGATCTACACGATGCACCACTTCCTACCATTGCCTGTTTAGTTTAGTATATATTGTGTTTGTACATGCATGGTTTTTATGCAGGTTGCAGGTACCAGGTATTGACTTCCCTAAATTGCCAGGATGAGCGTACCCTATCACATTATCTCAATGATAAGAGAGGGGAGATAAATTCTCAAGTCCAAATCCCAACCCTTTAAGCCATTTGTTCTAATTGAAAAATTAGGACAAGTATCTGAGTTGAGTACCCTCCGAATGCGTCAGATGATGTAATTCGTGATATTAACCCTGAGTTTGATTTTGTATGTATTTTGGCTATGATGAGTTTTCATATTTTTACCTTGTGAGTCTTTGATGTATTTTTTATTAATTAAGCCTAATTAAAAGATTTAATTAATGGTTTAATTTAATGAAAAATTAATATGATATTTTAATATTTATTTTATTTAATTAATTGGGAAATTAATTAAATAAAATAATTATATTTGAAAATAAAAAGTTTAAAGTTTAAATTTGGAATGTGACAATATTTATTTTAATAATAATATATATTGGAGTTCGTTTTTAAACAAATGATTAAATAATAATATTATTAAAGCTAATAAATATTTTAGCAATAAAGTTTTGGAAAATGAAATTTAAAAGTGAAAAATATATTTTAAAATTATTAAAAGATTCTAGATTTCATGTGATTAAAATATAAATATATTAAGATTGAAAAGTGGAATTATTAAAATTAGTGCATGAGATTTAATAAATAAATAAATTAAATTGACAAGTGTAAAGTAAATATTATATTAATGATTGTGCATTATTTTAATATTTGCTCACATAAGAGTTTGTGAATTCTCGAGAGTTGTCATGTAGACAACACAGGAGTTTGCACTCTAAGAATGCACAAATTGTTTACACTTAGAAGTTAGCATTTTATTTGAGTACATGGTGTCTACAACCTTAAGACTCATCTAGAAGGTTGGAGAAGACCCATGCTTGGTTGTCATGCTTATCTTCTAGTTGTTTCTAGAGACACTCTAGATGCATCTTAGAGGCCTTTAAATAGAGACTCTCCTAGTGTGTTTGGACAAGCTGAATGGAAGCTACAAGCTACAAGCTTCAAGCTAAAATGGAAGCTTCAAAGCTTACATTCATTGAGAAGATCATATGCTTCTACATGCTCATATATTTTCTACATGCTTCTATGCTTCTTCTAGCACTTCTAGTCACTTGGCTTCTATGCTTCTACATGCTCATATATTTTCTACATGCTTCTATGCTTCTTCTAGCTCTTCTAGTCGATTGGCTTGGATCTTGGAGGAATTGCAAATGAGGGAGAAGGAAGAGATTTTCTATGGAATTTTGAGGCATGGTGGATTAGCATCAGTGTCCAGGTGCACTCGTGATAAATCACATATTCTCTTTACACTATTTCTCTTCATGTCTTCATCATGTTTGTTATATGTGTCTGAATACTTTTTGTGATTGAATCTACAATTAAATTGGAATCTAGATATGTATGGTTGCAAAGAAAACAATAGAAAAACCTTAGATCCAATTAAGGAAGAAATTAGATCTAAACGGGTTTGGGTTCGAATTAGAATCAAATTGAAATAGATTTGAAAATAGTTTCAAAATTTATAGCCAAATCCATTAGTGAAATTATTGGATAAATTTAGAGAACAATTACCTTTTAAAGAGAAAATTCTTAATTCATCACAAACTGCCCTATCGCTGCCCCTTGGATAGACCCGAACTCAGTCATTCATAACTTTTTATCGTGATCGAATTTATTCAATCGCTCTAGTCAAAAGTGGCACAACTTGGCCCTCTCCAACATATTTCAATTTTAGCCTGATCCAACAGTTCATTAGGGAGATATGGCCGTCATATCAAGACTGTTTTATTCAAGGACAGATATTGTTCCATTTCTCATAACCAAGAGTTCTTTATGCTTAAACTTCACAAAAATAATATATCAAAGCATGGAATGAATTAAAGATATTATTGCAATCTTCCCTTATTAGAATCTTATTAATATGAATTAGTTTTATATGGTTTATTATCTAATCTAGTTAAATCAAATTTAATTAAGATTAGTTAATAGTAGAAGAAGTGTAATTAATTATTAGTCAATCTAAGTAAATGGATTTTTAATGAGAGAAATTAAAAGAAAAGAGATTTTAATACAGTTTATATAGTGAACTTTTTATAATGTATATTAAATACTATTTAATATATATTAAATAATTTAGAGATGGTTATTTTATATTACGTTTTTAAATGAGGAGACTTTAATGATAATGGATTAAGATTTAATTGACATGAAATAATTGTTATACCATTGTTATAATTTGAATTATTATGGTATTATTAATACGTTATATATTATTAACTAAATTATTGATATACCTTAATGGTATTAAGAGTTAACTAATGAAGCTTATGTAAAGTTCTTTAGATTGATTAATAATAGTTTTGATGAGTTTATTATTTATTAATGTTTGTTGGGTCTAACAAACTATTAATAAATAATAGTTTAAATAGTTATCAATTAATACGATCAGAGTTAATCTAGAGGAGATTAGTTAATGATTGAAGTACTATAAAAGATATTAATCAAATTAAATTGGTTAATAATTTGGAGGAGTATTAATTAATTGAATCAACGTACATAGGAGAAACTTATTTGAGATAATAATACTTGGTATTGGAGATTTATTATAACTTGTTATTATTAAAATAAAAATGGAAATATTGTTGAAAGAATGACGAATGTGGTCATTATAGATTTATTAATAAGATTCCCAATATAGCTTGTTATTAAATATTAACAAGTTATTATTATTGAACTATGAATATGAATATTTGTGTAATAGATTATAGTTGACTTTTAACTTACAAAATTATAGTTAGTTATTAGTCAACTAATATTAATTGGAGCATTGTCATGGATATGTAATTATTAATTAAATTAATTAGAGTTAATTAGATTTAATTAATAATTAAGTTATGTAATAAAGTTTTAATTGATATGCTAATATCGATTCCTTTAGCAAAGTTGTGAAGTATGTATATCAAAGTTGACAAGTCATACTCTCATAACTTGAATAATGACCTTAGATATTTTAATGGTGAAGACTTAGTAATATATAATTTAGAACTATTAGAATGTTAATAGGTCATGGATGGTGTACCTATGTTAATTGATTGATTAAATTGATCATTTTATAATTTTCTTATTCGAAGATTAGTAATTGGCTCTCTTATAATTTAGATGATTAATGATCCTTGATTTATGTTAAAAGTTGAAGTAACATTAAGAAGAGTCATTCAATTTGTAACATTGAGTGAATGATTTTACTAAGTGTCAAATGATTTAATATTTATCCTTAAGTTATTTTTAGAATGTAATTAATTCTTAATAATGGAAGGATAATGCTATCGGGGAACAATTGGGTTGACTTGTAGGTCAAATGATGAAACTTAAGACACTTGAAAATATACTTGCAAATAGAAAACTGAAAAATCCTACACATTATTCAACTATGTGAATTTAGTAAACCAAAACATGTGTTTGCATCGTGTATTCTATATGCTTCTTGTTTTGGGTTTTGGGTTGACTAGTGTTGACCAGTCTTAGGTTGTTACTAGAGGCTCGGGGGTTATGAGATGTGTTGGCATGTTGATCTTATTTAGTCTCAATATTTATAAGCCCAACCATGGTAATGTGATCGTATGCTCTATGAAATATTTGTATTTATTGATTGTTACAGTTGAGATTCTTATGTATCTGAGACACTTGAGCTAATCATTTTTGGTCATCGATCAGTTATCCTTGGATTATTTTCTAGTCACCATGATGGGACTGAAATATGGATTTATTTCTTGATGATGTCATGTTATGATATGTTTTGACTCAACCATTTTAGAGTCTTTGATCAGTATGATTTTGAGATATTCTTGATTGCTTGTTGAGAACCAATGGATATTGTGATTTATTTTGAGATATATTTTGGTTATTGAGAACCAATTGATACTTATGATTATCAGTGATGCCTTCAGTTGCCAATAGAAAACTGTTGTGGTCATGATTTTCTATGGATGCTTTTCAGATGCTCATGGAGATTTGATGATTCTTATCTTGGTGATTTGATGATTCTTATTGTGGATATTTGATGCTTTTATCATGGGTATTTGATGATTCTTTTTATGGATTATCTTTTGAATTTTCTTTACAGTCGCTTGTACAGGACTGTGGTGATTTATGATTCCATGAGCTTAGGGTAGGTAATCTACTTGTAGTGTCAGGAAGTGGCTTGCAATGGGGGCCAGGGCCCTAAGAGGCTACCAGAGTAACTCATTGTAAGTTTGGTTAATAAGTGATAACATTTACACACTAAATGGGGATTAAATGAACCTAAAAAGATAATTGTTTTGGTTCTTGCCCATGCCTTGAGCGCTTGTATAGGCTAGGATGGGAGTAGTGAGAATGCATGGTTGCGACCTTGCATTCCGTAGTATGCCTCGTCAGTATGAGAGGATACTAGTGGCTGCATGAAATCAGTATGGACCCGTGGAGTTTAGCTAACTATCAAGGTAACTTGTACGTGATAAATGCGATGACACTTTCCCGCTTGCAAAGTAGATTTTCTACATGTCATTATTGTGCCTCTAGAAATTAGATGTCGATTTTTGTGTGATGGAATCTTTGAGTTAGTATACTTTTAGGATTCCTAGACTATTAGAGATTTATACTTTGTGGTTTTGATAGCCTATTTGAGACTTGAGATTATCTCCTCAGCACGGTGGGAGTGGACCACTTAGGTTCCACGCGGTTGGGTGGTAATGTTTATCACTCTTATCATTTGAGATATGTCTGAGACACTGTGGCTGGAGTATTCTTGGTTGGTATTTATCTTCATTATGTTCTTGGATCATTATGATTGATGATATACCTTATGATGGATGTATTTACTGGTATGTTCCTTACATTGAGGATTTGCTTATGTTAGATGATGATATCTTATGCTTTACTTTTCATGTTAGTAGGATGTTTTAGGAGTGACATTCCTACTATGTTAATAGCCAATGATCTCTTTGGTGCTTTGGAATGTTACGCACGGAGGGATGGCTAGGATCCATGATGGTCTAATGATGCTATTTACGATTGGGAGGAACCGTGCACTTAGATATTTATGTTTGTGATATATGATTTTATCTTATGATGGATGTTTATATCTTTTGTGATGATGTATCATGTATGGTTTATGGTTTCATTATGTTATTGTATCATGGATTAGTATTGGATGATGATGTTTTTTATTTACATAGATGTTTATTCTTTTAAGCTTTTCATACCTTGTAACTTGTACAGTGAATGATTAAGCTAAACTAAAATATAATTACAAAAGAACACTTGTATATGGTTTAAGAATGTTGGATGTATCATTGTTACTTCATAAGGATGTGATGTTAGATGAATGGTTGATTTAGATGTAATTCAACATTAAGGGATCTTTAAATAATGTAATCTATTATGTTATGTTATGTGTACTTTTATTCGAATTGTTTCTATTGCTTCCACAAGTGTTGTGAATGGTTTATCTTTCATGTTTAAAAAAAAATTGTTCGACAAACTTAGTGAAATTCTTTGGATCCCTTGGTAGGGCATTACACTTTGTCAAATCCTAAATATTAAATACTGGTGAAATATTCAATTCAGTAGGCAACTCTACTTCATACACATTTCCAAAATCATGCCTCTTCACTATCTTAAATGGTCCAAACTTCTTCATCTTCAGCTTATTATATGTACCTATTGAAAAATGCTCCTTTCTCAAATGAACCATTACTTCATCTCCAATTTGAAATTCCTTATATTTCCTTTTCACATCTTCCTTTGCCTTATACTATGTATTCATCTTTATGATGTGCTTCTTGACGTCCTCATGAATGTTCTTTAAATGTTCAACAAAATCTTCTACTTCAGCACTACTTATGTCTCCCTTATCCAACTTCCTCAATTCAGAAACATTTTTGGGGCTACTCCCATATACAATCTGGAAGGGTGATTCACTAGTACTCCTATTGATAGAATTATTATATGAAATTTTTTCCTATGGTAAAATCATTCTCCATCCTTTTGGTTTATCTCCAACCAAGCATATTAGCAAGTTTCCCAAATTGTGATTCACAACTTCTATCTGTCCATTAGTCTGTGGATGATGTGATGAATTAAACTTTAAATCTATCTTCAACTTCTTCCATAATGTACGCCATAAATACTCAACAAATTTGGTATCTCTATCTAAAACTATACTCTTTGGAAAACCATGCAATCTCACCACTTCTCTAAAAAACAACTCTGTGACATGAACAACATCACTAGTCTTCTTGCAAGGAATAAAATCTGCCATCTTTGAAAACTTATCAACCACCACAAAAATAGAATCATGCCCATCCTATGTCCTTGGTAATCCAAGAAAAAAATCTCTGCTAGCATCCTCCCATGGCTTCTCTGGTACAAGTAATGGCCGATACAACCCTGTATTCTACTTCACTCTTTTTTCCATTTGACATACTTGACAACTTTGTACAAACTTTGTCACATCTTGTTGTAACTGTGGCTAGTAATAATTTTCAGCAACCAAAGTTATAGTTTTATCTCTGCCAAAATGTCTAACCAATCCTCCATTACGCTTCTCCTTGATGAGATTCTCTCTCATTGAACTTCTAGGAATGTACAATTGGTTTCCTTTGAACAACATATTATCCTAGATCATGAAATCCAACCACTTTTTCCTATCAAGTGTAACAAGTTCTATAAAAACCTTCCATGCTTCACCAAAATTAGGATCATCTAGATAAAAAGTACTGAGTTCCTTGAAGCCAACCACCTCTATCTACATTTTTGTTAGCAAAAGTTGTCTTCTACCAAGAGAATTTGCAACTTTGTTAGACTTCCCACTCCTATGTTTCAAAAAAAATGTATAACTCTACAAAACTCAACCCATTTTAAGTGCCTTTGGCTCAATTTTCCTTGACTATTCAAATATTGCAAAGCTTGGTGATCAATATACAAAAAAAACTCCTTAGGAAGAAGATAATGCCTCCACTTCTTCAATTCTTAAACTATAGCATAAAATTCTTGATCATAAATAGAATATTTTATTTTTTCATCATTTAACTTCTCACTAAAATAAGCAATAGGTCTACCTTCTTGGCTCAAAACAACTCTTATTGTAGTACCACTAGCATCATAGTCTAATTGAAACACCTTGTTAAAATTAGGAAGTGCTAAAATAGGCTGCTCAGTAATTTTTTATTTCAACAAATTAAAAATCTTATCTGCTCCTATAGTCCACTTAAACTCTTTCCTATCCCCTCTCATTGTTTTAGTCAAGGGTCCACAAACACTACTAAAAATTCTTATGAACTTTCTATAAAATGTAGCCAATCCATGAAAAGATCTTACCTCTGTCCCACTCCTTGGAGTAGGCCATTCAAGGATAGTCTTCACTTTCTTGGGGTCCATTTTTAGACCTTCTCCTAAGACTACAAATCCTAGGTACACCAACTCCTTTACGAAACTGCACTTCTTCAAGTTTATCAACAATTTTTCTTCCCTCAACTTATCAAACACCTTGCAACTATGAATCGAATTCTCCTCCAGTTTCTTACTAAAGATCAAAATATCATCCAAGTAAAGAATGAAAAACTTACCTAGAAACTTATTTAGTACCTCATTCATGAGCCTCATGAAAGTGCTCGATGCATTGGTTAGCCCAAAAGGCATGACTAACCACTCATACAGTCCTTCCCTTATCTTGAAAGAAGTCTTCCACTCATCACCTTCCCTAATATAAAACTAATGGTACCCACTCTTTAGATCTATCTTTATGAAGTACTTAGCTCCAATCAAATAATAAATAATATCATTCATCCTTGGTAATGGAAATCTATACTTTATCATGATCTTGTTGATAGTGCAAGAATCTGTGCACATCCTCCATTCTCCATTCTTCTTTGGTGCTAATACTGTTGCTACAACACATGGACTCAGACTCTCTCAAATCAAACCCTTTTGTAATAACTCATCAACTTGCATGTTCAACTCTTCACTTTCTGCTAGTGTCATTTTGTGTACTACTTCATTTGGCAAACTAGCTCCTAGAACCAAATCTACCTAGTGACTGATCTTCCTCATTGGGGGTAATCCATCAAGTACATTATCTAATATAATATTAGAAAAATCTTCCAACATATCTATAACTTCTACAAGTACCTCCTCTACTTATATCTTACTATATTTAGAAATTATAGAAAAACACATATGCTCATGCTTCATACCTTTAAGAAACTCTTTTCCATCAACAAAATATTTTATAGAAGCATTACATTCCTTTTCTTCTTTATCCTTCAATGGCTTTAGCTTATGTTTCACTCCATCCTTAGAGTGTATTTATTTTCTCACCCATCATGTATAGCATGCCTGTCAAACTGCCATGGCCTACCCAACAACATATGACATATTTCCATAGGTATGATATCACATAATACCTCATCTTGATAGCTCCCAATCTTGAACTTCACTGAGCATTATCTATTGACCATAACCTTCTAGTCATCTTGCACCCAAGCAATATGGTATGGATGTAGGTGTTTCTATCTCTTCAACTTCAACTTGGTGACCATTGTGTCTGATACTAGATTATCAGGAATGATCACATTGCAACACTTATCTTCACATCTACACCTTTTTCGAAACAAACTCCTTCTTTGATCAGGTTCATTCAAACCACTTAGTAGGACTCTATTGTTAACTAGGACTTCTGCTCTTTTAGCATCTTTAGAATGTGAGGATCTGGAATCTTCATCAATATTTGCAACTCTTGCCTGACCTTCTATTATTCAATTTTTCCTTCCTTGGCACTAGGTACATTCAAATGCTCTATGCCCTTCTTCTATGTAGTGAAAACAATGTCCTCTACCTCTTCCTCTCTGATCTCTATTGTTCTAATCATGGAAATGATTGGAATTGTTTCCCATTTGGTTTTGATTGCTACTTCCAGCCTCATCCTTGTTCTTTTGATCATCATTATAGCCTCCATAAGATCGTTCGCCCAATCTTCCACCACAACCTCTTCCACTATTCTTATTATCAAACTTCTTGCTCAAATTCTCCTCAACTCTTAGGGAAAACTAGTATGCCTCCTCAATATTGTTCATCTGAACTAGACTCAGCTCATCCCAAATGCTAGGCCTTAACCCATTAAGATAATAGACAACTTTATCCTTATCAACTTTTTCATGGCTACTTCTAATAAGAAATTGGTAGAACTCTTCGATATACTCTTGAACAAATTTTCTTTCTTGCTTCATTCTTTACATCTTCTTCAATAGATCAAGCTCATAATCCATAGGAATGAATTGTTAATTCATATTAGCTATCATCCGATCCCATCTGGCAATTTTGTCCTTTCTTATTTTATTTCATTCCAACTAAACCTCTTACCACTATATCTTTGCATGTCCCTTCAATTTTTCCTTCACAAACTTGACCCTATCCGAATCCTCAATATCTTCATATTCAAAGTACTCCTCTAGTTCATTGATCTAATCGATTAGCTCTTTAGGGTTAAGATTTCCTAAAAATGTGGGAACCTCAAACTTAGGACTCTTTCCAATCTTGGAGATGGCCCTAAAAAGCCTCTCTTCCTCTAGGTTTAGAACTACCTCTGCTTCAGCATTTTCTTCTACTTCATCCTCATCCTTGCTTTCATCTCTTCTGGGAAGATCCATTCCTCTATGCATTTGTTCTTTGAATGCTTGTATTTTTCTTTGGAGGGATCAAAAACCCTTAGGTGTAACACCTACAACTCTTCTGCCATGCTCTCTTTGTAGAGGCAATTTTGTGCTTCTACTGAAACCCTATTACAAACTACCTCACAATCAGTAATCTATCTATACACTACCCCAACCACGATCCTAGTGTGAACTACCTCACAGTCGGGATTTGTCCACACACTCAAGAACTCTAGCTCTAATACCACTTGATGCAATGGATTCACCTTAATACCATAAACTCATAACAAAAACAAAGAAAAAAAAGCAAATACAAGAAACAAAATATGGACTTGTTATTATCACCACAGATGTGGAATTATAGAATTCTCAATTACAATATGCTAACCCAAATGGTTGCCTTCATTAAAAAAATCTGCAAGACAGTGTTGTGAGCTATCACCTAGAGTTGTCCTAGAAAATCTTCAGGTCTTTCTTAAATAGGTAGTTTTATGCCACCTGGGAAGGTTCTAGATGCTTAAACTTAATACCTAGGGCTGACAGAACCTAACAATACACATAGAGTCGGCCAAATACATCTTTAACAAATTATTTTACAAATTTTGGTAGCCCAACTTACAAAGGCCATAACTCACAAACCGTTTCTCTAATTGGCTATTATAACCACTTTTTAGAAATGCCAACTTCTGATCTACAAGCACTCTAAGGCCTCCAACAGTGAGCTTGAAGATTTTTCTACAAAATTTTCCACCAAAATTCTGCAATAACTTCTCTGATACTAATGCTTGAGCAATGAGATTTTTATGGTAGGTTTACAACTCTAGAATGAACCTTCCTATAGAAAATGAGAACATTCTAAGCTCGTATGAAAAACTTGCTAAAAATAGTAAGTTCCCATAAATAGTAACCACCTTGTTTACTAGTCCTTATTAAAATAGAAAAGGCTGAAAATAAAAATATTTTTGGGTGATGCAAGATTGCCCTTACACCTAGGATGCTTTTGCATCAAAAAAGTTCCCTCTAAAATGTTTGCCATGTGAATGAAATATGAAATATCTAGTAGTATTTGATCTTATCTTCAACAAAGGCATTGAGGCATTGTGGTTAGAGGTAGCCAATATAGAGGTGATTTCTACAATTCCATCATTTCATGAATTAAAAGAGATTGAATACATAATCACAAAATATTTAGTGTTATTAATAAAAGATACAAATACTTTCTTGATAAGTTCCTAATGATATGCCTTCTTGTTTGTAGGGTCCAAAAAACCTCAGAGTACTTAAGTTGAATTACTATATAAATCTTTAGGTCCTTTCAGATTTAGTATAAAATAGTAGATTTACAAATTCAAAAGTATCTCAAAAAAACAAAATCTAAAGATTCTTTGGACTTTGTGGAGGTAGGAAACTTTGAAGAAAATAGCATATTTACAAATTCAAAGTATCTTGGATGAAAGAAGCAAGAGGCAAAAAGAGATGAGAAACCTTATCCCTAAACTCAGAAGAAGAAATTTAACTTCACCAAATAGTAGGTGGGGTTGTTTTTTTGGCCCATTTTCACCACATGGCATGCTTAGGTCAAGGAGTTGTATGAATAAATTTAAGAAGCTTTTTGGATCAAGATGAATTGGAGAAGAACTTTTTAGCAAAGTAAAACACTTTAGAATTATGACATTATACAATGGAATGAGAATAGTAATTCTATAGATGAAATTGCCAATGAAATATACTAGGTAATAAAATTTCTTTATTCACTAACAAACTTTAATCCTCAAACACCAATGATTTGAACCTGCAAAGATAAGTTTACTGAAAAGAAAGAGAATCAAATAGAGCTGCTACAACTACATAGAAAATTACTTACACATCCAAAATGGATGGGCAGACTCAATAAAATATATAGTATCTATAAATTATAATAATTTTTATTTACTATTTTATATACTAATACAAAAAATATACCTAGTTTTGATCATATCTTACAAAAAATATTTTTTCCAATATTAAACTAATTGTTTAAGAGTAATTGTAGCTCTACAATAATTTTCTACTACAAGATAGTTTGGAAGAACTCTTCTTACCTGAAATCCAACGTCATATGTTGCCTACTCTTTAGCTAGCATGCAACTACATTCAAAATAAAACCAAAATTATTACATCATTAAACACTAGTTCTATCTATCTATAAACCCAAAACATTCTAGTCCTACATGAGATATAGTTAAAGGAGTGTTATATGGCGGCATCCTCACTTATAGAGAATACTAAATTGAAATTCATGGTAGCTCAATTATAGGTACTGTAGAATACTAACATTACAGATTTTATTGGCAATGAAAATTTGATCTTACAAAATCATATTGCAATGCCTGAGAGACCCTTGTCAAATTCACACCAGACAAAACAATATGGTTTGAGTTAAAGTTTAAGTAGAAATGACACTAAAGACACTACCATTCACTTGAGGTTTTGGCTCTGGTTTGAAATCTTGCAACTTATAACCTCCTTTTGCATTCACTTGCTTTCTACCATTACTAAAAACTAAAATGAGCTTGATTTCTTTATGATTAGAGGGCATGGCTATTATAACCTCCTTTTACATTCATTTGCATTTAAAATCTTGCAACTTCTAACTTGTGTTGGAAATGGCATGGGGTCGATAACTTACTAGAGAAATGAACTCAATCCCTCTGTGTGCATGTGCTACTAATTAGCTCATAGTGAAAATCAAACCTCCCAAACACTTTTCTCTTTTTTGTTTTGTTTATAATCCATGTTCATCAAAATTTTGACCAAAAAACTCATGTTCGTCAAAGTTTTGAGCAACTCAAGATCTTAACAAAAACAAAATTTAAAATAAAATGGAAAATTACATAAGATCAAAAATTAACACAAAATTTACTAGTGATCTAATAGATATATTTACAAAGGTAGTGACATGGGAGAAGCTAAACTCCTCATCAGCTTTGATTGGTCTTCTTAACTGAGCAGAATAAAAGCACAACTAATTCTAGGGTGGTTTGATTTGGTGGGAGCCTCATGGAGTAGTGATATTGCTACATTATAAGTCTCCAAGTGGGAGATTGTTGTCTGATGTCGAGCCTGATCAGCCCCCAAGTGGGAGATTGTTAGTTTGTGGTGACTAATCATGGTAGTACTATACATACTAATGTTAACCCTAAAGTGGCAAAAATACTTGAATAAAGTAGCTTAGGGTTAGGGATTTCATAATGTGTGATACAATAATTTCTTGTTGTGGCTCTATTGAGCTATAAGGGATTACAAATTGTAATCAGGTTGTAATCAATCAATAATAATAATATTTGACTCATTGTTTGGTGGAAGTAGTCCAAAGATTGGGTGAACCATGTTAAATCTTTGTATCTTGCTTTCTCTTCTATGTGATTTTTTATTTTATGATATTAGTTATATTTTAATATAATTTTTATTTATGTTCATGGTTAATCCTAACATCTACTTTTGTATCATTTCTTAACTTTTTTGCTTCTTCTTTCAAAGAATTATTTTCACAAATTAGATTTATATCATCTTTCTTCACCTTCTTTAATTCTTCTTGTAAATTTGTTATCTGAAGAAGTAATCCTACATTCTCCTATAAGACTCTTTTACCTTGCTTTGCCATTGTCATTAATCCACAAACAACCATTTATTTGAGTTTCCAATAGCTAACCCAATATATTTACCGTACTTCATATTCACAACTATATCCTCTTCTTTGAATTTCAATTATATAAAAAATTCAGATTCAAACTTATTTGGCATGATCCCCATCTCAGTGGTTGTACACTTATATGATCTTTTCTCTACATTAAGAAAACATGTAATTTTACATCCAACAATTTTATTCTTCTCTATCCACAACACACATGTAGTTAGCAGAACCAATACCAACCATTACATAAGATGCATCCTCCCAAATTTGCATTCTCCCAGCCCACATATTGGGAGCATAGAAGTTAAGTAAATTCAAAGTAAGGACCATTTCTACAAACTCATAGACCAAGAAATGTGGAAAAGAGGAGATCCTCTTACCTAAAATCTTGGTTGGGTCTCATATAGTGGTAATGTCGCTTAATGCACCATTGGCATCACTATATGTGAAGCAAGCACTTGGCCAGATGTAGGCTATCGTCTGGTCAAAAAAATTTCAAGTCATTTTGACTTCCTGTAGAAGAATAATGTCCCCCTATGCTACAAAATATTATTTGTGACATCATATTGTTTCCTAGGGCTACTGATACCTCTTATATTCTTAGAGATAAAATACATTTTGGTGTCTCTATGTGTCTTCCAAGGTGAGCTAGGTACCTCTAGAAATGTCTTGTGTTGTAGCTTTTAGTCTGATGGTCTTCTCTAGGGGTCTTCCAAACTTAGAATTTGAGCCAACCTCAAATTTGATGGATCCTCTTTCTTTTTCTTTACTGTTTGCCAACCCCCATCTTAGTCCACCAAAGGCAACTCTGGAGTAGAAAAAATTCCACATTCTAATGAATGGAGAGAGTGCCTCCTAACATATTAGGAGAGAAACCATTAGGGAGCCAATAAGATCACCCCAAGGTAAAATTGAGTTATCATCTTGCTTATGAGTTTCCCCAAGGGTAACCATATCTTGGGTAGGCTTTAAAATCCATTGATAAGTTCTTTCCCTAGTATTGAGGCAGGGGTCCCCCACACATACTATACTTGAGGTCTAGTTTGGATCTCTAGCTTCCATCCAAGTTCCTCGAGGGGGTTCCTAGGGTCTCCTCCAATCCCTCTTTGGGAATTCTCTCTCTTCCAATCTATCATTGACATTTTCCTTCTTTCCTTTAACTATTGAAGGGACTTGATTAGGGGGATCCTTCATGATTGGGTTCTCATTCACCTTCAAAACCACCAAGTCCTTCAGTCAAGCTCTAGTCTCCATGGTTACTACATTCCTTTAAATCTTGGAAAGGGACCTATTAGATCTCTCAGCATGGGTGGAAAGGGATCCAATGATTGCTATATATTTTCCCTTGTGGTTCTTTTTGGGAAAATTGGTGATGATATGACCATAAGCTACACATTGTTAGAAAAAGAATGCCACATTATTATACAAAAAGGGTTGAGACCATTTTCTACCATAGGCTACCAAGGTAACCATAATAGGGAGAGTTTTATTAACGACCACATTCACAAAAAATCTAGCATAAACTAGCTTGGATTTATTGGTCATAACATTGTCAGTTCTAATGAAGTGAGCAATAGAGTCTCTAATCCATTTGAAAACCTTATCATCCCATAACTCCAAGGGGAGCCCATGTAAGTGAATCCAAGATGGGTCCATACGAAGAAGATCCATAGCAGGGTTAAACCTAAGCCTCCATTTGGCTAGCATTAGTAGGTGTCTACTATAGTGCCAATTTCCTACCAACACAAGGCTTTTATCCTCCTTTGAGGAAAAGATGACTAAAAATAGCCTCCCTAGAATAGCTAACACACTAATTGATCCTTTAAGCTTCCATCTTATAGAGCTACATTTCCTAACCATCTCAATAAATGGTTAGAATGCTTCAAAATGACCAACCAAGGCTTGGGAGAACCTTAAAGACATAATATCAACTATCAGATCTGGTAGACTTATCTCTAGACCATCTATACCTTAGGATAACTTGGGCATCACATACATTAGTCTCTCAACTTTATATCCCAACAACACACTTTTCCATTCCATCTTGGGGATCACATCCATGCTAGGGTCAATCCCCTTGGGATCAAAATGAGTCTGGCTCCCCAAAAAAGCCAAATCATCTAGCAACACAGAGGCCCATTCTAGGAACCTTGGAAAATAGAGCTTCATGGGGGGGTTCAAAATCTATTGAATGCAATACCAGGACAAGAAATGAGTTCAGGTAGCCTTATGATAGATCTAGTGGGTGTGGAAAGGGGGGCCTCCATAGAAACATTGGTCATGAGATATAGAGTAGTTGTAGAGCTGGCAAGTTCAACTTCTCATTAGATTAATTTGTCAATTCACTAGATTACTCCTTTTTTGGTTAACTTCAAAGTATTTTTAATGAGTTTAGTTCCTTTTATATATACATTTTTTTAGTAAGCATCATCAATTCATACTTAGATAAACGAATCAGCATTTATGCTTTTTAGATAATCTATTTGATGCTAACTATTAATCAATCAAAGTGCTTATAATTTAATGTCAAATTTTTTTCTAACTATTATCTTCCATCAATGCCATTTGGTGACTATAGATTGCTAGGAAAAAAATAAAATTTACTATTCTAGAGAAGGCACATAAAAACACACCAACAACCTTACAAGCCCTACATGTAAAGGTTGATCATTTAATTTCCAAAATCAATGTCCACTCCTAGGGAACATTGTAGCCTATAGAAGGACCAAAACACTTGGAATCTATGGAATTTTTTTCTTGCATACTATTAGAGAGCTAGATTATTATGGTAGATTATACAAAATGAGTTTGAGAGAGCAATTTGCATGCCTTCTTTGTGCTTCCACGTTATGTATGCATTCTATAAGTAATACATCATCTAGAAAAGTACTATGACTTGTCAAGAAAATATCATTGATTGAAGAATTACATTTTTTGGTAGTTTTCCCAATCCATATGGTTAGTTTGCTGAATATGCTTTGGAACTCATAAGTGTAGCCAAATCAACAAAGAAATTGAGGGCTTTAAGGCCTAGCTTATATTGTTGTCACTATTTTTTTTTAACACTTGTTTGGTAGTGAAATGATTCGGGATTATTTGATTTTGAAGAAGTAAAAATATTTATTGGAACACAAGGATTTGGACTCTAATATATGCATGGAAAAAAAGAGTCAAGTTTTGTTCTTGATTCTAAGACAATGGCTAACCATCTTTCATCATTTGATTACTTAACCATATTAACACAATTATTTGTGACAAAGATTTCTCAAGGAGATAATTTCATGAAAGAAACCCCAAGAAGCCCTTTGGAGGAGATTAAACAAGTATCATGGATGAATCTTTTTATTCTAATACAACCTTTCTACTAAATTATCATAGAGATCTAGTTTTTACTCATTAATAGTTGATGACTCCTTAGACATTGACACTATTCTAGATTCTAGTAAGATTATTTTATTCAATTAATTTAGCTATGATGCATTAAGGAAATCTCAAACTCCATGGATTGGGATCATTTGGAGGCATTAGAGATTGATATCGACATTTCTAAGTTTAACATTAGAAGTGTATTACCTAGTGCCTTGGTGAGCTTTCCTTCTAACTCTACATTCCTAGAATGAGATGTGAAATTTTGATCATTTAGTGGCAATACAAAACATGGTGCACAAGGAAATATGATTACCAGTCTTTGAATTCTCCACTTGCTACTTAAAATATTGCAAATGCTTACTCTAAACCAACAAAAATATGTAAATAATGATGACATTAAGAAGAAAAGGAAAGAAACATATTTTACTTCTAGGTAGAATAACACCAAGGTTGGATTCTAATACATAGGGAGGAGAGAGAAAAAAGATAGGGAGTAGAGAAAAAAGAGAGGGAGGAGAGAGAAAAAGAGAGGGAGGAGAGAGAAAAAATATGGGGAGGAGAGAGAAAGGAAGGAGAGGTAAAAAGAGTGGGGGGAGAGAGAAAAAATATGTGGAGGAGAGAGAAAGGGAGGAGAGAGTAAAAAGAGAGTGACACCGTCTTTTTTCTCTCCTCCCTCTCTTTTGTCTCTTTCCTCCATATCTTTTTCCTCTCTCCTCCCTTTCTCTCTCCTCCCTCTCTTTTAAAAAAATGATGAATGGGGATGAAAAGAGAGAGGAGGGAAAGAGCTTGAGGAAAACAAGATATGAACGTAAATTTTTACAGTTTTTGGTTTGCTTAGTTTAGTATTTTCAAATTTAGATTTTTTTTGTGCAATGAAGTTGTTGGTGTTTTAAAAGGTACTAAAACTACTAAGCGACAAAATGCTTAATACCAGAATGACAGTACATACACAATCTAAAGACTATCCTATTCTTATCAACAATTGCATATGTAAGGTATTTGGACCCAACTTCAACAAAACCACAAATGGTTTTCTACTCTTTTGGCTCTGCACAACTACGGTGGGTATACCCAGGGATGGTTCAAAACTGAAATGACTGTATGAGGATTATTCTTAGTTTCATTCTAATTCTCATTTCAAAATCCTCAAATATATACATAATTCTTACTAACTTGCTAAACTTATCCCATAAACAGATATGGCCAAGAAGTCTTCTATAGATCTGCAGACGTTTTCAACAACAATGGCTAACTGAAGATAAAAAATTCCATGCAAACAAGTGCTGGCCAACTTTGAAGATCTACAAGAAATAAAAGTAAAATTTGATTTGATGATGCATTTGAAAAACCATTTGTAAGATATTTCTCCTTCAGCTGAAATAACTTGATCAGTGCCTAATCCATTGGGGGTTCAGAGTCTATAGCAAAATCTAAGATCTAATTTGTTGCCTTACAACAAATTTTATCAGCAATTCTTGTGAGAATTTATCATTCAAAATCCTTTTCAATACTTAAGGAATCTTATCACATTCATCAAAGCTTTTATTTAATCCATTGAATTAACAGCAATGATAGATGGATATACAACCTAACTAGATTGCATTCAATTGTACAGGCTTTTACTCATACAACATCAAGGTAGCTAAGTATTGAGAAGGAGACAAAATTCAGAAAGAACTAATATGGGGACAGTTCATAGTTTGTATTCATTTCCTTTGAAAATGGTACATCTTTTACAATAAACTCAGAATAGCCTTCCAAAAGAAACACAGTTCATTCTATCTTCATGTATCTTCAAAAAATTTGACAGAAAAATACATTACAAACTTGCCTTCAAAATTTGGACCAAAAACTAGACTAAGCACAATACTTAGAAGAAAAAGAATTTGGACCCTCCCTTGGGATCTCACTTAAATAGTGTGAGATGCAACAAGCTTCAGGCTAAAAAAATCACAGGTGTCCCTCTAAAGACAAGAACAAAATAACAGAAAGGCTAATTACAACAAACATTTTTTTGGTGGGTCCCTTTCTGTTATGCTTCTCATTTGTTGAGACAAGAAAATATGATCTAATCTTACAATCATTCTTCATCTTCGGAGTACATAGCCATGAGGTTTGAAAGTGATGTATCATCTTCAGTTACCTACAAACTCACTTTAATCTGGGGATCTTCCATGTCTTCATTACCAATTACAAGGGTAACTGTTACTTTCGCATCTTCCTCCTCATTGTCTCCTGACATCTGTTCCATCAACTGATTTTTCCATTTATTAAAAACATCATCATCTAGCCAATCAAAACTTAGAGCTTCTCTTTGTATCTTTATTAAAGAATTTGCACTTTCTTCTAAATCATCAAATTCTTTTCTCATAGCAGTATAAAACAACTGTATTTTTACTAGCTCTTCATTTGTCTTTGCCCAGAACCAGTGGCCAGTCTCACTCATGATGTTTATTATTCTTTCATTGAATAACTCATCCATCTCCCTTTTCCTTTACTGTATCAACAGATTCTAAAGCACAAGAAAATAGGGTGAATTTTTCAGCAATATATTTGGAAAAACAGAGTGTTAATCTTCTCTGTAAAGAATCTCTTTCATCACCAAAATTCTCTAGCTTATATAACAAATCAAAAATCTTCTGAACTTGATGATAAGGCATTTGGACTGCAGATATACATATGATTGTAATATCATTATTTCTCTCCCTCCATTTCTGCGCAAGAGAAGTCAGTCTATCCTTTTCTTTATTCAACTCATCCATAAGGGTTATAATTCTTGTCAACTGATCATAAAAAGTTGACCATTGTATTTTATCCCTCAAATATATTACACCCTACTTTAACTTTTCTTCATATTGATTTCTAAATTTTATCTACAACTCATGCAATTTTATTTTTTCTTCTTCAAATTCCTCTGCAGTATAGAATTGTGGCCTTTCAGGGGTGTCAGGTATTTCAATGATAGGGGTTGATCCAACAAATGACTATAAAGGGTACGTAATTCTAAGTGTACTGGATTCTCCCACCTTTCTTTTCCCAAGTATCTTCTCCAATTGAGATACCTTGTTTTCCATCTCAATTCTCTTTTTTACTTCTTGATTGTAGGCATCGACCACTATTTCATACTTACTCTGTAAATCAGTCATTTCCTTTTCTTCTCTTTCTACAGTGGCCAAGGATAATTTAGAATAGTCCACATTCATGTAGGCTACCTGTACATTTGAAGTATCCACGACTCTCCTCACGATGATACTCCCTGTTAGTCCTGAATCATCAGGCTGTAATGGAGTAGTCCTGGATCCTCTTCTTAGTGACCACATAACAAGGGCAGCTTGATCATTACTGAATGTTGTTCCCAAGAATTCCTTTTTATCTGGATCCTGTAATCCTAAATTATTTGACACAGAATTAAAAATTAAGGCATCAGCAATATCCCAATTGGGCAATAATAAAATATTTGCCTTTTTCACCATCTGTCTACCCTCGTCAGAGGTTATATTCTGGAATTTGTGTATTATTTTTTCCTTTATTTGATTCTGAATGGAGGCTTCATTCATTTCTGGATGCTCTGCTTTCATATTCCTACACCTTTGTTCAAAAATGTGCATGTTTGCTCTCCATGCAAATTGATGGAAAGCCCTAGATTTTACAAAACTGTTATCAGACAAAAATTGTTAACTAGCTTGTTCCAAAATAGGGTCTAATTCCCTTCCTCTAAAATCTGCTACAGTTAATTCAAAACTTGGCACAGGAGGCTCCTGGGGGTTCGCTTCATCAATTTCTGCTTGAGTAACAAAAACTCCTCCTTGCGACCCCATTTGTTCAATTTGCTCATTGGTGAGCTGCTCTTCCTCAATTCTCATTGGAGTTTGGGAAGGTGAGTAACCTTCATCATGGGATTCCTCTTCCCTTATTATTTTTCTTCTTTTGGGAGAAGGTTCAGGGGTCTTTCTTCAAGGAAAGTATTAGTAGATTCAATTACCTATTTTTCTTTGTTTACAATGGGCATTTGATCCTGAATAACAGTATATCCTGTCCTCTTTCGCACAACCAGTGGACCTATTCCTATGTTAGGGGTGAAACCCAATTTCCTCATAGCTTCTCTGGCTTTATCTGGAAAAGAATCAATAAAATGTTGTTTCTTTTCATTCATCACCTCCATTATTTCTGAGAATGTACTCATGAGCTTATTTATCCTATCTGCATTAGTTGCAGCATTACTAAGAGGACTATAATCTTTGTCAAAATTATTAATAAACTCCAAAACTTTTGAATAGACTCTCCATTTTTCTTTCGTTGTTTCTTTCTCTTGGAGAGAATATTCATTCCTTATTATATTTTCAGGGAAGTAGAACTCATGCTGACTTGGACGAAGCTTGATCCTATGTCTAAGAACAGAATTAAAGAAATCTTCTGTATCACAAAAATGAGCATGAGATACTGCCATCTTATACCGATCCAAAAATTTGTAGAGGAAGATCCACCCTTCTTTAGTTATGAAAAACTGGTGAGCTACAGTGCAGGTAAGAAAAAATGATCCTATTCCCCTTTTATGCAAAAAGGTCTCCTCCACTCCTCCCAACTGCCATAAAAATTCAGCTACCCCTACCTTTAAAGGTACCTAATAGGGTAGTACATGGGGTGTCCCTTTGAACCCATAGACCCTAATAACAGTTGAGACTGGATATGGGATGATATCTCCCCAATTATGTGAAACTTTTAAACTATGGGGTCTGTCCATAGGCCTAACAAGATGCATTAGTGCCTTAGGAATTCTGGGATTGTCACTCAATATAAGACATCTTAGTTTAGAAGCAAAGTGCCTATCAAATCTAACAAAACTAGCATTTTGTGCTTCCCCAGTCATGTCTGCACTCCATAATTGAACTGGTAGTGTCTCCCCTTCTTGTTCCCTATTTAAAAACATTTCTTTACCGAAATATGTAACCCCTTTAAAAAGAAACATATGCATCAATGGGGAGTACTGACCCCAAACCTTTTCAACCTTGCCCTTTGCAATCCCCACCAATCCATTGTGAATCTCATTAGCCAGGTAACATGCAAAATCAAAAAATATTTCTACACTGAAAGAAGAGATTTGAGTGATCATATACATGAAGCTCACCAGAATAAAGTCTTCTTCACCCTCTTCGAAGACTCTGCAGAGGGTCCTGTATATCTCTACTACTCTGGCATTAAAGCATGATTTCTTGAAAGGTTCTTTAGAAGATGATGTTATTGCTGGTAGGTTTCCAATTCTGCCTATGTGGGCTTTCAATGCACCTTGTCTAACTACATCCCTTTTGGACATATATTCTTTTTCTAACTCTATCAAATTAATGGGCACATGATACATGGCGAGAGGTTCCAGACTGAAAACTTCCTAATTTCTTCTGGACTGATGGTAATTAAAACCTCACCATCCATTCTTCTCACTACCTTAGTGGCTTGATCATAACTTTTCACTACAATTTCAAGCAGGTCATAATCCATAAACACACTGGGAATAATAAGCTTTCCAAGATCAAAATTCCATATATTGGCATGAGGGGCATATAATTTCCTTTCTGCGAACCATTTTTTGAACAAACTCAAACCAGTTTGAGAACTCTGAGCATCCTGAACCCAATTACCCTTATCATACAATCCATCAGCTATCCTTAGCCTAGGGTTCAATGAGGTTAACCTTTTAACTTGTACTATCTCTACAGTAGACTTAGGAAGCAACTCAAGCAAATCATCATGCACATTCCTATCCAAATAATTTACTACACCTAAAAATCCCTTCTTCGGAGGCATCTTAGACTTATTTTTTACAAAACTGAAAAACCTACGAGGATTATGGTAGTACTACTTACTTGAATTTTGTCTTTGTTTTCCTCTGTATTTTCAAAAACTTTCTGCGAACAGACAACTTCACAATTTCTACCAGGCTTTGGCACAAGAATTTCTCCAAATCTTTGCTCGCGTAAGATGAAACTAATGAAATATCTCTGTATTATACTCTATTTTCTCTCACGGACGATGCTTTCATGTCTAATTAATACAGGGAGTGGCACTACATTATGTGTTTAAAACTGCACCGTCGATTTTCAAAGATCCTACGATCATGTGATATGGAGAGAACAACTACGAGTTGTATTTGACATGTTAGTCAATTTACCCAATGAGAACTTACCATGTATATAATTCTTTTCTTGATGGCACTTGTATCTGGACCCATTGACAACTGAGGACACGTGTCAGCATGTCGCTACTTTGTTATGCATAAAGAACGAGCACCTTGCCATAGCAAAGCTACGACAATTGTCGATCTGATCCAAAATCGATCAAATGATATGTTACTGAGTTTTCTCAGAAAGAAGGCGGTGGGCCCTATTCACTATGTTGCTATAATTATCTCCCTCGCAACTCTTTATAGCAAGAAGACCACAACCATTGATCATATACTCAATCAAGGGTGAGGAAACTACACGAGGTCTTCTGATTGATATTCGCTATGTTGCATGGCTTAAAAAGCATGCATTTTTTCAAAGCAAGGTAGTGAGGATTGTTGATTTCGTTCCAATCTGACGTTCAGGATCTCTTTGTACATTCGGTCAGAAGGGCATTAATGAAAAATGGATCTCTGCATAGTTGGCACCTGTCAAAAATTACTCTAGTCCTAATTATCATTCCACGTCACCAAAGGTCCTGCCGACCTTCAAATTTCACGGGGCCTTGCTACTTCGCTAACGACGAAGTATCAGATTTTTTCGATAGCAAGGTAGTGAGCTCTGGCACTTTAATGAATTCCAGACCATAAAATACAAGGGGCAGCAGATAATTATTTTTGTTATTTAAACTGCTTCTGACAACAGGATTTATTACTTGTCACGCCACCTGGTGTAGTCATGGTACCGGCAAAATGCAATGTCACCGCCTTTTGATTTCATGGGGCCTCGCTACTTCGCTAACGATGAAGTGTCTGATTTTTCCGATAGCGAGGTGGTGAAGCGTCAAAAAAATCATCATTTTGGTTCTTATTTCAGATATTCTACTGGGTCCCCTTTCTTGTTTGGATGGTAGTTGCAACGTGTACCTGCACAATAAATCATTCAAAAAACAAAGCTCCAACCATCGTATCTTCACTTTATAGTCCTGCCTCGTAAAATACTCAGCATTTGCTACCTCACCATACTTAAAAAGCATGCAATTTTGCATAACGAGGTAACGACAGTGGTAGATCTACTTGGATCTGACCGCTGGGAAAAAATGAGAAAAAAGGTGTCTCGGGGGAACAGAAGATAAAAAGTGACAGAATATTCGTCTTACTTGAAAATTCAAAAGTTTTGCGATCGACAATTTATGAATAGAGAGAACATAGGGTTTTCATGAGTTTTTTTTTTAATGGATGGATTATCCAGAAACCCTATGTTTCATTTAGAAATAAAAAATCTGACTTTCTACAATTGAACAAAAGACTTCTGTTACACAAAAAGTCAGACCAACAGTGGCTCTGTCTGGGGATGATAGACTACTTGAGTCTATGCAAGAATTCAGAATCTATGGGAGAGCAGACCACACATTTGGCAAGATGACAACTTCTTCAGAGAGCACAAAGCAACACACAAAAACAAGGAACCAGACTGCACAAGGATATTTACAAGGATTTACAAAAAAACAAAATGACAGGAAACCCTAAAACTACTGTTCATGGAAGAAAATAAGTATTTTTCAAGAAAAATACCTCGTCAAGAACTGTCCATGAACTGGCAATTCAAGAATATTGTCAAATATATCTTTGAGTATATAAGAATCTTCACCCCAAGTATTCTCAATGAGATATGGGCCTAACCAAATAGGATCAAATTTTCCATGTTTTCCTTTATCTTCAATTCTAGCATTCCACATCAAGACTAGATCTCCATTTTCAAATTTTCTATTTACAGTTCTTTTATCACAGAGTGTCTTGACTTGCAATTGCAACTTTTGGTTCCTCAAAGATGCTTCTCTTCTGGTTTTGGTCAATCCTACCAATTCATCCATTCTTTCTTGCATTTCATCTGTAGTATCTTCATCATATAACTGGATGTAATTGTATAGTCCCATCAAGTTGTTCTGAGGCATTCTAGCTTGAATTCCGTACACTAAATCAAATGGAGCTAAACCAATTGCTTTCTTTACAGTTACTCTGTCAGTCCATATTGCCAACTGTAACTTGGAATCCCATGCCTTTTTATTATCATCCAAGGTTCTCTTAATGACCTTCAATAGGCTCTTATTTGTGGACTCAGCTTGTCCATTCCCTTGTGGATGATATGGAGTAGATGATGATCTTGTCATTCCATATTTATCACAAAATTTGATGAACTCCTCAGATCTGAAACACATAGCATTATCTATGACAATTCTCTGTGGACATCCAAATCTAGAAATAATATTATTCAATAGGAAATTATTTACCACTTTACTTGTAACATTTCTTGTGGGGATAGCCTCTACCCATTTTGTAAAGTAGTCAGTAGCAACTAGAATCCAAGAATAGCCAGTGCTAGTCTTGGGAAAAATCTCTCCTATGAAGTCCAGACCCCATTGTTGAAAAGGTGCTTGAGTCTCAACTTTCTTCAATGGAGTATTTCCTAATAATTTCAGCTTTCTAGCAAACCTCTGACAAGGATCACATTTTCTAACCATAACTTGAGCATCCTTGAATAGAGAAGGCCACCAAAATCCAGCCCTCATTATCTTATGTGCAGTAGTTTTGGCCATGTAGTGTCCTCCACATACTCTAGCATGCATTTCTTTCAAAATCTCTTTTGCCTTTTCTTTATCAACACACTTCAACAGAATTCCCTCAAAATTTCTCCACCATAGGTTATTTTGGACAATTACATACCTGATGGCTTGCAATTTAGTATTCCTCTTTTCATTATCAGGTAGATGGGGAGGAGCTTCCATATGTTGCAAATAATATATGACATTGGTGTACCAATCACATTGGTCCATGTCACATAAGTGGGTTCTGAGATCGTCATTTACTAGATTTATCTGATTAGCCTCTAGATTAGTTTCAGCCATGAGTTTGGCCAAACCTTGACCTCTTACTAATTTTGTTATTTGTATATCAATGTTAAATTCTTGGATTCTATTGATCCACCTACACCTCCTGCCTGAAACTTCCTACTGAGAGAATATATCCTTGACTGCAGCACTAGGTACAAAAGCGATAATAGTAGCACCTGCCAAGTAACTTCTGAAAGCTTTTATAGCTTTTACCAAAGCATATGCTTGCTTTTCATTTATTTCATACTTCAATTCAGCAGGCTGTAGTGACTTGCTGAAAAAGGCAATAGGCTGCTCATATCCTTCTTGATTTTTCTGTAATAAGACTGCAGCTACAGTATGGAATGATGCAAAAGAGAAAATATGCATGGGCTTTGCATGATCTGGGGTCCTCAATACTGGAGCATTCTTTATTGCAATTTTTATATCTTGGAATGCTTGTGAGGGTTCACCATTCCAATCTATAATGGCTCCTTTCTTGAGCATCTTTGAGATGGGTCTACTGATTTCAGCAAAATTGGTAACAAATCTCCTCAGAAAATTGACCTGGCCAAAAAAGGATTGAATTCCTTTCACATTTTTTGGTTTGGGGACTTTTTCAATAGCTACTACCCTTTCAGGATCTATTTTTACCCCATCCTTAGACACTATGTGTCCTAATAATTTTCTTTATGTGACCCCGAATGTGCATTTCTTTGGGTTTAAAGATACTCCATATTCTAAGGCTTTTACAAATATTTTTTCCAAATGTTTGCAGTGATCTTAAGCCTTATTAGAATATGTTGTGAGATCATCCTGATACACAACCATAAATTTGTCAATATACTCATGAAATGCTACGTCCATGGCTCTTTGAAAGGTAGCTCCTGCATTAATTAAGCCAAAATGCATCCTCACATACACATATGTTCCCCAAGGGGTTGTGAAGGCTGTCTTGAACTGTTCACTTTCTTTTACTAGAACTTGATTATATCCCAAAAAACCATCCATCATTGACATCAATTCAGAGCCAGTCACTTGTTGTAACATGGCTTCCATATTAGGTTTAAGCCATAATTATCTTTCAGAGATGCAATGCTTAAATTTCTAAAATCAACACAAAGCCTAATATCTCCATTCTTCTTCCTAACAGGAACTAGGTTTGAAACCCAAGTGGAATGCTTGATTGGTTTGATTATTCCACCATCTCTTAGTTTTGTTAGTTCTTCTTGCATTTTTGGGGCAAGGGTAGGATTGATTGGTCTCTGTTTTTGCCTAAAAGGTCTTACATTTTCCTTCAATGGTATGGCATGCTGGAAAAGATCCTCCCTGTAAGCCTTAAGGTCATCATATGACCAAGCAAAAACATGTCTGTATTTTCTAAGTAGGTCAATCAATATTTTCCTGATTTCAATAGGCAGATGTTGGCCAATATAAACCCTTTTAGGAACTTCATCAGTACCCAAGTTTATTTCTTCTAACTCCTGGGGTTTGGGGTCATTTACTCCGGATTTTACTCTGTCTTGATTATCAAAAATATTTTCCAAGACTACTAACCCCTTTGGCATCTTATTTGTTTTCAATTGCATTATTTCTTGACAAAAAATGGTTTCCTTCCCATTTATGGTTGCAATCAGTCCACTACAATCCATCTCCTAACCGTGATACTTATCTTCATTTAACAAAAAAATTGTAATATCTTTGTCATCTTCAAAAACTTGCCAATTTTCAATGTTGTTAGGTATGGAAGGCCTGTTTTGCACCTCAATCTGGGAGATTCCTGCAAATGATATTTCTTTTGGCTTGATTGCTACATTTGCCAAAAGATCATCCATCTTATTTTGGGTCCTATCTCTCCATGAGATCCCAAATGCATCAAAGAATTCTATTTGATCCCAAACTGCATTTCTATATTGTTTCAATCTCCTATTCTTGGATGAGTAGGTTCCTTTGATTTGAGAGATAATTAGTTCAGAATCCCCTATGACACATAATTTCTTAATTTTATGATGTATGGCAACTTTGAGTCCTAGTAGCAATGCTTCATATTCTGCAATATTATTAGTGCAGGCAAACTTCAAGGTGAATGAATACCTAAAAGTGTTATTTTCAGGGGACACAAAGACTACACCTGCCCCTGCACCCTCTTTAGAACTAGCCCCATCAAAGAACATTGTCCATAATTTTGGTGAATTTATGCAACATTCAACCTCATTTTCGATGATAGCAGGTAAATTTTCAACTTCCTAAATAATTAATTCAGCCCTAAAAGCATTAATCCCAGTATCTAGGAAACAAGTGGTATCTTTGTCAATTTCTTCACCTAAGATGTGGTTAACCCTTGGTTCCCTATTTACCCTGACAGCTTTGTCCCCTATATGAAAAGTGGCATAAGTAAGATCACATTGTAGGCTTCCCCCCATGGCAGCACTCCATTTTTTGGAGAGTAACATTTCGTAGTGTGGAGGTATATCTACCACAAGGACAGATATGGTTAGTTCTACTTCAGGATATGCAGCCAATTTGAATGGCAGGGCATTTATAGTACCTATGATTGGGACTTCTCTAGCATCCATCCCTCTACATCTGCCTTGCTTGGTATCTACCTTCAATCCTAAGGCTTCCATTACCTTGAAAGGCATTATAGTGTTGGAAGCTCCTGAGTCTATCATGCAATTTTTTAGGGTCTTCCCTTTTATGATTAGACTGAGGAAAAAAGGATCAATATCTTCTATGAATGCCACTGAGGAATCATCTAGAAACATTTGAGGAATTTGGGATATGATACCACTATCCTCTATTACTAATGGGGTCTGTTGGGGCATAGTTTGGTCAACAATAATATTATTGTTTGCTATTCCACCCAACCATGACAAAGCCTTATTCTTATGTTCTTCAATTCTAAAAAGTTCAGACAGGGGCACTTTTACAGTAATTTGAGATAACATGGATATCATGTCAATAGGTTCAACCATAGTAGGTTTTACAATAGTACCTGGAGTCAAAGTCTTTTGAGCAGTAGGCACCACATTTTGCTTGACAACATCTGGTTCTGACTTCTTTGGTTGCACAACTAGTTTTGTTGCTTCACTTATCTGAAATTGAACCTTCTTCTTTGGTTCCCATTTCTTACCCTTGTTCTCCTTGATTTTAGGCACATCTACATGGAATTTCTTGTCTTGATCATTTATCTTATGAGTGATGTCCTTGATGAAGACACTAGATGGCTTTCCTGCATCATTGTTTATTGCTCTATTTCTCAAATTATAATTACTATGGACTTGTGAAATCATTTTGGCTGTAATTCTGTCAATTTCCTCCTTGGAGGGCATTCTTAGACTTGTGAGACCTACATCAAAAAATGTACTACATACCTTATCTGCATCATACCCTTCATCATCTGAGAGTACTTGCTAATGATGTAGCTGGTAAGCAATTCTTTGGCTAGTAACATCATTTTTAGGCTCTTCTGAATCAAAATCTATCAAATCATCACACATGCTCACCATATTACAGCTTATATCGTCATGGTTTTTCTCTTCAGTTTCTTCTTCAGCTTGCACTCCTTGGGCTTGGGCAAATGACTGAGCAACAACACAATAATTAGCAGAATGAGGTGATTGGCATATAATGCACCATGGTACATCATCATTCATATTTACAATGTTCCTTTGCATGGGGTCTAGAGTACCCTTATCCTTCACATTTTGGGTTTGGTTGGGAATTGGTTTACCATCTTTCCACTGAGTGGTATACGGGTAATTCTACATCCTAGGCTGTCTATTGAAGTTGTTGCTATTTATAGGGGGTCTTTCAGCAGCATTTGGCTTATTGAAACTAGTGGGATTCATCTTCTTGAGCATTTCTAAAACCTAGCCTATAGTAGGTTCTTCGGGCTTTTTTCCTATAGGAGTTTTGTCACCCTCCCTTTTATTATTGTTTTTAGAATTAAAAAGCTTAGGATCATCCCTTCTACCTAGTTTGCCAGATGCCTTTCTATTATTCTCTATATTTACTGCAACTCTATAGGCATCTCTCAAAGTTTTAGGATCTTTATCCCTCAATTGATAAGCCATTTTGCTATCAAAAGCATTAAAATAGGTTGTGAGACAGACATCTTCATTTAACCTCATGAATTGAAAAAGTTTGTACATACCTTTTTGGAATCTCACATTGAAATCAAATGTGGACTCATTTGGATTCTTCTTGATATTGTTGAACTCGTTCAACATGAATCCTGCATTGGTATTGTCCCCATACTGCTCTTTGAACAACTTTTCCAGATCACTCCATGAGGTAATATTGTCATCAGGTAACCTCCTGAACCAATCCCTTGCATCCTTTGTTAGTGAATGCACAAACAATTTCATTACCATGTCTTCGTTCAACTTCATAATCATTCAACATGTCAATGAAAATCCTCAAATGTTCTTCACCAGTAACAACATTATTTTTAGAAAACTTAACCACTTTATCCCTTAAATCAAAAGATATGGGATGGGGGGCACCAGGAATACCAGCAAATGATATCTATCTGTACTTTTCCAGGTATATAGGTTTCTTCTAGAAACCAGGAACATTTGAGGTGCTAGCTATATTAGCTTGACTCAGGGGAGTAGCTTGGGACTGTTGTGGTGGGACAAATGGGACTTGGGTGCCAATAGTGGAAAATGAGGTAGGAGCAGATTGGGGTACTCCCTGAGTTGAGATTGTGGGACCACTAACTGGTGTAGGATTTGCAGGTGGGATGGACAAATTGGGCCATGAAGCCAATGCAGAATTAGACTTTATGAATTGGATTTTTCTTCTAGTTTTTGCAGCTTGAGCTTCATTCTCAACCTTCTCAAGTTCTTTTGCAAGATCTTCCCTTTCTTTTCGAGCCTTCTCAAGATCTAGATCTAACTTCGACATGGAGGGTTGTATAGGTTTGCTTGGTATAGCTTGAGGCTCATTTATTTGAATTCCTATAGCCTTGCCTTTCCCTTTATCTAGAGCTTTTGCAGTGGGCTCTACAGGATCAACTTGAATAGGTTTATAGGCTTGAACTTGAGCAATAACTGGTTCTTGCCTTCGATTTAGGTGTTTCTCCTATTCTTGCACTTTATTTCTTAGATTATCAACATCTCCAAAAATATCCTTATGGAGAGTTGTGGTATTCTCTTCTAATTTTTTATTTTGCTCTTTCAAAGCAGCCATCCTTCTTAATAGATCATCTCTTTCTATTATGGTATCTAAGGTGGCTTGCTCCTTCTCTTTTTCAAAATGAATGTGTTTAGCTTCTTCCTCAGCAATCCATTTCTTCAAAAATTCTATCTCAAAGTGCACTTCTTTAGGATCTGCAGAAGTTGCCTTGAAATCAGCAGGGTCATCCAGATCTATAAGGTTTGGTTCTACGTATGGGGCTACTCTGGGATTAAAAGGATTATCATATGAACTCTTAAATCCTAGCCTATAATTTATATCAGCTACAGGATCTGGTCTTAATGAAGCAATTCTCATAGTAGACACATCCTTGTCTTGAAAAACTCTCTCATCTGGTAATGAGGTACTGAAAATGACTCCTAAGAGTCTTGTAGTTTCGGATTCAGAGCTAAGTGAAGAAGACTCTCTTCCTATTACTAGTTGATAAAGGGAATTGACAAATGCATTACCTCTGGGTTTCCAAGTGGGATTTGGATCTGTCTTTTTCTTATTTTGGTTCTTCCTACCACCTTGGGGTAAATTAGTATACATTGATACATCGGGATTGGCTCTCATGTAAGCTCTTGTGTTTTTTCTCTTGTCAGCCATATTGACCTTTTGTTACAATAAGCACTAGCTTCAAAACCTTGACTGAGTCGCCACCCTATTTTGGGAAAATATATAATGACACTTTTAGCTGATCAAAAGAAAATGACACACAAGTAGGAAAAAAAATAAATGGCAGAGATAGACCAATCACTGATGTCGTAAGGCTGCAACTCTTGCTTGTTAGATAAGACACTTGGATAGGTTGGGTACATCAGTGTGTAGCAATGGTACTTGGGCTCTATCTTCTTTAAATTCTCAAGGTTTGACACTAAAATATTCCCTTATAACCACGGGCAAGACATAGATCACATGACACACACGTACACAGCAGGACCAAAGAAACTGCAATACTTTTCACAGAGGTGTTGGACAACTCCCTAGCAGAGTCGCCATTTTGTTGGTGTTTTAAAAGGTACTAAAACTACTAAGTGACAAAATGCTTAGTACCAGAATGAAAGTACATTCACAAACTAAAGACTAGCCTATTCTTATCAACAATTGCATATGTAAGGTATTTGGACCCAACTTCAACAAAACCACAAATGGTTTTCTACTCTTTTGGCTCTGCACAACTAGGGTCGGTATACCCAGGGATGGTTCAAAACTAAAATGACTGTATGAGGATTATTCTTAGTTTCATTCTGATTCTGATTTCAAAATCCTCAAATATATACATAATTCTTACTAACTTTCTAAACACATCCCATAAACAGATATGGCCAAGAAGTCTTCTATAGATCTGCAGACATTTTCAACAACAATGGCTAACTGAAGCTAAAAAATTCCATGCAAACAAGTGCTGGCCAACTTTGAAGATCTACAGGAAATAAAAGTTAAATTTGATTTGATGATGCATTTGAAAAATCATTTGTAAGATATTTCTCCTTCAGCTGAAATAACTTGATCAGTGCCTAATCCATTGGGGGTTCAGAGTCTATAGCAAAATCTAAGATCTAATTTGTTGCCTTACAACAAATTTTATCAGCAATTCTTGTGAGAATTTATCATTCAAAATCCTTTTCAATACTTAAGGAATCTTATCACATTCATCAAAGCTTTTATTTAATCCATTGAATTAACAGCAATGATAGATGGATATACAACCTAACTAGATTGCATTCAATTGTACAGGCTTTTACTCATACAACATCAAGGTAGCTAAGTATTGAGAAGGAGACAAAATTCAGAAAGAACTAATATGGGGACAGTTCATAGTTTGTATTCATTTCCTTTGAAAATGGTACATCTTTTACAATAAACTCAGAATAGCCTTCCAAAAGAAACACAGTTCATTCTATCTTTATGTATCTTCAAAAAATTTGACAGAAAAATACATTACAAACTTGCCTTCAAAATTTGGACCAAAAACTAGACTAAGCACAATACTTAGAAGAAAAAGAATTCGGACCCTCCCTTGGGATCTCACTTAAATAGTGTGAGATGCAACAAGCTTCAGGCTAAAAAAATCACAGGTGTCCCTCTAAAGACAAGAACAAAATAACAGAAAGGCTAATTACAACAAACATTTTTTTGGTGGGTCCCTTTCTGTTATGCTTCTCATTTGTTGAGACAAGAAAATATGATCTGATCTTACAATCATTCTTCATCTTTGGAGTACATAGCCATGAGGTCTGAAAGTGATGTATCATCTTCAGTTACCTACAAACTCACTTTAATCTGGGGATCTTCCATGTCTTCATTACCAATTACAACGGTAACTATTACTTTCACATCTTCCTCCTCATTGTCTCCTGACATCTGTTCCATAAACTGATTTTTCCATTTATTAAAAACATCATCATCTAGCCAATCAAAACTTAGAGCTTCTCTTTGTATCTTTATTAAAGAATTTGCACTTTCTTCTAAATCATCAAATTCTTTTCTCATAGTAGTATAAAACAATTGTATTTTTACTAGCTCTTCATTTGTCTTTGCCCAGAACCAGTGGCCAGTCTCACTCATGATGTTTATTATTCTTTCATTGAATAACTCATCCATCTCCCTTTTCCATTTTTCCTTTTCCTTTACTGTATCAATAGATTCTAAAGCACAAGAAAATAGGGTGAAATTTTCAGCAATATATTTGGAAAAACAGAGTGTTAATCTTCTCTGTAAAGAATCTCTTTCATCACCAAAATTCTCTAGCTTATATAACAAATCATAAATCTTCTCAACTTGATGATAAGGCATTTGGACTGTAGATATACATATGATTGTAATATCATTATTTCTCTCCCTCCATTTCTGCGCAAGAGAAGTCAGTCTATTCTTTTCTTTATTCAACTCATCCATAAGGGTTATAATTCTTGTCAACTGATCATAAAAAGTTGACCATTGTATTTTATCCCTCAAATATATTACACCCTACTTTAACTTTTCTTCATATTGATTTCTAAATTTTATCTGCAACTCATGCAATTTTATTTTTTCTTCTTCAAATTCCTCTGCAATATAGAATTGTGGCCTTTCAGGGGTGTCAGGTATTTCAATGATAGGGGTTGATCCAAAAAATGACTATGAAGGGTACATAATTCTAAGTGTAATGGATTCTCCCACCTTTCTTTTCCCAAGTATCTTCTCCAATTGAGATACCCTGTTTTCTAGCTCAATTCTCTTTTTTACTTCTTGATTGTAGGCATCGACCACTATTTCATACTTACTCTGCAAATCAGTCATTTCCTTTTCTTCTCTTTCTGCAGTGGCCAAGGAAAATTTAGAATAGTCCACATTCATGTAGACTGCCTATACATTTGAAGTATCCGCGACCCTCCTCACAATGATACTCCCTGTTAGTCCTGAATCATCAGGCTGTAATGGAGTAGTCCTGGATCCTCTTCTTAGTGACCACATAACAAGGGCAGCTTGATCATTACTAAATGTTGTTCCCAAGAATTCCTTTTTTTCTGGATCCTGTAATCCTAAATTATTTGACACAGAATTAAAAATTAAGGCATCAGCAATATCCCAATTGGGCAATAATAAAATATTTGCATTTTTCACCATCTGTCTACCCTCGTCAGGGGTTATATTCTGGAATTCGTGTATTATTTTTGCCTTTATTTGATTCTAAATGGAGGCTTCATCCATTTCTGGATGCTCTGCTTTCATATTCCTACATCTTTGTTCAAAAATGTGCATGTTTGCTCTCCATGCAAATTGATGGAAAGCCCTAGATTTTACAAAACTGTTATCAGACAAAAATTGCTAACTGGCTTGTTCCAAAACAGGGTCTAATTCCCTTCCTCTGAAATCTGCTACAGTTAATTCAAAACTTGGCACAGGAGGCTCCTGGGGGTTCCCTTCATCAATTTCTGCTTGAGTAACAAAAACTCCTCCTTGCGACCCCATTTGTTCAATTTGCTCATTGGTGAGCTGCTCTTCCTCAATTCTCATTGGAGTTTGGGAAGGTGAGTAACCTTCATCATGGGATTCCTCTTCCCTTATTATTTTTCTTCTTTTGGGAGAAGGTTCAGGGGGTCTTTCTTCAAGGAAAGTATTAGTAGATTCAATTACCTATTTTTCTTTGTTTACAATGGGCATCTGATCCCGAATAATAGTATATCCTGTCCTCTTTCGCACAACCAGTGGACCTACTCCTATGTTAGGGGTGAAACCCAATTTCCTCATAACTTCTCTAGCTTTATCTAGAAAAGAATCAATAAAATGTTGTTTCTTTTCATTCATCACCTCCATTATTTCTGAGAATGTACTCATGAGCTTATTTATCCTATCTGCATTAGTTGCAGCATTACTAAGAGGACTGTAATCTTTGTCAAAATTATTAATAAACTCCAAAACTTTTGAATAGACTCTCCATTTTTCTTTCTTTGTTTCTTTCTCCTGGAGAGAATATTCATTCCTTATTATATCTTCAGGGAAGTAGAACTCATGCTGACTTGGACGAAGCTTGATCCTATGTCTAAGAGCAAAATTAAAGAAATCTTCTGTATCACAAAAATGAGCATGAGATACTGCCATCTTATACCGATCCAAAAATTTGTAGAGGAAGATCCACCCTTCTTTAGTTATTACAAACTGGTGAGCTACAATGCAAGTAGGAAAAAATGATCCTGTTCCCCTTTTGTGCAAAAAGGTTTCCTCCACTCCTCCCAACTGACATAAAAATTTAGCTACCCCTACCTTTAAAGGTACCTAATAGGGTAGTACATGGGGTGTCCCTTTGAACCCATAGACCCTAATAACAGTTGAGACTTGATATGGGATGATATCTCCCCAATTATGTGAAACTTTTAAACTATGGGGTCTGTCCATAGGCCTAATAAGACGCATTAGTGCCTTAGGAATTCTGTGATTGTCACTCAATATAAGACATCTTAGTTTAGAAGCAAAGTGCCTATCAAATCTAACAAAACTAGCATTTTGTGCTTCCCCAGTCATGTCTGCACTCCATAATTGAACTAGTAGTGCCTCCCCTTCTTGTTCCCTATTTAAAAACATTTCTTTACCGAAATATGTAACCCCTTTAAAAAGAAACATATGCATCAATAGGGAGTACTGACCCCAAACGTTTTCCACCTTGCCCTTTGCAATCCCCACCAATCCATTGTGAATCTCATTAGCCAAGTAAGATGCAAAGTCAAAAAATATTTCTACACCGAAAGAAGAGATTTGAGTGATCATATACATGAAGCTCACCGGAATAAAGTCTTCTTCACCCTCTTTGAAGACTCTGCACAGGGTCGTGTATATCTCTACTGCTCTGGCATTAAAGCATGATTTCTTGAAAGGTTCTTTAGAAGATGATGTTATTGCTGGTAGGTTTCCAATTCTGCCTATGTGGGCTTTCAATGCACCTTGTCTAACTACATCCCTTATGGACATATATTCTTTTTCTAACTCTATCAAATTAATGGGCACATGATACATGGTGAGAGGTTCCAGACTGAAAACCTTCCTAATTTCTTCTAGACTGATGGTAATTAAAACCTCACCATCCCTTCTTCTCACTACCTTAGTGGCTTGATCATAACTTTTCGCTACAGTTTCAAGTAGGTCATAATCCATAAACACACTGGGAACAACAAGCTTTCCAAGATCAAAATTCCATATATTGGCATGAGGGGCATATAATTTCCTTTCTGTGAACCATTTTTTGAACAAACTCAAATCAGTTTGAGAACTCTGAGCATCCTGAACCCAATTACCCTTATCATACAATCCATCAGCTATCCTTAGTCTAGGGTTCAATGAGGTTAACCTTTTAACTTGTACTATCTCTACAGTAGACTCAGGAAGCAACTCATGCAAATCATCATGCACATTCCTATCCAAATAATTTACTGGACCTGAAAATCCCTTCTTCGGAGGCATCTTAGACTTATTTTTTATAGAACTGAAAAACCTATGAGGATTATGGTAGTACTACTTACTTGAATTTTGTCTTTGTTTTCCTCTATATTTTCGCAAACTTTTCGCGAATAGACAACTTCACAATTTCTACCAAGCTTTGGCGCACTTTCCTTCAGTAATTGCTTTTGCACAAGAATGGCTCCAAATCTTTGCTCGCGTAAGATGAAACTGATGAAATCTCTCTATATTAAACTCTATTTTTTCTCATGGATGATGCTTTCATGTCTAATTAATATAGGGAGTGGAACTACATTCTATGTTTAAAACTGCGCCGTCAATTTTCAAAGATCCTATGATCATGTGATATGGAGAGAACAACTAGGAGTTGTATTTGACATGTCAGTCAATTTACCCAATGAGAACTTACCATGTATATAATTCTTTCCTTGATGGCACTTGTATCTGGACCCATTGACAGCTGAGGACACATGTCAGCATGTCGCTACTTCGTTATGCATAAAGAATGAGCACCTTGCCATAGCGAAGCAGCGATAATCGTCGATCTGATCCAAAATCGGTCAAATGATATGTTACTGGGTTTGCTCAGAAAGAAGGCGGTGGGCCCTATTCACTATGTTGCTATAATTATCTCCCTCGCAACTCTTCATAGCGAGAAGATGACAGCCATTGATCATATACTCAATCAAGGGTGAGGAAACTACACGGGGTCTTCTGATTCATATTCGCTATGTTGCATGGCTTAAAAAGCATGCAATTTTTCAAAGCGAGGTAGCGAGGACTGTTGATTCCGTTCCAATCTGACGGTCAGGATCTCTTTGTACATTCGGTCAGAAGGGCATTAATGAAAAACAGATCTCTACATAGTTGGCACCTGTCAAAAATTTATTGTAGTCCTAATTATCATTCCACGTCACCAAAGGTCCTGCCGACCTTCAAATTTCACGGGGCCTCACTACTTCGCTAACGGCGAAGTATCAAATTTTTTTGTTAGCGAGGTAGCGAGCTCCGACACTTTAATGAATTCCTGACCGTAAAATGCAAGGGGCAGCAGATAATTATTTTTGTTATTTAAACTGCTTCTGACAATAGGATTTATTACTTGTCACGCCACCTAGTGTAGTCATGGTACCGGCAAAATGCAATGTCACCACCTCTTGATTTCATGGGGCCTCGCTACTTCGCTAACGGCAAAGTGTCTGATTTTTCCGATAGTGAGGTGGCGAAGCGTCGAAAAAATCATCATTTTGGTTCTTATTTTAGATATTCTACTGGGTTCCCTTTCCTGTTTGGATGGTAGTTGCAACGTGTACCTGCACAATAAATCATTTAGAAAACAAAGCTCCAAACGTCATATCTTCACTTTATAGTCCTGCCTCATAAAATACTCAACATTCGCTACCTCACCATACTTAAAAAGCATGCAATTTTGCATAGCGAGGTAATGACAGTGGTAGATCTACTTGGATCTGACAGCTGGGAAAAAATGAGAAAAAAGGTGTCTTGAGGGAATAGAAGATAAAAAGTGACAGAATATTCGTCTTACTTGAAAATTCAAAAGTTTCGCGCCCGACAATTTATGAATAGAGAGAATATAGGGTTTTCATGAGTTTTTTTTTTTATGGATGGATTATCTAGAAACCCTATGTTTCACTTAGAAATAAAAAATATGACTTTCTACAATTGAACAAAAGACTTCTGTTACACAAAAAGTTAGACCAACAGAAGTTTTATTTTTATTGTTTTACCTAATGCTTCAATGTTTATATTTCCTACTTAAATTTTATGTTTTTGAAATGAAATTGAACCTATAGATTATGTTCTCAGTACAATTGAAACTATGATTTATTTTTTTCTTTATAGTTTACCTATTCTACATTTTATACACTAAACTTGTTAAAAATCAATTTAGAAAGTAAATACAATAAAAATCAAAGTAATAATGATGGACAAAAAAGCAATAAAATTGACTTAATTTTAAGTGAAAAAAAAAATCAAATAAAATAATAGAAAACAAATAGACATACTTGGAAGAATGAAAAACTTAGCTGGGGGAGGGGTGTCGGTAGGGCTATGAAAATTAGGCTTCCATATCCAAATATCACTATCCTAAAATTGAAATAGTGAAATGACAATAAAAAGCTCAAAAGTTAGTTTATAAGATTTTAAAAATCAGGCACCTGATTTGTTTAAAATCAACTACCCGATTTGGTTTGGTAGGTCAATCTATTTTGATAAATTGATCATCTAATTTTTTTAAAATGAGGTGCCTAATTCTACTCATATTCTTTCTCTTACCCTCTAAAATCTCATTTACAATTACCAGCCCATTGATTACTTTGGTTTTACAAAATTGATCTATTAAGGTTAGTAGCTTATTTTTAAAATCTTTCAAACTTTTGAGATTCCAATAATGGGAAAACAGAATAGATATGACATCAATTAGATTGATTGAAGAGAGTTTTTTTCTAATCTATGCAAAAAGATCATAGGAAAATTTCTATACAAAATCAAAACTATAGACTCAACAATCAAGGAAATACTTCCTATATAACACTTAATTTTTTCTTCTTGGGTCTCTTTCCTAGTTCCTTGGACTCAAAAATATAAAAGTAGCGAATCAATATCAATACTGCATCTATTGGAACATAACTCCCCATTTGCATTGAATTGTAAAAAATTATCAAGATTATTCAAATTAGTGAGTCTCATCCACTTAGAAAATTTTGCATTATCACAAAATGATGGTGGATGTTGATAGAGATTATCAAGAGCCGTACACATCATTCTATGTAATGTATTATATTTTGTAATATACATAGCTCTTTTTTGGGAATTATTCATTAGATTCCTCATTTTCTCTTACATGGGGAGAAGAGCTACTAATTTTAAGAGTGTCTTTACATTACTTAACATTCAAAGTAGCTCAAGATATATTGGTATACTATCCTTGTCATAGAATGAGTTTATTAGACCAAGTAATGATGGATATTTAAAAAAGACTCGGTGCAATTGTACATTTAATAGATCTATTTGGTATCATTATCCTTAAGAATATTATTTCAATATGTTCATCATTTTTTCCTCCCTTTCAAAATTTCCATATTTGAATTTAAATGTGGTAACTTTTGAATATTTAAAAATTCAAATAAAGTGGTACAAAAATACTTCATGTTGAACTTTAGGTTATGATTTATTTCTTAAGTTATTCTGCACTTTAATGTTTCCATGGGCCCATAACTTCCTTGTTGTGAAATCCTTCATCATCCAAAGTGGTCACTTTGTCATTATGTGGAGTTGTATGACCTTTATTTCATGCGACATAGTGGTAGCACAGTGGACCCCTTTCCTATCAGAACAACTAGGCAGTTGTCAGAACACATCAGCATTTTGTTGGTTTCTCATTGGCTAGGGTATGATTGTGCAAGGTATGTGGGCCAATTCCTTCAATGCACCTTACTCATGATCAAGCCTTTCATCATCCACGATTATCACTTTTTCACTATGCAAAGTGGTGCATTCTTTATTTCATGTGACAAAGTGACATTATGCCATGTATCTATGTGGGTCTAAGTTCCTTTGGTGGGCTGTCTTCTGACTGTGTTGACATGTCAATGTTATGTTGAGTGTGTCATAGGGTGATAGGGTGATGAGTTGTATTGAGCTGGTGTATCAGAGGAATTTCATTGGCTGAGCCTCTGACATTTTGAGGTCATGGGCCACATGTTCTTAGTTTCCACCTTGTACTGTCCGATGCAAATAGATCCACAATGGTTCCTTTGTTGCTATGGGAAGTTGCATGTTCTTTATTCATAGGAACACAATGATGAATTTATGCAGTATGGTGTGTCCTTCCCTTCTATGGATTACAATGTGATTTGGATGAAGTGTCAGATTGGTTGTCAAAGGACTATATTTCTATTGGTTAGTACACGAAAAGATTGATGATTTTTTGGATCGTCAGATGGAGGAAGATCAATGTTTCTTACTTTGTTGCTATGGGAAGTTTCTCAACCTTTAGCTATAGTGACATAGTGAGGATTTTCCATGTGTCCTAGTGGGCCCAGGTTGACATCATAGTTAAGGTTGACAATATCATAAACTATCACAATTAGGTTTAAAGGTAGTATGGTTAGTTAAACATGATATAGTCAAATGTGTGAAGACTTCATGAGGTGGAAAAAATAAATGATATAGTTGGTCCACATGGAGGTTTCTGGTTGCATGACTATGTTGACCTACTGACCTTACTAATTCATGAGCTAGAAATAAGGGAAGATTGGGTTTTCTTGCATGATCTAATATTTTTGATCAATTTCAACCACTCTGGAGTTAATGTTAAGTTTTAACAAAACATAGGACACTCTTCCCACCATCTGATCATCCATTTTGAGGAGTTTTAGCATTGATTGGTGTTTTTTTTTCACTTTAGGGTTTTCTCCAATCAGAGTTTCCATGATTTTTATACCTTTGTAAGTGTACTAGATCAGATCTTTTTAGATCACCCTGATTGTTTCTTGAGCACTTAATGATAGTAATTGTGGAGTCACTTCAGTTGGAAATATCTTAGTTATGCCTAAGCTATATAGGAATATTTTGTAGTATTTGTAAGTTTTGATCTTTCTTTGATTCACTAGTATTTCTTCTATGCATACTACAATAATTTATCATGCCTTTTGAGCCATTATAATCCTCTATTGAGTCGCATTTGAGCTACTAACACACTATGAAAGATTTATTTGCCTCTAGTTAATGTTTTTGTCTATATTCTTCAATTTAAATTATTGTATCTATTTTTTGCATTTGAATGATACTAGGTGAAGTCTCTTTCTATACCATTATATTGTCATTTTATCTACATTTGGTTGTTGTATT